>JANRMT010062791.1:8199617-8312932 GCA_026402145.1 Polypterus bichir lapradei
AGATAGATAGATAGATAGATAGATAGATAGATAGATAGATAGATAGAACTTTATTTGTCCCCAGGTAGTGGTGCTAACCACTTTCTTTCCTAAACCATGGACAGGTCCTGCATGGCTAGATAACCCTATTTTAATGCTCATTTTATTAACACTGAATATCACTGTTATTGTTTTGAGTTTTGAATGACATGGTTGAAGACATTGCAAATTTGAGGAGAAGCAACGGTGCTAAGGAGGCAGCAAGCACAATCCAGAGAGTATTCAGATTTGGGAAAATCACTTTCCACATAGTGAGTGGCATGGTGGCACAGTGGTAGCATTGTTGCCTTGCAGTAAGGAAACCAGGGTTAGGGTCCTCCCTACATGGAATTTGTATATTCTTCTGGTGTCTGTGTTGGTTTCTTTCAGGTGCTGTGGTTTCCTCCCACAGTCCAAAGACATGCAGGTTAGGTGAACTAGTAGTCCTAAATTGGCCCTAGTGTGTGGTTGGTGTGTATGTACACCCTACAATGGACTGGTGCCCTGTCCAGGATTTATTCCTGCCTTGATCCCTGTGCTAGCTAGGATAGGCTCCAGCAGACCTTCATGACTCTTTTCAGGATTCTGCAGGTTAAAAAATGACTGACTGACTTTTCATATAGACATGTGCAAAAAGGGCTACACACGGGTTAGAGAGGCATTTACTTTAAACTCAAATTCATATCCAAGGATGCTAGCTGGTGTACTTTGAGAAATATTCTGTTAAATAATATGTAATAGACATATCAGCATCAACAACTGCAGATGAGCACAAACAGATCTATCTCTGCACCACATTTTAGCAGTTAAACACATCTTGACCTCCTTTGTCCTGAACAGAGAAAAGGTTATTCAGAACTTTCAAAGACATCATAAAGCATGTTCTATGAGAATTCCTACAGTTAAATAGTGAATCTAGTACTCCTGAACCAGGCAGAAATAAATGTAAAGTCCATTCAAGTAAAATATTAGGAAGCAATTCTTCACACTAAAAAGCATGGGAACTTAAATCAAACTACTAAGCCCAATAAAATAAAAATAAAATACAGTATATGAGTTATAGCAACAGCTTAATTTGTACTTAACCAAACGAGCTTGGAGAACTGAATGATTTATAATCATTGACAAAATGTATTATATTTGGAGAAGAAATGTAAAAGGAAAGTGATAATAACTTTCTATAACCAAATAATAATCAGTCAAAATATTATTGTGTTTTGAACAGAGTTGAGGAAGTTTTTTACTTGTACCATTCTCTAGCACCATAAATATATTTAAATACTTAATGTAATTTTATTTAATATAAAACACAAATCAGCCAGGTTTTATCGTGTCAATTAGACACATCAGTTGGCTGGACTAATCTTTCACAATTACTTCAATAAATGTCATAAAAATTTAAGTCAGTTGTAGGTAGAATTTTAACTACAATTGAAAGCAACAGCTGTTATTATTACTACCTAACTTACAAATAGTTTTGATGTCAAGCTAACTTTACAGCTGTTATTTCTTTTTATATCTCTCTATTATAAAAATAAAATCTTGGAAGGCTTGGAAGGAGACAATACGTGATTTTCTCGGAGACACTTTAACGCCCTATGAGACAAGACAGTAAGACAAAAGGACAGTTGCTGTACAAGCTTTTAAATGATCGACACACAGCGTGACAAGCAGAACATGCAGCTCAGCCAGCAGCTGATCCAACCACATTTCCTTAGCATGCATCATGCGTTCAGCACCAAGAACGCCCCCGCCCTTCACAATGCGAACGGCAGAGATGCAAAGAGGCTGGTGAATAGTGCGACCAGGTTCAAGCAAAGCGAGCAGGGGGCAAAGTACTATACTATACTATTCTGTACTATATACTGTATTGTCTTAAGGGTAGTCAGTAATAAGCAGTTCCAACAGGGAAAAGCAGACACAGAAGTAAAGAGTGTTAAAAGTAAAGGCCAAGACCAGCATTATACAAAGTGCCTAGAACAATCCACAGTAGTGACTTCCTAACCTAAAGTGATGGTGATTCTGTAGTCTATAGTTTAAATTTAGCCAAACCCCTCAAAGTGCTGGATGCAGCTTTCTACATACTATAGATGAAAGATGCATATTTTATAAGAATTGTAAACAGACATGTCCCTTTGAAAAACACACTAGAATATATTACTTTTCCTTGTCTTTGGTAATCTTAGTATTTCAAACTCTCCTTTGGTTTATATGGTACCCCAGCAACATTTTATTCTTGAAAGAATGGTTAATCCTCATGATAAATATTGCCTGGAATACCTTTATGACATTTTCTTCTTGACCTGAGACACATCTGGAAGACCATCTTCAAGAGCAGTTAGTCATTTGTCTGTTTTTAATAAACAGCATCTTCTTTCTGTACAGACCATTTTATCTTCACTAAGAAGTGAAAAATTTGTTGAAAAAAATATCAAGCCACAATTTCCATATTTATTATTAGTGCTCTTTTAACAATGTTCTGGAATGGAATTTGTTTCATTTAAAATATGAGTAGTGCTTATTAGAAAGAAGAAAATTACAGCCATTCTTCTTGCCAAGCAATTTGTCCTTTGGTATTTTTTATGTTAAGATTTTTCAGCTATATTAATCCTCTGTGTTTTACCATATTAATGGTAATTTGGCACAAGCCTCAGTTTGTAATCTCAAGCTTCCTCTAGGGGTTTTATCTGTCTCAATATTACATGACAAAACCTAACTAGGGTTACTTAGCAACAAATTGCTTAATCCTGAAAATTCCACACCTGGGAGATCAACACAAACTAGCATTTACAATGCAAAGAAAGCTACAAACTAAAACATCCCTGTGATGCTTTTAAACCTTTTTCACAGTATATTAATTCAGTGTCTTGCACATGCACATTTTGTGATTAAGATGTGTAAGCTGCAACAGCAGAGGAAGATTGAAAATGATAAATTAACCATGAAACCCTAGCGAGTAATGAATATAGCAACACAGAATCTTTATAAATAAAAATATTTATTTTATAATCTTTATAAATAAAAATATTTATTTTATAAAATGGCACAAAATAAGCACAGAGGAGCACAAAGGCAATCCACACATTCAAAGAATAGTCAAAAAACAGAGCATAGAGGTCAAAAAGGTCATTTACATCAGCCCAGAAAAAAAATGCAACAAAACTCACCAACACAAGTACATTCAATGAGTCGCAAAATACTGCGGGTTTTTCTCAGTGTTTATAGGGCTGAGGGCAGTCCCTGGACGGTGATGGGCAGGTTGTCCCACCACTTGGGGAACCACCCACAAAACACATGGTACATAGAAATGAACAAAATAGACATGAGAGTGACAGTTGAACCTCAGCCAAGAGGGGTAACTATGGCTTAAACATAGTAGACAGGCTCCAACCTGCAATGTCTTTTAATAGAATTAACAGGTTTGAGAAAGGATTACTGGATTGTTGAATAAATTTAGAAAAAAGGATGGATTTATGGTTTATCATCATATGTGCTTATTTATTAGTGAATCATGAAAATTACATGAAATAAAAATACCTAAACTCAAGCGTCATAGTACTTCAAATATGTGATGTGGAAGTGAACAGCCCTAGAGACCACACATTCGTTATCATCATCGCTATTCTAACTATTGATAGTCTTCTTAACCCAGCTCACTCAATGGATTGCCTCCTAAAAACTACAAGCGAAACTTGTGAGGCGTTTGTTATATTTTTTAATCACAAAAGTAAATTATGTCACAAATAATATATTACATCCCCCCAAAGTTAATCCAGTTGAATACCAGCATTCCCTTTCAAGCAAGTTAAATGCTTTCACTGGAATAGATCTATATGAACTACTTAGAATAATTTCTCAGCTGAAACCCTCCACCTGCATCCTTCACCCAGTACCAACAGGCTTTTTTCAAGAAGTCTCTGATGTGATAATTGATACTATACTTGTCATAGTAAACTCATCATTAGATACGAGGGTCTTCCCTGACTATTGTTGTTAAACTCCCACCCAAGAAACATAAACTCGATTCCTCTGTTTTTGACAACTTTAGATCAATTTCTAACCTGCTTTTCTTATGTAAAATTCTAGAAAAGACAGTAATTAAACAGCTAAGTGATTACTTGATTAAACATTCTATTCTTGACAAATTTCCGTCAGGTTTTAGAACAAATTATAGTACAGAAATTGCACTGGTTAAAGTAGTTAATGATCTGCAGGTTAATGTGGACAGAGGCTGTACATCTGTTCTTCTTCTCTTAGACTTGAATGCAGCTTTTGACACCATTGATCACAGTATTCTTATAAATCACCTTAGACAATTTGTGGGCCTCTCCAGCACCATCTTAAATTGATTTCAGTCTTACTTAACAGGTAGAAAATAGTTTGTTAGTGGTGGTGATTGTACTTCAGAGACCCATGATATGAGGTGGTACCCAAAAATACCCAGAATTGAAGAAAGAAAAATTGTTTTAATAATTTTTCCTTACTGAAACTTTAGTATCCTTCAAACAACTATCCATTTGAATGAATGCACTTGTCCTGATGGTTTAAACACTGGTAGAAACATTTTTGGAATTGCTGAAGAGGAACATTTTTCATGGCCTACCTATCTCCATGGTAGAAAAACACTTTCCTTTGAGTTCTTTCTTCATATGCAGGAACAAGAAAGAGTCACACTGATCTAATTCAGGCAAGTAGGGAGGTTGGCAAGAACTCCAAGACATGCAAGTCAATTCATAAATCTCTTTAATAGTCCGATGACGATCTTCATAAATTGCACTGCACACTTTTTCAAGTTTTTTTTTTTTTTTTTTTACTTGTGGAAGGTCGGCCAGATCTTTATTGGTCTTCAAGTGACATTTCCCTAGTTTGAAACGCGAAAACCACTTAACCACTTTCTTAAAGCTTTCTCTTTAAAAGCAGTTTCGCAACTAAGTCTAGATCGTGCGCCAGATACAGATCCCAGTTATTTTTGGGTACCCCCCTGTATTGTATACGGTGTACCACAAGGATATATTCTGGGTCTGCCACTTCTTTCAATTTACATGCTTCCATTAGGTCAGATTATTGCTAAGCAAAATGTGACTTACCACAGCTATGCAGACGACGCACAGCTTTATTTATCTATAGTGCCTAATGGCTTTCTGATCCAATGTCTTAGCAGTATTTCTGATTGGATGAGTAGTAACTTTCTCAAACTAATTAAGGAGAAAATGGAAATGTTAGTGATTAGCAAACATGAATATAGCAAAGATATTAGAAATAAGCTTGATCTCTTAGGCATAAAATTCAAAGCAGAGGTAAAGAATTTAGGGGTAATTATTGACTTTGTCTTAAACTCTAAATCACATATTAACCATGTTATTAGGACTGTATTTTTCACTTAAGGAATATAGAAAAAAATAGACCTCTTATAACTTTACAAGAGGCAGAAAATTAGTTTTGTTACTTTTGTTTTTAGTTGACTAGATTACTAATGCACTCCTAACAGGATTAAGAAAGACAACTATCAGTTGCAATTAGTGCAGAATGCTGCAGCCAGATTCTTAACTAGGAAAAGAAAATGTGAGCACATCTCACCAGTTTTAGAGTTGTTATGTTGGTTACCCATGTCATTCAGAATTGACATTAAAATACCACTAATGGTTTATAAAGCCTTAAATAATCTTGTTCAGTATTATATTTTGGATTGCCTATCCCTCTACACTCCAAGCTGTAACATTAGACCTTCGAATAGTGGCCTGCTTATAATTGTAAAAGCTAAACTTAAAGAAGTGGTGAGATAGCCTTTTGCTGTTATGCACCTAAAATCTGGAATACTTTACCAATAGAAATTCACCAAGCTAATACTGTGGAAAATTAAAAAAAAACAAAAAACTTCTTAAAACCCATTGTTCTAATATGCCGTTTTCATAGCTACATTTTAGTCGTATTCCTGATAGACTATATGGGCTTAGAATTATCATATTCTTCAGGGATGCACAATCCAAACCAATCTCTGCTGTCTTTTTCTGGTGGCGATCTGCAACACCATCAGCTGATCAAGGCACAATGAAGCCCGATGTGTTGATGGATTGAAGGTGGGTGTCCCAGCTGTCCACAAGACTAATATCATCAAATAACATCATGTGAACCTTGAAAACCAAGAAGACTGATTTATTAACATTTATGTAAGGTAGAATGCCTAGTGGGAGCCGGGTGGTCTTTTTGGCATTGGAAACCCTGTAGATTTAAATTTTTTTTTTTCTCCAGCCCAAATAGAAATTTTTTTGTTGTTTTTTTTCTGTCCCCCAGGTCATCTGACCCTATCTTTTTTGTTTCTTATTTTTTAATATTATTGCCTAATCTTACCTTTCATGTAATTTTCCATTTGACATCTTGTAAAGCATTTTGAGCTACATTATTTGTATGAAAATATGCTATTTAAATAATTTTTGTTGTTGTTTCACCATAGACAGACTTTTATTTTAGAATTATTTTGATTTATCAATAGATTTTTAATCAGTTAATCCTGTCCACTTTTATTTTTAAGTATAAATTTAAATCTCTTCTTGTATTATATGTATGTTCTTATTCTGTCATATAAATGTAGTATGTTTCTACCTTATATTCATCTTTTTTATTTCACATTGTTAAACATGTATTTCTGTTGTTTAGTGCCATTACATTTTAGTGACGTGTCTAAGGCATTATGTCCTTGTACCATGTACTGTATTGTCACTATATTTTGATGTTTCTTCATTAGGGAGGCTTGTAACACTTTTTGTTTTACTGTAAGGAAAAATGACAATACATTGGATTAAATTATTAAAGATTTTAGGAATACTTGAAAAATAATGTGGAATAGCAGTTTGCTCATCTACACATACTGTCCTTCAGCTGATAATTCAAAATGTCAATATCTGAAAATTTTTTAAGGATACCAGATTTATCTCTTACTTTTAAATGTTTCTGACATATCTTAAGCATCCATATGTTTTAACAGAGACAGAGTGACAGGATAAATAAAAAGGTTTGACAGGATAATGGGCAGACTGCCAAAGATCTGATATCCAACCCTAAGGGCCGAAAGTGTGAAAAAGAGATCTTCAAGGGCAGACAATGTTAATTGTGCAAAAAGAAACTTTTTGTCTTGCCATAAGAAAAATAACAAAAGACAGGCCACAAAAATCATGAATACACAATATATATATATATAGGTTTGGGGCAGCCACCCTGTATATTTTTGGGTTGAAAAATAAAAAGTCAACAATATCTGATTACAGAATTAAGTCCAGAGTTGAGCTGATTTGCAGCTAACAAAATAGTGTTTTTAAAGCTTAGTAAAGGAAGTCATGTCATCAGGCCCATGTGGAATTTCTCTTGGTTGGTCTGCAGAAGAAAGAGAGAAAGGATTAGTGCACACTGCTACCCCTTGGTCCAGCATGGAATTACTCTCTTTCAAGCCATTTAGCTGCCTCCCATGCACACATGTGTGACAATATATATATATATATGTTTGGTTTTCCAGATACACACTTTTAAGATTTTTTTTTCTTTGAATTGTTGTTATTTCATTAGTTTCACTTTAATTTCAGAACTTCTTTAAAAACAATATTTGGAATCTTGGGCGGCACAGTGGCGCAACTGGTAGCACTGCTGCCTCGCAGTTAGGAGACCCAGGGTCGCTTCCCGGGTCCTCCCTGTGTGGAGTTTGCATGTTTTCCCTGTGTCTGCGTGGGGGCGCTCCGGTTTCCTCCCACAGTCCATAGACATGCAGGTTAGGTGGATTGGCGATTCTAAATTGGCCCTAGTGTGTGTCCTGTGGTGGGTTGGTGCCCTGCCTGGGGTTTGTTTCTTGCCTTGCGCCCTGTGTTGGCTGGGATTGGCTCCAGAAGACCCCCGTGACCCTGTAGTTAGGATATAGCGGGTTGGATAATGGATGGATGTATGTGTATATATATATACTTTGGGCGAATTGGTGCAGAGGCACTGGGTTGTGCACTAAACTGTAAATATTAGGACAATAAAAATGTGTGTGTTGGATGACAAAACGTCGTCCGTCTGTCTGTGTCTGGGGCTCGTTCCACTTTTTATATATATATATATATATATATATATATATATATATATATAATTATATTTTTACATTATATTTTAGCGGAGAAGTAGTGTGTTAAAGAAGTTATGAAAAAGAAAAGGAAACATTTTAAAAATAACGTAACATGATTGTAAATATAATTGTTTTGTCACAGTGTTCAATCAGGTTCGTATTTGGAGGACGTGTTGTGTTCAAGTTACATTCCGTGTTTGTCAACCGTTGTAAAGATAACAGGTTTCATTCATCGAAGTGTTCACTACCCAAATTACTACTCGTGAATCTATGATGTTTAACAGGCATTCCCGGTATTAACTTGTGGATTTGCCTGCGAATATTTAGCAGCAGCGTGTCTATGAACTTGTGGAATTGCCTGCGAGTATTTAGCAGCAGCGTCTTTATTAAGTTGTGGATTTACCTGCGAGTATTTAGCAACAGCTTGTCTATTAACTTGTGGATTTTTCTGTGAGTATTTGGCGGCAGTGTCACGAAGTTGTTTCCATCTAGCTGCATCAGAAAATGTACCACGACATCTGACACGCCTCCTTTTTACTGTTTTCTCACAGCTTGGATTGCTGCTGTCATAATCGGTTTGAGTTTCATGGTTTGTTTCAATTACGTTAGTATTTGCAAGACTTGTTGTGTTGAAGTGACATTCGGCATCTGTCAAGCGTTGTAAGCATAAAACCGGTTTCATCGATAACTTCGCATCCAGCTTTTGAGAGTTGAAATATTCATAAACATCAAAGTGTCCACTACTCAAATCTTCACCTGTGAATCTAAGATGTTTAAGAGGCATTGGCGGTTCTCCAAAGGTGTAAAATATTTGGCCATTTCAGTACACTTGAAAGCGACAACTGAACAATTCAGTGGCAGCCATCAACTCACATGCAGAACCATAGGTGAAGGGCTTAAGCATTTCACTCTTATAGTGCTCCTGTGTAGTATAAATATCTCCTGTACCATCATTAGTCCACACCTTGAACCTATCCCGGTCATTCAATACATAAGACACAATGTTCCTCCGGATATCAAGAGTGAACCTGATATGGCCGTGCAATATGTAACACAGAGAATGGAAAAGGCAGACGGCATCTCCGGGCATGGAAACCACTGGTAAGTGACAGTTCTTTGATCGATGGTGATCACCTCAATAGACATGTTAATGGGGGTTAGGTCAGAACAGTAAAGGAAATGGGTACCTGAACAGTAAACTAAGTCTAAAATACCTACACAATAACTATAATCGTAATAAACGAACAACAAAACAGCAGAGAAGCCATGGATTAAATAAAAAGGCTGCAGTTATCAGCACAATAAAACAGTGGACAAGCCGTGGATTAAATAAAAAGGCTGCAGTTATCAGCAGGGAGACATGAATACAGTGGCGAAGCAAGGAAGGGAATGAAGAGACCGGAGTGATGGACGGCCTTATATAGACAGGCAGCCAATTACGTGGGAGGCGTGGGAATAGGGGACGCAATATGGGCAGGCAGCCAACTACGTGGGAGGTGTGGGGATGGGGAACGCAACGCCGCCTCACACAGCAACCGAGCTGCAGGTTATGGACGTATATATGTACGTAAGTAGGATTCAGTTATGACTGTTACGCATAGAATTTTGAAGTGAAACCTGTTTAACTTTTGTAAGTAACCTGTAAGGAAAGAGCCTGCCAAATTTCAGCCTTCTACCAACACGGGAAGTTGGAGAATTAGTGATGAGTGAGTCAGTGAGGGCTTTGCCTTTTATTAGTATAGATAATATATGGGATTATTTACTCATATTAATGCAAATTTGCTACAAGCAGATTCTGTTTATCACATATTTATAATTACTTATAGAAGTCTTACACTTTCAACAAAAGTATTAACCATGTTAAAGCTTGAGGCATAAGCAAGAGACTTAATAAAATAAATTTTATTAAACCATTTATCTTATGTATAAAAACTAATAGAATGTAATGTCTTAAAGACACATCATTAGCTTGAAAATTTGAAGAAGTCAGAACTGCCTTTTTCACTTTACTTCACAGAAACAGATCAAATACATAAAATACACCACACAACTGCAACGTTCTTCTGTCCTTTTAATTACAGTTTTTAACATGATATGCTGTCAACAACACAAAACAGATCATACAGACTTAGGAAGTGGGACAAAATTGGGCACTCTTGATCATCATTCCATCCATCCATGCATCCTTCTGTCTTCAAACCCACTTATCCTGAGGAGGATCACAGGGAAGCTGAAGCCTATTCCAGCCAGACTCAGGTATAAGGCAGGATCAATCCCTGAAAAGGGCGACAGTCTATCGCAGGGTAAACCCATGCACAAAAACACATACTAGTGCCGCTTTACTAGCATCAGTCCAGCTAACCTGCTTACTAGCTCACCTAGGGAAAATCTAATTGGATACAGAGAGGACATACAAACTGCATCAGACCAAAAATGTGCAAAACTGATGGTTTTATTATAAAAATAAGCATACAAAAACTGCAAAATAAATAACCTGATAGGCTGTGATGCTGAACACACTTATTCACAACATTTGCAAAACCACTTCTCTTGCCAAGCTTCCATATTTCTCTCACTACTTCTGGCCTTTCTTCTTGTTGTAGTTTGATCTCTGGCTGTATGCGCAACCGCCCTATGATCAAAAAGTTCTTTTATTACTGCAGGAAGATCTTGAGTGAACAAGTTCCATTGCTGTAGAATTCTTAACATAATTTTGTATGAAAGTCAGAACTTGCAATGAAAAAATCCTTTAATGGGAAATATGCAAAAATTCATGCTTAATAACATAGTTTACTAATGACACAAAAATCCACTAGTAACTGACAACTGTGAGGCACGTCTTGTCTCTGCTGTCAAATCGCACAGAGTGTTAATTCCTCCTCCTAGTGACTACACTTCCACTTGCTTAGGACACTGAGAATTACAAGCAGTGGGATCTACTGGTAAGCTAAATGGATTGTTGCTGTTCTAACAGCTCACAAGAGATGGAGCTTATTGTGTGGCTATACATGCCTCTAGTTGCATTTGTTGATATGTGAATAAAATTATAAAAATATTGAAAAAGGTGGTAAAGTATGCACTGTATTGTGATATGCCTCAGCACTAGGAGGACTACTACATATTCACCTGAATCAAAAAGATGAACATTTATTGAAAAAAATCTGGAGGGTTTATGTGCTTGTTCATATCTGTGAAACTGCTGTAAGTTGATACCTACATGTCCATGACCTGCCATTACTTATAATTTTACTTTTGGGGTAACTTTCAGTCTCCTTGGATTTATATCAAGCTCAGAGGCTAGTATGCCTTTGAACCAGGAACAGCACGTTAGATTTCTGTCTAGTGAATATTGTTGTCATCCTGCAGTCCTTTAGAGGCCTGTCTATAAAATATATGCATGACTTTAAATCTGCTGCTGCCCCCAAATGAATTGAATTTCACAAAGGGAACTATCACTTAATTGTACTGTATACTCAATCTACATCTACAACTACTCTTTACTTACTATATACTTTGGACTTTGGTTAAACTCCAGGGTTCTTTTAAAATTGGTTGACAAGATAGTACTGGAAATTATTAGCCATGTGTTAAGAATACCTTAAAAGAGGTCAAGGGCTTATCGCTGTCCCAGGGTCACTTCCCTTGGAAGGGCTATACTTCAACATGACTTAGAGCCATTTCAATAGCTGCACTTCTGCTGGGAATTACCAGATAACTACCTTTGAAAGGGCTGCATATATCTAACACATGAACAATATGGCCGAGGCTGGCTACCTTAACTTCAATAACAGCAGAGGCCAGAGGATGGCTACCTCGTTGTTACCCATTAAAGGGTAGCATAATTACCTTAATAGAGGCCAGGAGGTTCTCCTAAATGTTTTTTATCCTTTGGTTTCCTGGCTGCAGCCTTTGAAAGAGCTAAGCGAATAACAGAAATAAGTAAACTGGAGCAGAGGATATCAGTAAACAAGCAAAGTTTCAGTGAGGTAATATTCAGACTTTAAAGTAATCATTAATTATGCATATTTGTAGTGAAATCAGGAAATGAATGCTAAGTCAAAAGAAGAAAACATATAACCCAGAAGATTCAAATCAATGCCTGTAAAAACAGGAGATTGCTTCTGTTTAACCAGGAGAGAGTTGTCCGTATAATTTAAAGAGTCAATATTTCTTAATCTAGCTAAGGCATTCCTTTTAAGTATGCACCTTCATGGCTCATGCTTTGTCTGCTTCTTTGATGGGGTGCATTTTAGGTGGCACTGCACTTTCGTCCTTGGAAAACATGATGGCTTGGTGTGGCTTCAGAATGCCTACATGCTCTCTCTCTAATACCAATGCTGCATTCTCATATTAAAAGCTGCATGTCATTCCTCCACTTTAAAAGCTGTAAAGTTTCTGCATCTGTCAAAGGCTGCATGGCATCTGCATCATGCCAATACAAGTACTTTCTTATATACTATGGCTTGATGGCTATTTTAGGTACATTTTTCAGTAAAGGTTGGACAATTAATAAGTTACTCTTGGTCTTACTCTAAGTTATTTAAGCTGTTTATGAGATAAAAGTTAAACAACAAAGTGCCCAAAAGCCCCTACATCATATCTTCCTACAAGCATATACCCTCTGGTTAGTTTACCTGAGTGTAAACATATATATTCTACTAGATAATAACAATTCTTCCTAAGATTTGTTTTAAATTTGCATATTTCCCAAAATTCCTAGTCATTTGCATGACTGTGTGAACCCCAGAATTCAACACTCTATTCCAAGACATCTCCATTCCTGTCAAATTGTTTAGCTGATAATTCAAAAGTAGAACGGACCTAATGGAACCCTTATCTAAAGTGATCTCAAATCTGATCCACAATGTCATCTAAAACTTTTATCTTTCTCACCATCCCTTCAAATGCATCTGCTCCCCCCATCTGTGACAGAATAATGTCATTGAAGCAATTGCATGCTTGTTACAAGCATCAGCATTTTGCATGTATCAACCTTTTGCTAAACTCCTGTTTATATAGACACAATAAAAAGTAATGCTAGTTTTCCTTTATGAGCTCTATAGGTATAGTCGTGGTCACACAGTTTATTCAATTAAAGCTACATTTTATCTAAAACATCCAGAAACAAAAACACTCAAATTAAAAATTACAAGTCTTATTTAATAAACTGAAAAAAAAAATTTTATCTTCATTGCAAATGTTACACTAGTGAAAGTAGCAACTGAATGATGTAGAGACACACTTAAAAGAAAAACTGGGATTGGCAGAAAATAAAAATAAGTAAAACAGATTGGGCAAGCCTGCTAAAAAAGACAAGCAGTGATGAAAAAAATACACAAAGTAATACTAGCAAAAGCAACATGATACTGAAAAATTAACCTTATGTATAAAACACTAGAATATAAAAATCATGAAACAGCACAAGAACAATGACATATAAAACTCAGTGACTGAGAAATGTTAATAAAGAGCCTGTTTTTAAGCTGCAATGCAAATAAAACTAAATGAGTCTTTAGTGAAATTGTATTTGCCATGCATGGGCAGTGACTGACAAACTACACATGCATGGTGTGGCCAAGCACAAGGCAAGTGGTTTGTAAAAGTTAAGCATTTGAATCAGTGAAACCAATTACAGTATTCACACATTTCTAAGTCCTTGTTACAGTTAAAAGCAATTTTATCTGAAAAAACTGTCTGCTTCTTCTGTAAATTGATCAGATGGATACCTTCAGGTGTTAAGAAATACTAGCCCACAAAACTCAGAAAAGGTTCAACACAAAAAACAGGCCTGACCCCAAAGCTGAAATTCATACATGTGGCTGGCACCCTAAATAAGCCAAGCCTATTATGGTAGATGGGACCAGTAAAAACCCAGGTGTCATGATTTGATGTCTGTTTTCATTTTATAGTCTTTTCTCTCACAAAAGAAATCACTTAAAATATTGTTGCTATATCAACTAAAGCTTTCCTCATGTGTCCTGAACTTCTTATTCAAAGAAGTATCTTATATGCGTATTGATAGTGTCATTGACACAGTTAATTCATCATGAGATACTGAGGTCTTCCCAGATTATCTAAAGACTGCAGCTGTTAAAACCCTGCTCAAGAAAAATGATCTTGACTCCTGTCTTTGACAACTTTAGACCAATTTTTAATATACCTTTTTAAATTAAGGCATGTTCTTTCCATTCTGACCTTATCATCACACTCATCTTTAAAGACATAGAATAAGATATTGTACCGTATGTGAACTCTACTCATCCACTAATTATATATCTTTGTTATGTAAGCCAAAATTGATTTCTTTTTTGTTACTTATTCATTATTAATCTTGCTTTATTATTTTTTTCTTTTCTATTTCTTTGACATTTTTTAAAGCACTTTGAGACACATCATGTGTATGTAAATGTGCTATACACATAAATGTTGCTATTGTAGGGAGTTTTAAAGTAAAATATTTCAGTTGTTACATACATTTTTGATGCATTTTTAATAAAGTTTAAGTCAGAAGTCTCTAATGGTACCATTTTGCTTTTTAAGGGCATCATCATTTTGTGCCTTTGTTTGATGTGGTTATCATGAAACCACTAGGCAGGATAATCAGAAGTGTGAGATGTGTGAAATTATTCCCCCAACAATATAAAGGTCAGTGAAACACTTCCTGGTTGCCCGAGTTTTCAGATTTTCCTTTAAAAACGTAGCTTTTGGTTAGAACTTACTTTCATCTTTGACTTTGATCTTTCATTTCGGTGTGGTGCACATAAATATCTTCTGGCTTTTGACCCTCTCACTACATACTTTCCTACTCGCATTTTTGCCTCATGTCTTGGACTATATTAAAAACAACATTTTTATCTTAGCTGGTTTTTGCAGCCATTGCTATCACTGAATCCTTAAATAAAACTTCCCTAAGACTGAGACTATATTTACAGTCACCACACCCAGTCCAAAAAACCCAAAAATAGAAATCTTTATAAAAAATAAAAAAACTCAAAAATGTAGACTAAGAGAAATAGTTAAATTCTATTAAAAAAGTAAAGAGTGCTGAAAACTCAAGTAGCAGCTAATGCCTCAGCAAAGAAATATAAAAGACTCCTTGCATTTTCATCTTTTGTGTTTGTGCTTTGACTTTTTGCTTATATTTTCATCTAATTGTTATTTTTTTCACCTTTGTTGTTTGCATAATTATGCAATTGGGTCAAAATTACTAGAAAAACAAAAAATGCAAACTAAGAACAAACAAGGGAGTGGAGGAAAATGACAAAATATGATAAACACTATTGAAGAAAGATATTCTAACATCAGTCATTTCAGCATCACAGACTTAAAGTTTGGTTGTATTGTGTGGTTTTATAATATATGTTTCAACAGTATTAAGTTGTAGTTTTCAGCACACAGGTTCCAAAATTAAAACCGTTGTCAGACATGCAAGCCCAGGGAGCACTTCACGGGTTCTGAACATGTAGGACCCAAGTGGAAAGGTAAAGCTATAACATAATCCTTAACTTCCTGCTTTTCTTTGCCTTTAGAATGGAGGATGATACCCCAGAGGACGCTGATGTCACACTCGCCAAGTTCCCAAAAGTCCCACTCGTTCAATCCTTAAAAAAGTTAAGCAAAAGAGATGACAGTAGTTGGCATTCATTTTGAAACCAGCTTCTCAACAAGACAGATCTTCTGTATGATGTAAGCTCACAGACTTGCACTAGCCCAGGTTAGTTGGAAGTATCCATCTTCACAGATAATACTTTATGTTTTCAATGTTTTTTTTTTATGCAGTTCATTATTTAATTGAGTTTCCTAAACTTGGATCCCAACTGCTTTTATTACACTGCAAAATTCTGAAAAATATTTTCTCTATTTAGCAGAGTCTTGCATTGCAGACATGTCATAGGGATTTGCCATTTTAATGCAATATGAGTACATTGTGCTCCAAACATATGTCTCCTAAGACCTTCAGGCTCCCATTGTTTGATGTCTGAGTTATCCTTGTTGTATGCAGTTTTGATAAACCTGTAAGTGTTTTCTCTTCTTCAAATAGGGTGCTCACCCTCTATTACTGTCTTAAGACTGCCTCTTATCTATCAGTCTCTCTCTATTTTTCTTGCTGTCAAACTCTGTTTAGCCTATCTTCCTTCCTACTTAATTTTACCCCATCAAGAAGTGAAGTTTAAATTCCATCTGGGGTACCTCTAGAATAATGTATGAGACATTGGGGTACATCTACAAGGTTTTGTCACTGCAGTGCTCTCTACTGGACCCATAGACCAACACACTCCAAGCTCCAACCTGCCCAGTCAGGCATTTAAGGCAGTTTTCATGATTCCTGCTCTTGTCTACACTTAGCAGAATTCATTTGTCCCTAGTGGGACTTCTTTGCCCCTCTCAGGTTGGGGAATTTTGCTGGAATCCTTCTAGGGTGTGAAGACTTCTCTCTCTCTCTCTCTCTCTCTCTCTCTTTCTGCCTCTCTCTTTTTCACAGGGTTTCTCATGGCCTATGTTTTTCCAAAAATCAATATATTAATTGACATACAGAGATGCTTTTGAGCTTTTGTTATGGGTGTCTTCATTTTTGAATAGTCCTTGCTGGACCCTACCCACAGTGTCATTAATACATTTGGCAACCAATCATAAAGCAGATAGCACATATGTTTTACATTTTAATCAATGGATTGAACAAATAAACTTGTCAAATAAACATATGTATAACAGCTTTTTGCAGGATTTCTACATCATACGTGGCACAGCTGTTAGTGTTCTATCAGGTAAAATAATCATGGTTTCATTTAGATAGATGCTAGAAAGAAAACCATGGTATGACTGCATTGTTTTAGTCCATTTACTAATGATTCATCACAGAATAAGCCACTGTCTATAGAGAATCCCAAAATGCAAGGACTAGAGCAACATAAAGGGGTAGGTATAGTAATGCATAATTCTCAAAAAGAAATAGCTCTTTTCAAACAATATCGTTCCGGGATTGTTTGGAGTTTAGTAAACTTTGTGAAAGCATTATTCAATTGGCTGTCTTGTTTGTATATCACTGCTACTGTTTCCAGAAGGAAGTCTTTCTGTTTCAAGAAACAGCTTGAGCAAATTAAATTCTGTATTTCATTAAATAAATAAAGAGAAAATTGGCAAAAGTAAAGTGATTAAGACTTATTAAAGGAACCTAAAGCATTGATAAATGGATTTTTTCAGTAATATAATGCTCAATATACATGGCTCAAGAGGACCTGGAGCAGTTCCAGGACTTGAGAGTGTATTCATCTTAATTCACTCGTCTCTCAAGTAATTAGATCCCTTTCCAATCAAGCTTCTGTAGGACAGAATGAGCAATGTGGGCTAGAAATTTATCACCAGCTGATCTGCAACAACAATAGGAAACATTTTCATATATTAAATCTTTAAATGGCCTAGGCCCTATATATCCATCTGAGCCTACATTTATATACAAATTGGAATACAAATTACACTCTCAAAATTTTGGTCTACTATAGATTAGTTTCAAGATTAGTAAAACAACAGTGGGACATTGAATTTTTATCCTCAGGGCTCCAAAGCTTTAATATAATCATCCTGCTTATATAAGAGATGCCCCTTCAGTCTCATCGTTAAGGTCTGAAGATTCGCTATTTTAGTACAGCATATCCTGAACACAGATGTTGATTAGAAGTTCATATTGAATTTCTGTTTGTTAGTTAATTATACCAAAATATAATTACGACAATAATTATAAATTGTTACTGTTTATGTTCTTTTTTCGTCTTCTGGTATCCTGCTGAGGAACTGGTAGCACTGTTGTACTGCCAAGCTGCTTCCAGGTCCACCAAAAAGGCACCAGTAATATTAAGGACCTTTGAAATCAAAGAATCAATGGCCGCTGGGGGTAATAGCGGAGAAGAGAATGAAATAAAAATGATAGCCATGCTGTACATTCTCTCTAGGACACACTATCATTATGTGCTTTTGGCCAACTAATTATTTAGCAAAAGTTTGCCTGGAAATGTTACTGGGGCTCTGTTGTATGTACAGCAATATACCTATAACATATAATATATAATATGTTACTGCAACTGCTCTCTTATTATCAGACATATCACATATTTATCTATCTATCTTTATTTTGCTTACTTTGTAAAAATTGTATTGTGTATTTTGCCAGTAAACTTGTTATGGTCCTGTGAATCTGTACTAAGTAATGAGAACTATACATAAATAAGGAGTTTTACTTAACATGGAACAATATCCTTTAACCTCTTGAAACATTCTAGAGTAAATGGAAAAACCAATTTAGACTATTCTGAGGACAAATGGGGAACCAGCTTGCTATTACATAGGTGAAACTAATAAATTGGACATTCACTTTGTAAGTTTGTATATATTTTCTTTCCACTTTTTCTAGTGAGGGAAACAATAGCAACATTTTCAGCTGCAAGGCTTACTGATACTTTCTCATGAGTTTCTAGGTAAATACGCAGTCAGTGTGCTATGCCTTGTATACCTCACACAGGAGTCACCCAGAAGCCATTTTAACTACATGCTGTGATGGTACAGGTCCACTCTATGCTCCCTGTTGCATTCAGGGAACCCTCTTGAACCCAACACCTTTGATAGTCATCACTGGAGTGAGCCAGACAGATGAGGACAAATACACAAAGCAAGGGAATGCTGTAAAAGTGCTCTAGTGCTTTTATTAAAAACAATTCAAAAATCAAAACAGGGTCCAAATATTGGGCATTCCAAAATGTTCAATATATAAATAATCCCATAAAACAAAGTGCTGTGGAGGTTACAAACAATCCCATAAATAATCTGTTAAAATGAGGTTAAAACACATCAGGAGATTATCTTTTAAAATATTAGGATGGGTGCACTCCTTTTAAAATGTCTGTCTCCTCATCTTATCCTGTCTGACGTTTAAGTCGAGGAGACAGCAAACTGACAGATGCCTACCTTCCTTCTATGGGTCTGGGTCCTTGCCATTCCATGGCTGTAACAAGGTGCCCACTCCAGACCCAAGGCTTGGGTCCCCAAAGGCCTTGGTTCTCACAATGGGGCTCCCCGTCTGAGCCTCACCAACTCCCACTGCCTTCCGAGATTCCTGCGGTGAGCAGCCTGCACCACCTGATCACTCCAGCTCCCAAGTTGCTTAGCTGGAACGTTCTTCCACAACAGCTCCCTGAAAGGTGGCCAACCGATCCTTAGAGGGTCTCTCCTCATAGCTGCCTGCCTCCTGGTTTGCTCTCTCTCCCCCTTTGCTCACATCTCCCTGGCTCTCTCTCCCATCTTCCTGCCTGATTCTCTCCTTTCTTTTAACCTCACTCTGATGTCCTTTTCTGCCTCTTTCCGCTGATCCTTGCACTTCTGTTTTATGTGCTGTGAAGCAGTTGCAAGTGTGATCACCTGAATGCTGCCCTAGGCTATTGATGAGACAATCATACCCTCTGTGCATGCCAGCAAGGCAACGCACGGTTGACTGACCCCCTCGACCAACCAGCAATCAGACGATCGCATGCATCTGCTCCACTCCCAAATGCGAGCATGTCCAATTATTTATTTATTTAAAATTGCCACTTTTTTCTGTGATGCGGACCCGCTATACCACACATGCTTAAACCACATCAACTGGCTCAACTCAATCTGGAGAGGTAGTGGTTTTACTTCAAAGTCCTACAATATTGTCAAGCTCCACTGTTTATGGGCAGCACAGTGGCACAGTCGCAGAGTTGAGGCCTCGCTTCCCGGGTCCTCCCTGCATGGAGTTTGCATGTTCTCCCTGTGTCTGCATGGGTTTCCTCCGGGTGCTCCAGTTTCCTCTCCAAGTTCCAAGCCATGCAGATTAGGCGCATTGGTGATTCTAAATTGTCCCTAGTGTGTACTTGGTGTGTGGGAATGTGTGTGGTCTGGTGCCCTGCCTAGGGTGTTTTCCTGCCTTGTGCCCTGTGCTGGCTGGGATTGGCTCCAGCAGACCCCCATGACCCTGTGTTAGGATATATTGGGTTGAAAAATGACTGACTCCTCAGTTTATCACACAGACTGAGCAGAGCAAAATGGTGCAGGAATCTCATTTGGAAAGCTTTTACTCACAATCTAATTTTGTTAGTCAGTGGCAAATCTAGATCATAATTTACCACCACAATCCATAACAGTCCATCTCATGATCACCTATTCCCTAACTCTTGAATAAGACTCTTGGTTACTGGAACAACAAACATGACTTAGAGGTGAGGAAATCAGTGACAGTTTTTAAGGAATAGGCCTTTAAAGGCTAATTGACAACTCAGAGGTGTTGGGACATCAGGATTTGCTACAGGGAATTCAAGATTAAATTTACAGAATTTGAAGAAGGATTTCTCTTGATCCTGCTTTGTTTCAGTGTTTCCCTAGAATTAGTGTTGCTTGTCCAGAAGTGAAACTCAAATAATAAACATGCCTGGGAAAAAACATTAAAACGTGTATTGAATAGCAGCAAAATACTGAGCTGCAAACGTTACACCCAAAGAGATTATTCCTAAAAGACCTGCCCCCGATTTCTTCAGTCCTTGCATTTTAAACCACCACCAGGATTTCAGGGAGAGAGTGAGAGATACTGAACAAAAGACTTGACACTGAGAAAAAATAAAATGCTAAAGTTGCTGTTATCCACTCAGGAGCTCAGTAGCATAAGGTAATTGAAGTTTAATAATAATTTTTTTTTCGCTTTTTAATTACCACATGTTTGAGAAGTGCCTTTGCATGCTATGACATCTTTCTGTCATCTCTATATATATATAAAATCTAATGTCTGTCTGTCTATCGGTAAGGAGGTCCGCTTTTCACAAGAGAACTACTTAATGGATTTAGATCGTTTTTTTCTATAATTTGCTTGAACATTCCGGTTGATTTTGCAACCTCTCTCATTATGCAAAGTATCATAGATCACTTGCGGTACCGAGAGATGCAGTGGGCCGAGGGGAGAGGGGTAGGGCCCTCCTCACTCATGTGCCAGCTTTGGGGCGTACATCTGTTTAGCTAGCAAACGAGAGAACTACTTAACTGATTTAGATCGGCTTTTTTCCAAAATTTGCTTGAACATTCCAGTCGATTTTGCGACTTCTCTCATCGCGCTAAGAATCATAGTTCGCTTGCAGGAGCAATATATTCGCACTAATCCGAGACAGAGGCTGCAGGCTGAGGGCAGGGGGAAGTGTGACATCAAAAGTAGGGAGCCGGGCAGGGCACTACTCGCTGTCCTGTTTCACTTCTAAGCGGGTGAAGCCATGGGAGATGAATATTTTTAGATAAACATTGTGGTCTGCGGATATACAACGTGTTAAAACACTGCAGCTATTTTGTCATGGCATGTTTGCATTTCTAATTAGACATTAATGTTGAATTTCTTCAGTTGTTCACTTAGGTGTGTAGTCAGAAGATGGATTTCGTTGATGTTTTGAGTGCTGAAATCTGCATCTCCTGTGGATCTTTGATATTAGCTGTCATGATGGCAGTCAATTTGACAAAGTGTGACACGCTGTTTACTTCAGAAGTATATTTTTCATTTCATATTTTTAGTGATTATATCTGCCAACTCTTTTAAGCCTACATTGAATCAATGTATCAATCACAGCATCAATCTACACTACACAGTAGAAGTGATCCCATTAGGCAGTTGACTCCTTACAATAATAACTTTGAATCCAGATCCAACATGGAAGTTTCAACACTCAACAGAATTTTTTAGGAGAAGTTTGAAGGAAGGGGAAGAAAGGGGCTTTTTCTTTGTTAATAGTTATGGGCATCCAGGAGGAAATTGAGACAGGCTGGGTCAGCTGCACTAGACTGCAGATTAATGTAAATTAAAGGGTTAAATGAGTTGTAATTCTTTAACCAGGGAAATAGTTATTAAACCAAATTGGAATTTGAATTGAGCAAATGGCAAAATAAAGAGCAATTTACTATGAAACATCACAAAATAGATCTATGTGTGAACAAGTTGCGTCAATTGGATTTTAAAAAGGGTAACAATGGTGACATTACTGACAAAAAATAAAAATAAAATAAGTAAAAATGAGGCAGAATTACATGGATCTAGACATACTGCACGGCTGAACAAATGGGGTAAAACTGCTTAAAACCTGATTCTTTTGGTCTATTATTCATGGTAGAAAGGGGTTTCACAATTATTCCTTTTGTACATAATACAGTAAGTTCCTTACTGGCTCAGTGAACAACTGTGCTGTTTCTCACAATCCTATGGATCTGAGTTTGTGCTTTTTTACCTCACCCCTAGGTTTTCTTGTACAAGAAATGTACAAATTAGCAAATTTCGTGGGTGTGAATGAGTTTGGAAGCATTTCACCAGTACTTTGAGTACTCGCCTTTGTTATCCATGGAGATTCTCAAGTTCTAGTATTATCCGTGTATAGACCTCCAAAATTCAATGCGTCTTTTTTTGAGGAATTCTCTGACTTAATGTCAATTTTAATTACTAACTATGACACACTCCTAATAGTTGGCGACTTTAATTTTCATATAGATAATCAGTGTGATCTAAAAGTAAAATAATTTATGAACCTCCTGGATTCTTTTGGTTTGAGACAGCTCGTAAATCAGCCTACACATAAAGCAGGTCATACGTTAGACTTAGTGATTACTAAAGGACTGAAAGTTGATATAAAGCAGGTCATTGATATTGGTCTATCAGACCATTTTCTTCTACTTTTTAATATAGAAATAATGATAGAAAACACCTATGAGAAGCATATTGTTAAAAAACGCTTCTTTTGACTTAAAACTTACAAACATTCTAAGCAATCAGCCCGTTTACAGTGCCAACTATAATAGCGAGGATAATGTAAATAGTAAGGTGGAAAGATTTAATACTAAAGTGAGAGCTGCTGTTGACATAGTTGCACCTGAAAAGACAGTAAAAAAATCTTCTAGCATTGTTATTCCATGGAAGACCCAAAAAGTGTCTGATTTAAAGAGAACATGCCGCAGAGCTGAGCGTAAATGGAGGAAGACTAAACTTACTACCCACTATGAAATATTAAAAGTTAAAATAACAGAATACAATAACACTGTCCGTCTTGAGAGGCGCTGCTATTTCTCTAAGATTATAAATAACAATGATAGTAATCCCAGAGTCTTATTTTCTACAATTGATCGCCTACTAAACCCAGGTAACTCAAAGGAATGCCTCCTAAGTACTTCCAGTAAAACCTGTGAGGCTATCGCTGTATTTTTCAATCAAAAAATTAATGATATTAGAAATAACATAGTATATCCCTCCAACACTAAGGATCCTCCTAAACCCCAGCATTCTGTTATAAACAAATTAAACTCTTTCACTAGGATAGATTTACCCGATTTACAAAAAATAATATCTCAATTAAAACCCTCCACCTGCGTCCTTGACCCAATACCAACAAGGTTTTTCAAAGAAGTATCAGGCGTGCTAATTGATAATGTTCTTGACATAGTAAATTCGTCATTAGATACGGGGGTCTTCCCAGACTGTCTTAAGACTGCTGTAGTTAAACCCATCCATCCATCCATCCATCCATCCTCTTCCGCTTATCCGAGGTCGGGTCGCGGGGGTAGCAGCTTAAGGAGAGAAGCCCAGACTTCCCTCTCCCCGGCCACTTCTTCCAGCTCTTCCGGGAGAATCCCAAGGCGTTCCCAGGCCAGCCGGGAGACATAGTCCCTCCAGCGTGTCCTGGGTCTTCCCCGGGGCCTCCTCCCGGTTGGACGTGCCCGGAACACCTCACCAGGGAGGCGTCCAGGAGGCATCCTGATCAGATGCCTGAGCCACCTCATCTGACTCCTCTCGATGCGGAGGAGCAGCGGCTCTACTCTGAGTCCCTCCCGGATGACTGAGCTCCTCACCCTATCTTTAAGGGAAAGCCCAGACACCCTGCGGAGGAAACTCATTTCAGCCGCTTGTATTCGCGATCTCGTTCTTTCGGTCACTACCCAAGCTCATGACCATAGGTGAGGGTAGGAACGTAGATCGACTGGTAAATTGAGAGCTTTGCCTTACGGCTCAGCTCTTTTTTCACCACAACAGACCGATGCAGAGCCCGCATCACTGCGGATGCCGCACCGATCCGCCTGTCGATCTCACGATCCAGTCTTCCCTCACTCGTGAACAAGACCCCGAGATACTTAAACTCCTCCACTTGGGGCAGGATCTCGCCCCCAACCCTGAGAGGGCACTCCACCCTTTTCCGGCTGAGGACCATGGTCTCGGATTTGGAGGTGCTGATTCTCATCCCAGCCACTTCACACTCAGCTGCGAACCGCTCCAGAGAGAGATGAAGATCACGGCCTGATGAAGCAAACAGGACAACATCATCTGCAAAAAGCAGTGACCCAATCCTGAGTCCACCAAACCGGACCCCTTCAACACCCTGGCTGCGCCTAGAAATTC
This sequence comes from Polypterus bichir lapradei, assembly GCA_026402145.1. NCBI lineage: Eukaryota > Metazoa > Chordata > Cladistia > Polypteriformes > Polypteridae > Polypterus > Polypterus bichir. The sequence continues at coordinate 8,224,139 of JANRMT010062791.1, forward strand.
TGTCCATAAAAGTTATGAACAGAATCGGTGACAAAGGGCAGCCCTGGCGGAGTCCAACTCTCACTGGAAACAGGCTCGACTTACTGCCGGCAATGCGGACCAAGCTCTGACACCGGTTGTACAGGGACTGAACAGCTCTTATCAGGCGGTCCAGTACCCCATACTCCCGGAGCACCCCCCACAGGACTCCCCGAGGGACACGGTCGAACGCCTTTTCCAAGTCCACAAAGTACATGTAGACTGGTTGGGCAAACTCCCTTCTTAAAAAACCCCTTCTTAAGAAACATAATCTTGACCCCTCGGCTCTTGAAAACTTTAGACCCATCTCTAACCTGCCTTTCTTAAGTAAAGTTCTGGAGAAGGCAGCCATTATGCAGTTAAATGACCACCTAAATAAACATGCTATTCTTGATAAATTTCAGTCGGGTTTTAGAACAAATCACGGCACAGAAACTGCACTCGTTAAAGTAGTAAAGGATTTGCGAGTGAATGCAGACAGAGGCCATTTATCTGTTCTCATCCTCTTAGATCTGAGTGCTGCATTTGACACCATTGATCATAATATTCTTAGAAATCGCCTTAGTCAATGGGTGGGCCTCTCTGGCAGTGTCTTAAATTGGTTTGAAACCTACCTGACAGGGAGACAATTCTTTGTTAGTTGTGGTAATTACAACTCAAAGACACATGATATCCAATATGGTGTTCCACAAGGCTCTATCCTGGGTCTGCTGTTATTCTCAATCTACATGCTTCCGTTAGGTCAGATTATCTCAGGGCATAACGTGAGCTACCACAGCTATGCTGATGACACACAGCTGTATTTATCAATAGCACCTAACAACCCCGATTCTCTTGATTCGCTAACACAATGTCTGACTTGTATCTCAGAATGGATGAATAGTAACTTTCTCAAGTTAAATAAAGAGAAAACTGAAATCTTAGTGATTGGCAATAATGGATACAATGAGGCTATTAGAAATAAACTGGATACATTAGGATTAAAAGTCAAGACGGAGGTAAAAAGCTTAGGGGTAATTGTTGACTGTAATCTGAATTTTAAATCGCATATTAATCAGATCACTAGGACAGCATTTTTTCACCTAAGAAACATAGCAAAAGTTAGACCTCTTATATCTTTGAAAGATGCTGAGAAATTAGTTCACGCATTTGTTTTCAGTCGACTAGATTACTGTAACGCACTCCTCTCAGGACTACTTAAAAAAGACATAAATCGTTTGCAACTAGTGCAGAATGCAGCTGCTAGAATCCTAACTAGGAAAAGAAAATCCGAACACATTTCTCCAGTTTTAATGTCACTACACTGGTTACCTGTGTCATTCAGGATTGACTTTAAAATTCTGCTTATGGTTTATAAAGCCTTAAATAATCTCGCCCCATCTTATATATCGGAATGTCTGACACCTTATATTCCAAATCGTAACCTTAGATCCTCAAATGAGTGTCTTCTTAGAATTCCAAGAACAAAGCTTAAAAGAAGTGGTGAGGCGGCCTTCTGCTGCTATGCACCTAAAATCTGGAATAGCCTGCCAATAGGACTTCGCCAGGCTAGTACAGTAGAGCACTTTAAAACACTGCTGAAAACATACTACTTTAACATGGCCTTTTTATAACTTCAATTTAACTTAATTTAACTTTATCCTGATACTCTGTATGTTCAATTCTTCATAATAACTATTCATGGTGGCTCTAAAATCTGTACTGACCCCTACTCTCTCTTCTGTTTCTTTTTCCGGTTTCTTTGTGGTGGTGGCCTGCGCCACCTCCACCTACTCAAAGCTTCATGATGCTCCAACAATGATGGATGGATTAAAAGGCAGAAGTCTACGTGACCATCATCATCAAGTACTTCCGTGAGAACCCTAAATCCAAAGAGGACTGTTTCATTTATGTTAGGTAGAATGCCCAGAGGGGACTGGGCAGTCTAATGATCTGGAATCCCTACAGATTTTATTTTTTTCTCCAGCCGTCTGGAGTTTTTTTTGTTTTTTCTGTCCACCCTGGCCATTGGACCTTACTCTTATTCTATGTTAATTAATGTTGACTTATTTTGTTTTCTTATTGTGTCTTTTATTTTTCTATTCTTTATTATGTAAAGCACTTTGAGCTACTGTTTGTATGAAAATGTGCTATATAAATAAATGTTGTTGTTGTTGTTGTTGATAGAAAATAATTTTTCCCCAACTGTCTACAGAAATATTGTATTCATAATGTGATAGATGGATAGAGAATGGCTGTTATAATGGGGGTCATTATAAGTGCCAGAAAGTTGTTCTTGAGAAATGATTAGAAGACTGAAATACTGGAGCAGTTTTGCACAGCTCAGACATTGGAGATTCACTTCTCATTTTGTTTATTATTACAAATTTCCTTTACAAAGTATTAAAAAGTGTTTGTATTAGTTAATTCTGTTTTTGAGTTCTTGTCTCATTTTTTACTTTAGTTTTCATCACTTATTTATGCCTATCCTCCCAGTTTTGAAATTTTTGGTACACCCTCTAGCGTTGCATTGCAGTAGTGTGACCAAAAATAATAATAATTCTAAGTTATGCAGACAAAATGAAGGCATAATTGGATTCTTCATATTTCAAAATGAAAATAAAGATTTAGAACAGATTTAATAAAAATTGTTGAGTCCAAAAAAAATTAAACAAAAGCTTAACTAACAGTTGCAACGGTCAGGTCACATGTTCTGACCTTGGACCTCATGTATAATGAATGCTGTGTGTAGAATTCACACTAAAACATGGAGTACAGACTAAAACAGAAACGTGTGTAAGCACAAAAAAATTCAGAAGTATAAAAAAGTTTCATGCACTTCCCCTTTATAAAACCCACATAATGTGATTTTTAACAAACATGCATATGTCTACAGCCCCATCCCAACTACTCACAGAATTTCACATATTTGAATATGCAAATCAATATCAATAGCCCCTTCCATTCAGTGTTTTGTTAAAAGACAACAGTAAAATCACATATAAAAAAGAAGAATTTAAAAAAAGAAATGATCAGATGTCAAATTCAACATGAAAAGGTGAGTGTCTGACTATTATATGGAAGCGTATTAAGGGCATAGAGAAGAAAAAATAGGGACACAGTGAAGTAAAAAAAGGTCTATGTTGATATTAAAGTCGAAAAGTCAACTTTAATCTTGAAATTTCCACTTTAATCTTGTAGTTTATTTTGTCATTAAAGTAGAACATTGTAAAGTTTATCTTAATATCAATGTTCAATTTACTAGAGTTTCTCAAATCACATCGTAACTAAAGTAGCATGTTAAATGCTTCGTATTATTTGTGTTACCTGACCCAGTCGTTAATATTTTTGTGCTTCTTTAATGGGCATTCTTTTACACCGATAGTAGCGTGCAAGCAGTGATCAACACACAGAATACATTAAATTCATGATATTACAGCTCTCTGGACATTTTGGAATACTAAAATGTACACATGATATCATTTTCATGAAGAAATGCATTAAAGCAGGTATTAAACCTTTGGGGGCACAGTGGTGTAGCAGTAGCAATCAGCTGGCACTTCGTCCAGGGATTGTTCCTACCTCCCACATGATGCCTGCTGTGATGTGCGCGACTCTGGATGGAATAATTTATTGTAGTAGTACTCCATCTGTCAAAAGTACAATTTTTTTTTTTTACAATTCTTGTCCTTCTATTTTCTTTGTCCACGTAACCAATTGCCATACAATAAGCCTTTGTAATAAATAATAAAACAACAGCAAGCTTACAACGCTGATTCTTCAGAACTTTTAAAGAACACTGAAAAATCTTCACTATACATATTTAATTATTCCATCTATCCATCCACGGTTGCGCCAGTCCCAGCAATCATAGAGAGCAAGGCAGGAGCAATCCCTGGTCGGGGAGCCAGCTCATCATTAATGCTGCGCCACCATGCCCCCACATGTTTAATTATTAACAGTATATGTTATTTAAATTAAGTTAATAATTTACTGGTAAAATGTAATATGCATAATTTAATGCATTTTATCATAAAAATTATATCAAGTATACATCCTGGTATTCTAACAGCACACAGCTCCAACAGGATAGCTCTTGGAAATTTAAATTGGCTTAGAAGCCAGTCATAATCATTTCTAAATACACGCTGTCTTCTGTTGAATTTCCTTATTGCCATTATATGGTACAATGAGATTCAATGTGCAACTCCTCTATAAACTTATTTTCCTATAGAATTATAAAGATAATAATAATATGATAAAAAAACATTGAAATATACAATATGAAAGCATTAAGTACAATATACATTGTCACACGTGTGCTTGGAGAGTAACCTAAAAGCTTGTGAGTGAGGTAAGTGTAATTAACACTCTCTCTTCTCCTCCCCTAACCCGCAGAAAGGAAGATTGATAACTCTTCCACTCTGATGTCACTTCCTTGGTCAGACTACCTGGAAATTACTCCATCGTGGACAGACCAGCTGAGATTTAATGATGTCTCGTCACTGCCCTTTACCGTGCATTTTATTTTACCCATTTTGCATTTTGCAATATACGGGGTTTGCCTTCATGTGCACCAGGCCCTTTATTTTGTTCCTTTTCTCTCTTTACAGTGGCATAGTCAGCAGGATTACTGAGGGGAAATCTGAATCATGAGCGAGGCAGAGGATGATGACGGCGCTGCAAGCATTAAAAGTCTAGGTGGGGCAACAACAGATGCAAATCGCCGAAGCAGAGGTACGTGAACAAGCTCACACAGCTCTCCAACACACACTATACACACTAACACTCTCCAAGTCCCTAGAACCAGGCTTCGCAGTATGGGTGATAGGGCTTTTTCATCTGTGGTGCCGAGACTGTGGAACGCCCTCTCTGACTACCTGAGAGCCCCACAGTCAACTGATGTTTTTAAACGGAATCTAGAAACTCATCTTTTTAGAAAGATATTTTGTTAAAGTATAAATAGATTTTCTTGTTTTATTATTTTTTTATTTTTTTACACTGTAGCACTCAGATTGCTAAAATATAAAGTGGAATATAAATAAAATGTATTATTATTATTATTATTATTATTATTATTATTATTATTATTATTATTATTATTAACGGGACTTGGGGATGGGACAGCCCCGGGTACTTCTACCCTTACACCAAGCTAATGATATCGAAACTTAGTTTTTAGTTTTCAAGCATATTGCCATGCATCATCACTGGGACCAGGCAGATTGGGCACACATATTAACACCTTTCCTGTGGGTACCAGTGCAACGCGCCTATTAGTATCTTGACAAGAGGTAGACAGTGACTATGAGAAACTCAAGGCCAAGGTGTTGTTGAGATATGGCATCACTCTGGACTAGCAGGCTAGGGTTTGTCATGAGTAGACCTTCGACCCCAAAAAACCTCTACGTGGCCAGGCCTGTAAAACTTGGAGCCTTGTGCATGGATGGTTAAAACTGGAAACCTACTCTTCAAAAGATGTCATGGAATAGGTCACCTGTGATTACCTCATACAAGCCATGGCAGAATATCTCAGACATCTAGTCTGGAGACAAGAATATAAATCAATGGAAGCCTTGATCTCAGCTCTAGAGTGACACCACACTGCTTCTGAAGTTGAGAGAGCAGAATACAAGTCACAGCAGGAACGAGTTGCTACAGCAGAGCCCACTTGGCACAATACTGACCCTAAGACGTGCCTGAAGGAGAAGCTGCACACACCAACCCACTGTTACAAGTGCGGAGAACTTGGCCACATCTTTCCTAGCTATCTCCATCTCGGCGAGCCCATGGACTGCATTTGGGCCAAAGGAGAGAGATGTTTTTGTTTTGTGCACCCTCTGTTTTTCCCAACAGATGAGGTGGTGGTTGTAAATGGGTTTAAGGTGTCAGCGCTTATTGATTCCGATAGCAATGTCTCTATTGTAGCACTCTGATACACACTACCATGACAATGGCAGTCCAAATCGACCAGTCTGAACTTTATCCATGGGGAAACTCAATGGTATTAGTCAGATTTTCATCTCAGGAAGTTTGTTATGGTGCTCATTTCCACTACCCACTCCAAATTGTTGGTCCATTGGCACAGCCCTTACGAGATTAAAGAAAGGAAGGGTTTTGTCAAGTATTTTGTGAAAAAACACAATAGCCAGCCAACAGAGCGAGTGTATCATGTGTAATTATTGAAACCATGGAGGGAGAGGGAGCCCGACCCTTGTTCCTCCCAGCCTTGCTCCTTCTTCGCACTCATCAACTTAATGTCGGTGATAATGTGACACCCTGGCAATGACAAGAGCTCGAAGCAGTTATCTCATCACTCTTTGATGTTGTGAATGAATGGCCAAGAAGTATCGTCCTCATTGAGCACAAGATTGTGACGGAACCAGGAGTTGTTGTCAGAGAACGCCCATATCGCCTCCTGGAAGACAAACATGCAGATTTCGAACTTGAGGTCAGAAAAATGCTTGATCTTGGTGTTATTGAGGAGAGTTTTAGCCCTTGGTCTAGCCCCATCGTTTTTGGTCTCAAAGCTAGATGGGAGCTGGTGCTTCTGCAATAACTTCCGTTGACTAAATCAAGTCTCCCAATTTGATGACTATCCCATGCCATTAGTGGACAAACTCCTTGAGCAACTGGGAAGGGCACAATATATTACGAAAGTGTATTGGCAAACTGCTTCAATGGCATCCGCATAGGAAAAAAATGCGTTTAGTACCCCGAGTGGTCATTGGCAGTATACAGTCCTCCCATTTGGTTTCCATGGGGCACCCGCCATGTTCCAGCATCTGATGGACAGACTGCTCCATCCCCACCAGACCTACAACACCGCCTACCTGGATGACATCATCATTTGTTCCGGTACATGGGAGGATCATATGCATAAGTGAGGTGTTGCTAACACTTAGTGAACCCAGTCTAAGAATTAATGCGAGAAAATGTTTTTTGGTTTAACTGAGGCAAAATATTTGAGCTGCTTTGTGGGTGGAGGCACTGTACATCCCCAGTGTTCCAAAGTTAATGCCATACTTAACTGTTCCTGTCCAAAAACCAAGAGGTAAATCCATGCTTTTTTATGTTTAACGGATTATCATCACTAGTTCCTACCCCAGTTGTCCGAAAGGGCTGCCCATTTAACAAATTTGACAAGGAAAGGGGCCCCTAATTCGGTGGTGTAGGATGAAAAGTCAGAAGCTGCATTTTTGTGATTTAAAAAGGTCCTTATTTCAACATCTGTATTAATAACACCTGATTTTTTGGTACCTTTAATTTTGCAGACCGTTGCTTTGGACACAGATTTGGGTGCCATGTTGAGCCAAAGCATCTATGGTGTTGAACACCATATTATGTACCTAAGATGCAGTGCAAAAGGTTCATAAAGTGGCTTAGGTTGTGCAATATTACAGTTGTAGTGCTAGTTTACAGTAAGGTAATTATAATTATAAGTACAAACAGTTCTACCGGAGCACTTAATAGATTGATTGAGATGTTTGTAGCTCTTGCGATGAAACTGTTTCTGATCCTTGAGGTCCATGCAGGAAAGGCTCTGAAGCATTTGCCAGATGAGAGAAGTTCAAATGGACTGTGCGCAAGTCTGAGTGGAATCTGTGCTATAAATGTCCTCCAGGGCTGGAAGTTGTATCCTGATAATCCTCTGCACCCTTGACAAAACGTGTGCAGCTGTAATACCACAAACACATATGAATAACAGGTTAAAATATTGTCAATGGTGCACTAAGAGTAACAATGCTAAAGCTGTGGTATTTGGAATATTTTGGCTATTCCGTGCACCTTTATATTGTTACAAAATGACTACAATCAAGTGCCTTAAATTTGTTAACGATATTCAATTAATTTAGGTGTATTTGATGCAGCCTGCATCAGGGATACGAATTTAAAAAAGAAAGACCACAGAAATAGTAGTACTGCTTTGATGCTGGGAGCCACCCGTTTGCAAAACCGAGCAGAAACATGCATACACATGGTCTGAAGCTGCCATGAAAATGTGCGTGGCTTTACACCAAGTTTAGTTTTTATACATCTCAAAGAGAGCGTGGAAGCAGGAGTATGTGACATTTTTTGTGCATATGCACCATTTATAAATTGGGCCACTCCTGTTTTCGCTAGCAGTAGTAGAAAAAACCCAACCAAAACGGTGGCAACTATAGAAAAGAAGATAGTGGTGCTTTAAGACATGAAATACTAATAACACAGTCAGAATTTTTTAAAACCAACAAAATAATAACAGAAAGGGAAATTTTGTAAAAAAGCACAAAATCATAAAAGAAGCAGAAAATCATAACCAAAAGACTCATAAATAGACTCACTAACATTGTGGTGTTTAAAAAATTGGTTCTTCCAAAATGGCTAACATGAAATCACTTCTTTGATCCATTAGTCTTTTGTTGTAATGACATTTTATGGGCAATATTGTGTACAAACAATATCAACAACCCATTAATCCATATGCAAAAAAAAAAAGAAGAAAAACATTACATATTTCATAATGCTACAATTAACACCACAGACCTCTCCATACTCAGAATGTGTTAGTATGCTATAGTCAGTCAAAAGGAATAAATCCAGCTTCTTTTAATTAAGGAAAAGAAGCAGTAGGTAAAAAATACTAGTAGGAATAAAAAGTTCAAGTACTGGAAAAAAAAAAATTTTTAGGGAAAAGTTTACCTCCAGATATGAATAAGGCATGGTCTATTACAATTATTTGAAAAAGATGGTAAGGAGTATACAAATATTTTTTCTCCTCAATTTAAGGAAAGTACATTTTAAGCTCCTTTAGCATACATAGTTTGTAATAGAAAAGTACAAAACATAATGCATTGTTACTCAGATAGAAGAAAATAACCCAAGACACAAAAACTGACAACTAGTGTTATCAGTTATAGTGCCACACACTTATTCCGAGGGAATGCCAGACTTCTTTCTTCACTTATGTGGTTTAGAATAAACAAAAATTAACAACAATATCAATATGCTACCATGTAATGCACATAGTTTAATGTATAATGCTTCATGAAATTAAACAGAGCCTTTATCATTATTATACAAAAATAAGTGGCCAAAGGCGAAACTCAAACATATAATAGTTTCATTTAGGGGAATACAAATAGGAAGAAGTATTACGGAATGTAAGTGTAAATAATCAAATTAAAAAACAGAAAATAAACCCTGAAAACCCCATGGGGCAATTCCACCACAGGTTACTTCACCCTTGTAATTCATTTATACACATATTGTAAGTATCATAAAAGACAGATGGATGTGCCGACTGGACAGGAAAATTACTTTTTACTTGGCTGGATGTTTTTAAAGGATTGACCAGCAGATCCCAGAAGCCAGGAGCAATTCCATCCCCCATACCAGAGGTGGCAGTGGTCCTCCTGAGGTGTCGCAGTTTGGACACCTGCAGGGGTACATGGGAGTTGGAATTCAGAAGTGCAGCTCTGTAGGGGTTCCCTGGATGACATTACAGGTTACTGTTGAGGGAGAACTTCCCAGGTTCCCACATGACTCAGAAGTGCTTCCATGAGGACACACTTTTGTGCCAAAAGCATTTCCAAGTCCAGCTTTGAAGGAGCTTGCTGCCTCACCTTGAATGAGTTGTGAACAGGAGGGATGAAGGGAGAGAAAGAAGATACAATTATTTGTATTTGTGGCTGGTTTCTTGTAAATGTTTAGTGATTCATATTTTGTGAAATAAAATCCTTTATTTGAACCTGGGACTGTGTTGGGTGATATTGTGTTTGAGGTTTGGTGCTCAGTGGTGCCCCCTTATGTTCACAATGTATATACACAATATATTTATCAGTATATGTAGATTTCTGTGGTCTCATTTTCTCCCAACTAGTGAGCCCTAATTCACTTTCTGATTCTATACTCAGTGAAGCCCTGGGACAATCTCTGGTGTAAGTTCTGGGCTCTGAAGTTAGTTAGTTCTGTTCCGAGGGGCTGGTTAATCAGAGCATCTTCTGTTGGTTCCCAATATTAATCTAGTATTTCTGTTTTATAACATCATTTATTTCAATATGTGAGTCTTTGGTTGTTTTCAAAATTTGCTAATATTGAAAAAGTCTGAGTTTGTTTCACTTTTTTAATACATTATTTTTTGTGCTAAGTGCTTTGTATGATTTCCCTGTCTTAGATCTCTCACAATGTCTGTTATTAGTCACTTAATGATGAGTACAAAACTATGAATAAATGTGAATAAATACCTCTGCTTTAGAACACACTGTTATTTGCAGTAGTGTCTATTGTCTATTAATTCTCATTTGTAAAGAACCATTTGAGAGCAATTAGGAAAAAAGACTGTTAACAATAATTCTCAGAATGAAAGTTAATAGCAATCATCAAAGAAATATTTACACTATAGGATATGAGAGCAGCATTTTGAATCATTCACTTTCAACAGCAGTTTATCTTACTAAAAAAAATTACTTTCAGTAAAATGGGAGAAGAAATGAGGCATTTAATTAAACATGATTAATTGATAAAAAGGTTGGAATGAAAACCATGACTAAGACTATAACTAAGATGAGGAACAATTTTGAAAAAGAGACGGAAACTTTTAAATATTTTCAAATCTACTGGCCTCTGATCTCATAAGAGGCTAATGGATAACTTGTGGACCAGACAGCTACAGAGAGCTGCCAAAAGCAAAGGCAATTGCCAATTAGATCATATTGATCTGACTTTCTTTTGTACCTACCAACCTGTTCACATCTTTTTGATGTTGACATAATGACAGAATGCACCCCTCACTGGCGAATCTCAGATGCCAAAACTGACACGAAATGAATGTTTTCATGTTAGTTGATTGATTAAGTACTTATCAGTTTCACTTTTGGCAATGCCATTACTTATTCAATTTTTTCTGTAAGTCTCCAACTTTATGTTCCAGAGAAATCTACATATACTGATAAATGCATTGTGTATATATGTTGTGAAAACAAGGGGGCACCACTGAGCACCAACATGGATTTCGATTCCCAACTGCCGGACTTAACATGTAGGATACAGGATACAATTTACTTATAAGCATGCGGAATACAGAACTAAACTAATTGCTTACATACCAAAATGAAAGGTATGATGGATGCAAGACAGAAAAACATATAATAAAGAAAGTATCTTAGTACATTTAGCATTTTTCTTGTTTACTGATTTTGTAAGCTTATTTATTAATGTTTTCTCTTATACTATCTATCTATCTATAACTTTTGCATGACATCACAGGTTGACTCTTCTTGCTCAATTCAGTAGCCAAGAGTGAAAGAGGGCTTTACTGTTACTCTGAAATGCACCCAATTTACTCAAAAGCTTTAAAAGACGTGACACTTTTTTGGAGGGGGCTGAGAAATCAGAACAAAAATAAAAATTGTATGTAAAAATAAGTTTTAATCAAATATTTGAAAAAATGACTTTTGATCAAATATTTGATCAAAATTACATGTAGGAAGAAGTGAATTGCATTTGTATTCCAGTGCTCAATAATTCATTATTATTGTTTCTTTCTATTTTTTTGTTTGTGAGAGAGCAATGTAAACAGATGGGCGTAATGTATGACTTGCTTGGTGCGAGCACCGTCTAAGATTTCTTACTGTTGAAAAATGTCTTGTATTAAAAACTGTGTTTAGAAACATAGGTACAACCATTGTTATTCACAGGTTTCAACAAAATTTTGGTTCATTTTTAGTCACAAAACATTTAGCATATTCATGGTTTTGAATTTTGCTAGTTTTCATGTTATACACTTATCTTAGAGCACTCTCTCTAGCCCTTGTTATTTATACAGTATGTGATATTATAGTCATCAAAGGTCTCCTCATCTGGTCAACTTGTGAAGTTGTCTTTGCCAGTTGTCAGTGCAGGTTAAGATTCAGGATCAGCAGTTACTCCACAGATGACTCTGGTCTTATATTCTTATTGTCTGAATACCTTACCACACGCAGTATAGCTTTGCCATGTGTCTGAAGTACTCTTCCATCTGTTTTTTCCAAGTTGATCTTTGGAGTTTTGATGCAATCTTTGAGACTGATGTTCACAGTGCCTCCTTTTGCTGCATCACAGGCTTTGAATAAGAAATGAACCTTAATGTTCACCCAGATTTCTGATTAGGCAGTGTCCTTATTTCTCTGGCCATTTTAACATCATTAATACATTTCTTGATACAATCAGATACGAATATTGAATATTCTTTTGTATTAGTTTGTGGCTACTTTTTTTAACAAATTCCAGTCACTATAAAATGAAAGTACGCCCATCTTGCCATAGGTTACTACTCTTACCATTTTAATCATTTTAGCAGTTGTCACTATACCGGAAGTGGAAGCAAAGAGAAATGGAATGAGTCACCTTGTACATGTACAAGTCAGTAATATATTAAACATATCTTTCATATGTCTTAAAATTAATCTGTAGGCATTGCAAGATTTACCTGTCAATCCATCTCCTATACAACCCACATAATCCAATTTAGAGGCATATTTTTTCATTCTTACATAACCTGTATACTGTGTGGGACCCAACTATAAGATACAAGTAATCTGACAGTTAACATACATATTTAAACTAATAGCATTGTACCTGAAAGCTATCACTGCTGCCTCATGGTTGCAGCCAGGTTGAAATCATTACTCAGTGGCATCTCTGATTTTCTTCTGGGTAGTCTGGTTTTCCTCCCACAACCCCAAAGACATGCATTGTATGTAAACTAGTGATTCAACTGGCTCCAGTGTGAGTGAGTGAGGTTGTGTGCCTACATTTGCACAATAATAAACTACCACCTTCACCAGAGTTGTTTTCTGCCTTGTACCCTGTGCTATGGCCCCCATGACTCTGTATTGGATTAAGTATATTTGAGAATGTATGCAGGCATTTTTGAATTTCAAAATTTCCATAATAGACCATGGGCTTCCATTAACAATGGGAAAATAGAAGGTACTTCGTTAGTTAAATAACCTAGAAATTCAGAACAGAAAACATCTTTTTCTATTCACCTAACATTTCAAAATATTGTCAAGTTGATATTTTTGTACAGACATCCAATGTATGCCTTTATGAATTAAAATATGACTTTTTGTAAATGAAATAGGAAATTTATGGAGTCAATGCAATGTAGTCATATACAGGTATAGAAAGTAAACTTAAAATTAATGGGGTGAAGTTTCCATATATACATTAAGATTTTAATATATAAAACCACCTACTAGGAAAATGAGCCTGGACTTGGCCAGACTCCAAGACCAGGCTGTTTCTAATGAGTCTGCACGCAGTTTGTGTGAGGAACTTTCAGATTTGGGTACGACTGCCGATCCTAATGTGATGTGGGAGACCTTCCACAACAAGACCCTGAAGGTTGCTTAGGGTTGTGTTGGTGTTACTGGTGTTCCCAGAAGGAGGTGTTTTATCTCGCAGGGCAGCCTGGATATCATCAAGGAGTCACAGCACACGGCTCAATGGCAACTCTGGTCTGTACCGGGAACTGAAAGGGATGGCTGCGAGGGCACTGAGGGCAGATAAAGAGGCGTTTGTTAGAGGAATCTGTGAGCAAGTGATACACCATCTGTGGTCGAATGATCCACGTCCTGCTTACAGAGGAATCAAAGCATTACGCACATCAGAATCTGTTCCTCGCAGAGTCGCAGTCAGGGCAGCTGATGGAACGGTCCTTACGGATGACACTGCAGTTGTGACCCACTGGGCTGGCTGCTTTGAGCAGTTGTTCAAAGCTGATCTTCCAGCTAGGAAGTTGGATATCTCTTGGTCCAAGGTTCTTGAGGCTGATCTTCCAATTAGCTATGGACCACCCAATCTCACTGAGATTGCACAGGTGGTGAACCAGCTGAGTGGGGGAAGGGCTGCAGGGATCTGTGGTATCCGGGGTGAACTTCTCCAGGCTGGTGGTAAGGCTGTCCTCCTGGCATTGCAAGCAATCTCTGCTTCCATTTGGGAGACTGGCATCATCCCAACTGACTGGAAAATGGGACTTGTCATCCCTATCTGGAAAGGGAAGGGTGATCGCCTGGATTGCAGCAACTACAAGGGGGATAACACTGCTCTCAGTGCTGGGTAAGGTCCTTGCTCGGTTCATCCTCAATAGGATCCGTGATCACTTGCTCACCTACCAGCGACCGGAACAGTCTGGTTTTACGCCTAAGAAGTCTACCATCAACCGCATCCTGGCACCGAGGGTTCTCATAGAGCGCAAATGCGAATATCGGCAGAGTTTCTTTGCGGCCTTTGTCGATTTTCGCAAAGCGTTCAACTCAGTTGATCAAGCTGCCCTGTGGGACATCCTGAGGGTTCGCGGGATCCCCTTTAGGTTGCTGGATATCGTGGCTGGCCTATACACTGGTACTGCAAGTATTGTGCACAGTGGAGGCAGGACCTCTGTGTTTTTCCTAGTTGATTATGGAGTTCATCAGGGGTGTGTTCTTGCTCCTACTCTGTTCAATGCTTGTATGGACTGGGTGTTGGGCAAGGTCATGGGGTCCAGCGGCTGTGGGGCATCTGTTGGTGAAGAAAGATTCATGGATCTTGACTTTGCTGACGATGCTGTGATCTTCACGGAGTCAATGGAGGCTCTGATCGGGGCGCTCAAGAGACTGAGTGAGGAGTCTGAGTGTCTGGGCTTGCGAGTGTCCAGGATAAAAACCAAGATCCAGGCCTTTAATGACATCTTGAACACAGCCATCAGCAGTGTTTCTGTTTGTGGAGAGAGTGTTGACCTTGTTGAGAGGTTTACTTACCTTGGCAGTGACATTCATGTCTCTGGTGACTCTTCCTGTGAAGTCAGCAGACAGATTGGGAGAGCATGGGGGGTCATGAGGTCGCTGGAAAGGGGTGTGTGGCGCTCCCGCTATCTATGCAAAAAGACGAAGGTCCAAGTCTTTAGAGTCCTGGTGCTTCCCATCTTGCTATATGGTTGTGAGACATGGATACTATCCTGAGACGAAGACTGGACTACTTTGGTACTGTGTCTCTCCGGAAAATCCTTGGGTACCGTTGGTTTGACTTGTGTCGAATTAGCAGTTGCTCATGGGGTCCCGAATGAGGCACATTACCTGTATTGTGAGGGAGCGTCAGTTACGGCACTATGGCCATGTGACACGTTTCCCTGAGGATGATCCGGCTCATAAGATCTTCACTGTTGGGGTCCCAAGTGGCTGGACCAGGCCAAGGGGTCACCCACGTAACACCAGGATGCAGCAGATGGAGGCTCTGGATGTACAAAAAACCTTTGAATGGTTTACTAAGTAAACTAAGTAAAGGCAAATTTGGGTTTGGATGCAATAAATTCATGATTATTACTATTATGTTCCATCCCAGAAGCTTCAGTTTGAGTAAATAGTAAAAACTCTGTTTTTTTTTTTTTTGTTGGAGCCAGACAGTAATATCCTTTTTTACAGATTTCATTTGACCATTGCAATTGAACCCATTTGCCATGAACTTGTGTAAACAAATAGGGATTCCGGGAATCTCAAGGAAAGAATTTGACTAAATGTACTCTGTAATTAATATATGCACATACAGTATTTCTTTTTGAACATGTCTATTTGTATGCTTGGAGAAAGGTGTTTTCAAGTGCCCCTTACATTTGAAGGCTGCAGTATCCATGCAACAGTGTCATAAGTGCTTTATGCTTTGCAGATACATGCAAGTACAGAATGTAAAAATATTAATAATAATATAATGAAGCGCAGTGCCAGCTTGTGTGGCTTGTAAGGATTTAAACTCCTTTTCATGATTGATTTTATGGCTTCCTATCCTAACACGGACTTGCTCATCCAGCTGCCAGTTCGAAAAGATATCTGTGCAGATGCTTCTCCTTATTAGAGTGCACCAACACAAGGATTTGATGGTTCTTATAGTTAAATAATAGTTCCCTGAAAAATGCTATTATTTTTCCCTGCTGGTTTTTGTTCTTGATGTTGTCATTGTTACCATATTAATAATGTGTTAAAATGAGTATACAAACAAGTAACACCTAGAATTGATAAACTAAGACTGAATGTATTCAAATATTTACTAATTTTTAATTTGAAAATTCTAACCTTTATTTTTTTTGATAATTTGCCAGCCCAATTAAGTATGGGACTCAACTAAAGCTATAACAGCCTGCATGGGTAAAGTTATCAAATGCTTTGAATGGAGGCAGTTGGGAAGTTTCACATAGTGTAGGGTTTGATTGGTGTGAGGGGGCCCAATATGATTTCCGTTCATGGGGCCCAAAATCTCTTGCAACACTCCTGGCTCATACTTAAAAGGTAGGAAGATTTCTTTTAATCAAAATTCTGCTCCTTTTTTCTTTAAACGCACCTCTTTTGTTACCAAAGAGTTCAATTTAAACTTTGTCCATAGCACAATAATGCTTAGGATATTTTTTGAAATAAAATCGCAGATAAGGTTTCCTTCTAATGTCCCTTACAAGAAGGCCATGTCTATGTCTGCCTGTAGCTCCCTTGCAATTATATAGTGGATTTTGCTTTGCCTCCCTGTACAGTAAACAAGCTGTTCTATCTGTCAGATATCTTGGTCTTCAAGATCTTGTACTACCTTTCATGGTTTCCCTTTCTTATGACATGTTGGACCCTGGAAGTAACTGGAATGACTGTCTTTTTACAGCCTTTCACTTCTTTGGAGGCAGTACTTAGCTTACTTTTCAAGTTTTGCACAATGTGTGCAGTTAAACAATTTGTTAGGCTCTGGAATTGTTATCAGCTGATAATTCCTAATGGCAATTCTTGTCCAGACTAACACCTACCAAGCTAAGCCAGACCACCAGGCTATTAACCTAAAAAATTTCCGAGACCTTACAATTGATAGGGTACCCAAACATTAGCAAATACCACATTTACTCTTTTTTTACATTTCCTTTAGTTTATAATGAAACTGTATATTAACATTTTCCTAAAAATCCCATTATTTTGGTTTGTTTACTGTTGAAGGTGTCTTTGTTAGTTTTTACTTCAAATGTCAACAAAATATGTAATTTTGGTAATCCAAACTTTTGTAAGGAACTGCAGGTATCATCTTCAATCTATACCAGAGCTTTAAAAAGAAAGCATCAATGAAAATCAAAGGCAGTTTGGAGTTTGGACTTTTCAAATCGATTTTCATGAAATGAATGGAAGTCAGCTCTTAACAAAAGGCACACTTCTTCAGTTCAAGTAAAGCCTGATCTAACATAGCTTAGAATTGTAGATCACACATATTTCTCAGCTCAGAATAATTAAAGTGTATCTTGATGAAGAGTGTGATTGTAAGCAATGTCATCTTTCATCTGTGCCACTAGGTTACAGGAGCTGGGAATGGTTAATACTCAGATTATATTGGAATAAAATCCTGGATTCATAAAAATCCATAATCCTATAAAGGCTCTGTTTGGACTAATAACAAATGGGACGCTACTGTTAAATGAGCAGTCTACTCTGGTAACCTACACTACTTTGTTGCTAGCATGCTATTTTATCTCACTCAGCTAGAAGAAGCTTAGTTCACACACCATAACACTATGAGGGAAGGATGTCCTACTTTCATTAAAAGTAATTAAAAAGATTAAGTCAACTTTAAGGGGTGATTTTCAAAAATGATTTAGAATCTGATAGACATTCATTAATACTGTTCTCAAGTGAATCACTCTGAACCATTCAGAATCTTAGACTGATTACTCCATATTAAATTATTTCCTTTCTCACCTTTCTTTATGGCTAGGGGAGAAGGTGCATAAACTGATTTGATTAAGATGGAGTAACATGTATATTACTGATACCAAAGCTCACTGTAATGTAATCACTAAATAAGTAAGATAAATTAAAACAACAACAACCTTTATTTATATAGCACATTCTCATACAAATAATGTAGCTCAATGTGCTTTACATGATGAAGAAAAGAGAAATAAAAGACAAAGTAAGAATTAAAATAAGACAACACTAATTAACATAGAATAAGAGTAAGGTCCGATGGCCAGAGAGAACAGAAAAAAACACAAAAAAAACTCCAGACGGCTGGACAGAAAAAAAAAATCTGCAGGGGTTCCAGACCATGAGAACGCCCAGCCCCCTCTGGGCATTCTACCTAACATAAATGAAACAGTCCTCTTTGTATTTAGGGTTCTCATGAAAATTAATGAGTTTTTAGCAGTTTTTAAAAGTGCTCCACTGTATTAGCCTGGCGAATTCCTATTGATTTATTCCAGATTTTAGGTGCATAACAGCAGAAGGCCGCCTCACCACTTCTTTTAAGTTTAGCTCTTGGAATTCTAAGCAGACACTCATTTGAGGATCTAAGGTTACGATTTGAAATATAGGGTGTCAGACATTCCGATATATAAGATGGAGCGAGATTATTTAAGGATTTATAAACCATAAGCAGTATTTTAAAGTCAATCCTGAATGACACAGGCAACCAGTGTAGTGACATCAAAACTGGAGAAATGTGCTCGGATTTTCTTTTCCTAGTTAGGATTCTAGCAGCTGCAATCTGCACTAGTTGCAAACGATTTATGTCTTTTTTGGGTAGTCCTGAGAAGAGTGCGTTACAGTAATCTAGACGACTGAAAACAAAAGCGTGAACTAATTTCTCAGCATCTTTCAATGATATAAGAGGTCTAACTTTTGCTATGTTTCTTAAGTGAAAAAATGCTGTCCTAGTGATCTGATTAATATGCGATTTAAAATTCAGGTTACAGTCAGCAGTTACCCCTAAGTTTTTTACCTCCGTCTTGACTTTTATTCCTAATGCATCAAATTTATTTCTAATAACCTCATTATATCCATTATTGCCAATCACTAAAATTTCTGTTTTCTCTTTATTTAGCTTGAGAAAATTACTATTCATCCATTTAGAAACACAAGTAAGACATTGTGTTAGTTAAACAACAGAGTCGGGGTCATCAGGTGCTATTGATAAATACAGCTGCGTAACTCACATTATGCCCAGAGTTAATCTGACCTAACGGAAGCATGTAGATCGAAAAGAGCAGCGGACCCAGGATAGAGTTTTGTGGAACACCATATAGAATATCATGTGTCTTTGAGTTGTAATTATCACAACTAACAACGAATTTTCTACCTGCCAGGTAGGATTCAAACCAATTTAAGACACTACCAGAGAGGCCCACCCATTGACTAAGGCGATTTTTAAGAATGTGGTGATCAATGGTGTCAAATACGGCACTCAGGTCTAAGAGGATGAGAACAGATAAATGGCCTCTGTCTGCATTTACCCGCAAGTCGTTTACTACTTTAACGAGGGCAGTTTCTGTACTGTGATTTGTTCTAAAACCTGACTGAAATTTATCAAGGATAGCATGTTTACTAAGGTGGTCATTTAGCTGCATAATGACTGCCTTCTCTAAAATTTAAGAAAGGCAGGTTAGAAATGGGTCTAAAATTTTCAAAAGCAGAGGGGTCAAGATTATTTTTTTTGAGTAGGGGTTTAACTACACCAGTCTTAAGACAGTCTGGGAAGACCCCCGTATCAAATGACGAGTTTACTATGTCAAGAATACTATCAATTAGCGTGCACGATACTTCTTTAAAAAAACTTTGTATTGGGTCAAGGATGCAGGTGGAGGGTCTCAGTTATTCTATGTAAATCAGGTAAATCTATCCTGGTGAAAGAATTTAATTTGTTTATAACGGAGTACTGGGGCTTAGAAGGATCCGCAGTGTTGGGGAGATATACTATATTATTTCTAATATCATTAATTTTTTGATTGAAAAATACAGCAATTACCTCACAGGTTTCACTGAAAGTATTTTGGAATCATTCCTTTGTGTTACCTGGGTTTAGCAGACAATCAATCGTAGAGAATAAGATTCTGGGATTACTAGCATTGTTATTTATAATTCTAGAGAAACAGCAGCACCTCTCAAGATGGACGGTGTTATTGTATTCTGTTATTTTAACCTTCAATATCACATAGTGGATAGTTAGTTTAGTTTTTCTCCATTTACGCTCAGTTCTATGGCATGTTTTCTTTAAATCAGGCACTCTTTGGGTCTTCCATGGTATAACAATGCTAGAAGATTTTTTAACTGTCTTTTCAGGTGCAACTATGTCAACAGCAGCTCTCACCTTAGCATTAAAATTTTCCACCTTACTATTTACATTATCCTCGCTGTTATATTTAGCACTATAAATGGACCGATTGCTTAGAATGTCTGTAAGTTTTAAAGGTGCTAATGAATCAAAGAAGCGTTTTTTAACAATATGCTTCTCATGAATGTTTTCTATCAATAGTTCTATATTAAATAGTAAAAGAAAATGGTCTGATAGACCAATATCAATGATCTGCTCTACATCAACTTTTAGTCCTTTGGTAATTACAAAGTCTAAGGTATGACCTGTAGGCTGATTAACGAGCTGTCTCAAATCAAGAGTCCAGGAGTTTAATGAATTCTTTTACTTTTTGGTCACACTGATTATCGATATGAAAGTTAAAGTCACGTACTATTAAGAGTGTGTCATAGTTCGTTATTATAATGGACATTAAGTCTGAGAATTCCTCAAAGAAAGACGCATTAAATTTAGGAGGTCTATAGGCTTACATGGATAATACTAGAAAGTGAGAATCTCCGTGAATAATAACGGCAGGATACTCAAAGGACTTTAATTTACCAAAACGGACATCTTTACACTTTAACCAGCTCGAGTAAATGTTTGCTAAGCTGCCACCCTTTTTTCCCTGGCGATCCGCACAAGTAAAACTGTAATCTGGAGGCGCAGATTCAATTTAAACAGCCGCACCATCTGAGCTAAGCCACGTTTCACTTAGTGCAATGAAATCAATTTTTCTATCACTAATAAGATAGTTAACGAAAAAAGTCTTGTTGGTTAATGCTCTAACATTTAATAGTGCCATATTTGATTTTTCAGAGGAGCATAGCTGATTTCTATGTGCGTTATTGGTATTTGGAACAGAAACTAAGTTATTTTTGTTAGCGCCGCTCTGTGTGTACTGTATTTTTTATTTAATCTATAATCTGTTTTTATAGTTTTAATACATTGTTCATTTAAAGCAGTAATTGTAATTATATTATTAGTGTTTATGCCGCACTGCCCTATGCCTTTATGTGCATTAAGATTAGTTATTAGAGTATTAATGTAGTGCACTTTTGCGGAAGACTTTGTTAAAGAATTATCATGTCCATTAGCATTACGGAAGGGGTTAAGAGTAGAAATAGACAGTCGAGAGAGACGTATTACCTTAGCGAGGTTTTCGGAGAGGACCCGGGTGCCGAATCTATTCGGATGCAGACCATCCCGCTTGAAGAAACACTGCCTTATTTTTACCTCCTGTGCATATGTACATCTACAACATTTATAATAAAATGTGCTATATAAATACATGTTGTTGTGTACTCTGCAACAAAGCATCACACATAAAAACAAAGAGAAGTTCATTAGAACAGAATTAAGGTGATATGTTCACCATTGGAGATGACACATCACTCCCAGGTACACCAATGCCAAAAAGAAAATGAGATTTGAGAAGACCAAGAACTGCTTAATTTAGTACAATCAATGTTAATAACAATGGCAGTAACTCTAACATATGTGCACTATCCTAAAATAACCTTGATTTAAAAGCAGACATCTATGAAGTCTCTGTAATATTGGCAGCTAGATCATTCAAGGGACCAAGTGCCCTATAACTAAATACTTGGCTTAATATTTTTACTTATAAATAATACTTATTCAATTAATGGCTTTAGTTAAGCTGAAGCTGTGGATGAGTAAAAAGCTAAGTAATTTTAAGACAATCAGAAGTTCTTTTAATGGGTGATAATTTGGCTAATAGCAAAACAACACTGATAATTCTTTTTCTTTGAAATTTGGAATTTTCTTAGATAGAAAATTAACCATTATTGGCCACATTTACCTGGTTTGTTAAACCTATTTTTACACATACTAGCAAAATGCACAGTATATAGAAGTGTGAATATATTTATGCACATCAAGTAAAACTGACTATGATACTGCTTTACTGTCAGGCTTTTTAAATTGTGTGCTTGCTGCACTACAGTTTATTGAAAATCATAGGGGACAGGGTCATATTATAAAGCTAGGAAGAATGAACATCAACTCCAATTCTAAAAGTACCACTCACTTTGGGTTCCAGTTAAGTTCAAAGCTCATTGTGAAATCTTCTTTTTACAATAAGATATAAATGGCTTAATGTGTTCTCCCCCACTACAGTACCTTACAGAACATATCAATACCTATAGTCAAAAGTGTATACATTGTGATCTCAAGCTGTTGGTCTCCTTAGAATTAGAAGGATAAATAAAATGTATCAAGTAGTGGTAGCAATTCAGTCATTCCAGAAAATTCTGGATTGATCTATCTAAGAATAATTCTGAGTGCAAAGATTCTTTAATTTAATATATCATAATTAATCTCATCAGAGCTGCTGGAGTAGCAGCTCATATTGTTCATTTAATAATGTGGCCATTTCTCATAATGTTAATTATTATTCTTTCCTATTTTCAGGTTCCTGATGTGGAACTTGAGGTCACACCATATTAATAAATGATCTCTCTTGATGCTGGAGCAGAAAAATGGTATTATTGTTTCATTACCAAGAATCTCATACTTATTGATATTTCCCTTTAAAACTGATCATTGAAGAGTGCAGGTAGGTAGCTACAGTAGCATAGCTATAATAGACAGAATATTGTTTTCCTCCTTCTACTATCATTTGGATTCTTCTTAGAACCCATATTTTGAATTTTGAAAATATATGAATATTTTACATGTATCTGAAATTAACATTGTCTTTCACTCGGTGTGTAATGCATGTATTTTTTTTTTAATTTTACCCATACTCTATAGTAGATAGATATGTTTGTAATAGCACTTAGCAGAATGATCATATAAGCGGAAGCACACTTTATAAGAATAATTGGAGCGGGATAAAATCGAACAGAATTTTTCTTCAGTTACAGCTTAATATTTTATTTTAGATTGAAATAATTTAATGTTATGTTGATTGAAATGCCAAAGAAAATGTGAGGTTTTTTTTTTTTTCAAATTGTTTTCAGCTTGTTTCTCAGCTTCTGCTTTTAGGTGGATACAATGTAAAATGAAAGTAAATCCTGTCTTTTCAATAATTCTTTAAAATGCAGGAACTGCTTATTTTCCAATAAATAGCTTATTGGCTTCAGCTTGATAATAAGAATGGGCTATTATGAATTCTACAGTTACCATTTCACTGCACTGGAATAAACATATCTGTTAGGCGTGTATAATGGTAGAGCAAATTAAATCTCTGCCATGACTTAATTTTTGCAGCTTCTGAGGATGATTTAAAACCAATATGAATGTGTCACTTAGGGATAGTTTATTCTTTCATGAAAAATCTATACAATTATGTTGCTCAATTGCAAACCACAAATAGATGATGTGTTCATTTTTCAATCTTTCACTGAACCCTAATTACAAACTGAATGAATGCAGTAGTTGGAATTCTCTTTCTTGAAAAAAGGAGGATGGGTTATCTGACTGGTAAATACATTATTTTGACTCTTACCCCTACTCCAGTGGACTCTATCTGTAGGAGTAGAGATAGCACTATAGGATGGATTACTTAAAGTGGAAATAAGCAGTATTTATCTAATTAAAATAGTATAGTTTACCTGGTAGTTTGTCTGATCCTCAATATAAACTGTATGCATTGACTAAATATAAAAGCAGTGTAGTTGTAAGAAAGGTTATGGGGAGTGATTTTAACAGTTGATCCAATTATTCTGAACTTGTTTGTATCAATAGAATATTATGATGTTCATTTATTGAAAATTTCTTCAAAATCCTCTAAAGTAATTCTTTGTATGTCTATGTGGCTTCTTATCATCCCATCTGTATGTTACTGGAGCTGTGAATAAAAATTATGTGGCAAGCATTCTTGATGCAATACTAAGATTTCAATTGCTTGTGAAAATGAGAAAAATTACATTGTTAGCATTCCTTTTTAGCTGAAAAGTGTCATATTTTGGTTTGGAACTAAACAAAGTATTACAGATATGCGCTGTAAATTATTTAACAGTAATTTAACCTTTTTTCATTTTCAGAAATAATTACTCTGTAGCTAACTGGCAACTGGAATTATGCATTGCATAAAGAAGAGCTTGCCATATGAGCTATGATGATAGAGTCTGCTGCTGGCCTTGTAGGTTTAAAATTTAGATTTAACAAGACACAACATTTTGCAGAATGTTTCTGTGGGCTCTGACTCCAAGGCCTATCATATGCTGCATGGAAAATGCTACATACATTACCCGTAACCTTAAAATGTGATTTTTTAAGGGGGCAGGGCTCACTGATTACAACTATACATGTACATTTCTATGTTGCAAAAAGAATTTTGACTGATAATGGGCTTAGGAACTCAACATCAATAAGTGGAAAGTAGGAATTAACTCCAAAGATAAGTGTGTATGTGTCAGATAAATTGTTGATTCCATATCCTGTGATAAACCAATGCCTTGTCCAGGGATATTTCTAGAACTTTCAGGATACACTCTGGTCCTAAAGACCCTAGATTTTGTTAAGAGGTTTGAAAAGATACACAAACCATGTTATTTTTTTAAATAGTAAGCTTTCAGTTTTTTTGCATTACCAAGGAACTACCATGACATATGCTTTTTACCAATGTGTACTTCTGCACTTTCAAAAATATTACTCTTTTTTGTTTACTGATGTAATAATCACTTTAGTTTATTTTCTGTGACTCCAGGAAAGAGACTGAAAGGGGTGGACATCCCCAACCTGTGATGATCTGGCTTATAATTTTAATTTTTCCACTTGTTTCTGTGCTTCTAAAAGTTATTTGAATATAATTCCTAGACCTTTGGAGGTCAATGAATCTGTTTTTTATAATCAGTTTTTTGTCCCCACATGTTGTTAACATGGTTAAAAATTATTCAGGTTTTCTCAAGGCACCATCTCGTTTTTCCTATAGGCACTTTAATTTTGAAATGTTTTAGTTGACGGTTGCCATGCCATTACTAGTTTGAATGACTAAGACTGTTGATATGTGACATAATTACCAGAGTGGATTGTTTAAAGTAAAACCTTAGCGTCATTTCTTATTGTTCATTTTTATTGATTACAAAAACTTTTTTCTGTTCTCTAACTTTCTGTAGCGAATTACATCACCTGTCTATCGACTTTAGTTACGTGTACCCATTTTGCCTTTTTACTTACCACTCTGTACTCTGTCTTTGTTTCTGACTACATCTTTTGAGCTTTGTTTGTTTAATCATAGTCTTCCTAGTTATGATCCCTGCTTGAATGCTGATATTTGATTTGATTTTCCTGTAATCTCTCTTATAACATCACCACTTCATTTTCTGATTTGTCTGTTTTCCTGTGAAATGTGAAACTGTGCAAAACCTTGATTCTGTTATTCTCCTGAGCTAGTGAAATAATGCTAGACTGCCAGCACATGTGTTTTGTTTCTGCTATCTGACACTTTCCAAAATCATTCTTACATTGTTTTTTGTTAACTGTAAAGGGTGAAAGAGGGCTTCTTCAGGTTTCTACATTAACACACAAAAAAAACAAAGTCATCAGCAAAAAGAGGAATGGAAATATTAGTAGAGAAAAAAGTAGAACAAGCTTGTAGGTAACTGCATCAATCTATCAAATGATTTTGAAAAGAACAATAACATACCCTGCTTTGTAGAAGACAAAACACAACCTTCTTCCTTACATATGTATAGTACTAGTACCTTATGAGTGCCATCTATTACTACCACTACTTGTTAATATATTTACACACCTCACCATTCACTAACCAAAAATCTCCAACTAATGTAAATAATTAATACCAGTCTCTTTTGAGAATAAATAGAAAACAAATGAACTAGCAATTTGTTTCCATATGTTTTATGAATGGGAGAAATCTCAAAAAAAGTAATTTTTCTGGAAAAGCTTACTTTAATTACCCAGGAAACAGAATTAGCACAGCAAGTTTTAAAATAAAATGTGTCACACACGTGCGTATGGGAGGCAGCTAAAAGGCTCAAAAAAAGATAATTCCATGCCAGACCAGAGGGTGGCAGAGTAAACTGATTTTTTCTCTTTTTCCTCTGCAGATTGACCACAGGAAATTCATCCTGGGCTTGATGATGTCACTTCTGGTTCTGGGCCCAATGACATCACCTTCTGGTTCCGGCCCAGAGAACATCACTTCTGTTTCCTGCCCGGATAACGTCATTTCCCCTGCCTGGCTTTAAAGCTGGCATATTTTGTCTGTCTCGCCAGTTCTGTTTTGGACTAATGTTTTTTTAAGACCTATTGAACTACTCTTTTCTTTTTTGACAGCCTGTTTCAAGTATACAGGTGTCTGCCCCAAAACCTTTTTGCTGTGTTGTCTGGATCCTTTTACAAACTCTTGTACATTTAACAGGGAATGTATCAGGTGGAGAATGCAATTTCAAAACTGTGGAACATACTGTGGACTGTAGTAGACGGAAAATTAATTAACTTGAAAACATAGAAATTTTCATTGGTTTCTTAATTATATTTCTTTGTAGGGACAAAATTTGCTTGGGAAAACCAATGCTATGATTGTATTGTTACTACTTGGAGGTGAAAGATTAGAAATAAAGTCCAAATATTATTTAATCTTAATAGGAATGTGCAAATTAGTAATTTACAATCATATTTTTTTTATGTAACAATTTTACTGAGCAGTGCTTGATACATGTGCATTAATTGCCCATACTAGATGAGAACACTAAGTTGAAAAGCTGGTGTCCACACAAGGCACAACAACCATGGTTTTTGTTGCCTTTTACTGAAAAGTGGCTGTACATTGGCACAGGTACAAAGTCTCTTACTGCTGAACCTGAATGATCAGCTGATTGGTCACTTAAACTCAGATGTGTCTGCTTTTCTGTGCAGCAAGAATTTTGCTCAGATGCCAAGGTACTCGTAGAATATTGTTCTAGTCATGACAAGAAACCAGGAAGCACTGAGGCATTGTTAATACATTCCAAAGTTTTGCACACATATGTCTGTCCTCCTGCTTATTACAATAAGGTGTTTCTCTTTCCTTAAGATCAATACAGATTCAATGACAAAAAAACAGTTACAATTGCAAAACAGTGGACAGCTGAAATTGAGAAAACATTATCTTGAAATAACAGATTTGGTATATGCCTAAAAGCACCTGCTTTGATCCTATTAAGTTGATTGACACAGTAACTTAATATATAATATTTTCAGAGAGTTTGTGCATTATTCAGAAATCCATCACTGTAATTAACAATAGTTCTGGTTCAAAAGTGAAATGAAGGTACTCTCACTGTGACAACAGTAAAAAACAGGGCTTTTAAAAAAATCATGTGAGGCTATTTTCAAAGCCAGCATGCAGGAATGAGACCAAAGGCTGAATTTAAGAACAATTAAGAAATTATGTAACAATGACAGTGAAATACTTTGTCAATGCCCTCAGGTAAGTTCTGATTATAAAATGAAAAACATAAAGGAGAACAACTGCATCATCATTCACATTAACTTAGCATCTACATTTTAGGAAAATTTAAGAAAGAAAAAACATTAAAAACTATTTAGTAAGATTGTTTGGATTTAAATTCTTGTTTGTTTTGATTATAACAGGCTACAAGTTTATTTTTGGTAGCAGTCTTCAAACAAACTTGTCACAACCCCTTGCATCCATTTAAATTACTCTTCTGTTTTCTTCTTTAAGAGAATGCCATTTGTTCATCTCTGCCTCTTGAAATTCAGTCCTGTCCAACTGAACTGTTTATCAATCTATTACGAATATAACACTTGATTGTATCTTAAGACAACATCTTTATATGATGTATGCAAATTTGTGCATTTCACCTACAAATTCATTACAAATAGTGTAGCCTACTGATAATATCACATACTATGCTGAAACTATATGCACTAATAAGATAACTGGACTGGTCAAAAGGTGTATCCTACACTGTAAAAAAAATTATGTTAAATTTACGGTAAAAAACTGGCAGCTGGAGTCGCCAGGATTTTACCGTAAAAAAGAAGGTAACAATATTTTTTGGTCTACGGTACACTTTAAAAAATAATGTTAAATTTACGGTAAAATACTGGCAGCTGGGTTGCCAAAATTTTACTGTAATAAATAAGGTGACAATATTTTTAGGTCTACAGTATAAGTTTGTAATAAAAAACTACTTGGTCTTTGCAACAAATTCCAACAGAAGGGAATGTTTAACCATAACCAAAAATTCATGTTGTGTAATAAATATGACAATCAATAAACAATATGTAGTGGCAGGGACCCCAGTACACAGTCTGCATCAGTTAAGTAACAACAACCAATAGCAAGCATGTACCATTTAATTATACACATTGAAAACAATTCAATGTTTAAGGAAGTTACGGCACGTTGTCTGGTGGGGAAGTAAAGTTTTCTTTTGTGGTGTATGGTGTCCTACTTATCGAATACAACCCACCACAAATCAGCTTCCATAACCTCAAAAAACCTTCAGCACGTGGGGAAAAATAAGTCTACCAACTTAGGTTAAGTTTTTTTCTCTACTGTTCAAAGGTATGCGGTTCACCAGGAACAATATTGTAAAAAGGGACGTGTCCTTATGCAAATATCGTAACCGGTTTTACTGAAACAGTGATTTACCGTTTTACATTTTATGGTTGTTTACCGTTGTTATTTAACAGTTTTACACTGTAAAATTAACAGATTTTTTTCAGTATAACTGTAATGCATCAATAAAAGGTATTTAGCATATTTTGAAGGTAGAAAAATATTGATTTTACAGAACTTGGCTGTAAAAAATAATGAAATTTATTGTTTAAGATATACAGGTAATTTTCAGTAGAACATAAGGTAACTTTCCTTTTTTTCAGAAAAGGTCTTTTACTTTCACCATTTACAGTATTTATACCGTTAAATTTACTGACATTTTTTACAGTGTACAGTAAATGCTTGTCATGATTTGCTATGATTTTGGGTCCTCAAATACCTCCACTGTTTATTTCTGTCATTAGGTCCACTTCCATCATGCTAGGGGTATGGGCTGTCAGCTTGTTGACCCAGGGACCTATGCGTAATGAACACAACATAAAAAGGATGGCTATGAATTCAAATACTAACTTGTGGATACCAATTATCTAAAGAATTCAAAGTTTAACATTGTATACTTGTAGTTTTGTTCTCTCAACCACAATTATTGAATTTCATATTGTTTTTGCTCAAAAAATGTATCTGCCAGTTTGTTAACAGAACATTACTCTGGAATTAAACACCAATGTAATTTGGAATTTAAAAACTAAATAATGAAAATAACTCACTCACAGATATTCATCAATTGACAGGTTGTAGAAGTCAACTGATTATGGATTATTTCAAATTCTTAGGTATCACTATTTAGATTTACTGTACATTTATTTACTTAGTATACACTTTTGTAAGCTGATTTGGATAAAAGAGATCAACATAACTGAGTGAACATTAATTTGGGGATTGTTTTGAAACATGTTCTATACACCAAGTTTACAAAATTAACCATCACAAGTGAAAACCTCTAAACCATACACAACAACACAAGAATAGTTCCTCTTTTCTTACTTACCAAGAGCCTGGCATCAAAACCATTATTAACTAGAAATTTAATCACAGAACAAGAGAGTCTTAAAATGCTTTTTAAACACGGTGAATATGTCTGCAGTTCAGATGGAGGTGAGCAGTTCCTTTCACCAGCTAGGTATTACACATTACAAATGACTGGATTGACATTTGAATCCATGTAGTGCCTGTATTTTACTCCTATCCATTTTTTGTTTGGTGTTTGAATTCACATATCCAAAGCACTTAAATCTAGTTTAGCAAAGTTCACCAATTATCTTAATGGATCCAGCAAATGGAATAAGAATGGAAAAAAATATTGCTTTTGACCATCATTTTAATTAATGATCTGTAGACAAGTCAGAGCTGCAAACATCTGGAAAAAAGTAAAAAAAGGTTACAGTCTTCATCAAATGTATTTTGAGAACATGTATTAATTATTCAGCAAATATTCATTTGTCTTACAAGGAATATTCATATAACATATCAGGGCTGTATAAGGAAACAAAATCTAGTAAGAATCTGGTGGGAGAAAAAGCTTAATCAAACTGACACCTGCCTAAAAGAACAGAGCACTGTTGATCATCAGGAAGAGAAACTCTGAACTTGAATGTCTCATAATCAACCAATGGAATTCTCTGGAAAAATCAAGTATGTTTGAACTTCCCTGCAGTTTGTGGATATTGTTTGAAGATTTCTGTACTAAACGTAATGGGCTGTTCTTAACCTGTTGAGGGCATGTTTATCTGCTGTTTGGGTAACACTTTAGTTTAGGTACAACAAAGTACATTTTTACTCATGTATTCTTATGTAACAAGACATTAACAAAGGCTTCTTTTGGTGTTAATGACACAAAGTAAAACTAAAGTGGTTACTCATTTCTGTGTAGTATGGCATTTGATATGCTGGTAAAACAGGAAGGATTCATAGGTCTTATGCTTAAGTATGTAGTATTAAGTGACATATGTTTCACTTAAGGTACCTTTGACCATTCCAAAGTGAAGTTGTTTAGTAGGTGACATTGCAGAGATGAATAGCCACTTTACTGATGCATTGTAAGTGTCGTTAGCACCAAAAGAAGGCATTCTTACGGCCTTTTTATATAAAAATAAATAAATAATAAATGCATTAATGTAGTACTTAAACTAAAGTGTCACCCCTGTTTGTCCTGCAATTTGTATTGTCACAACAGTAAATGGTTTTCCTTTTACCAATGCATAATTAACTTACAGCTTGTAGGTAAAATACATACTTTTGAGGGACTCCTTTGGGCATCTGGTATTAATTAGTCAAACTCAGTTAGTTTAAATAATTTGACCATTTCATAATCTGGTTCAGTTTATCCAGGGCCCAATATACTCAATGTATGGTAAATATCAGCAGCACAAATTTGGCTACAGGGTGACTGAGTACCTGTGAGTCATATTCTGTTTTGCAGTAGGCATTGTTTTGTTTTTTGACTTCTTAATGCATTTTCTGTATAATCATCTCTTCCTAAATTAGTGGATAATTTTTTTATAACTTTACACTATAATGCCTTATTGAGGGAGTTAAAGTGGACTCTGTGGTCCACTTTAAAATATTTTAGGCTAATCTTTATTTGCTCCACTGTCATTCTTTATTTTAACACCAAAAGGAATGGTCTATCTTTAGTGATTTCAGCAGTCATTCAGGAAAATATAACATACTGACAGAGCAAAATGCAAAGGGAAATGAGAGAAAGGTTTATACTTTGATTAATTATTATTTGTTTCATATTTTGATTCAATACTTACAAAGATGAATAACCTTGGTAATGACATTTTGCTGAAAAACAGAAATGAAATCTATACTAATAAAAGGCAAAGCCCTCACTGACTCACTCACTCACTCACTCACTCACTCATCACTAATTCTCCAACTTCCCGTGTAGGTGGAAGGCTGAAATTTGGCAGGTTCATTCCTTACAGCTTCCTTACAAAAGTTGGGCAGGTTTCATTTCAAAATTCTACGCGTAATGGTCATAACTGGAAGCTGTTTTTCTCCATTTACTGTAATGGAGATGAGCTTGAAAGCCGTGGGGGCGGAGTTTCGTGTGACATCATCACGCCTCCCATGTAATCACGCAGTGCGTATAAAACCAGGAAGAGCCCCAAAAAGCGCTCAAGAAAACATGCATTATATAATTGAGAAGGCAGCGAAACAATACGAAGCGAGCGAGTGACATATACAACCATATTCATGAGTTCTGCTACTTCGGAAACAAAGCACAATGTAAACCTAAACTTTAAATTAAGTTCATAGACAGGCTGCCGCTGGCGTTTGTAATTTAGTGCCTGCCCATATAAGGCCGTCCGTCAGCGGCAATCCAATAGAAACACCGCCACTAAATATTCACGGGTGAAGGACTGTGCTTATGCAGAGGAAGATGAGATAGTCAGGGTGGTGTTTGGCACAAACTCAGCGAAACTGCGAGACAAAGTTTTAAGTGCCGGGACTTAGGTAACATTAGATACAGCCATGGACATAGCACGACATGGCACCAGCACAGCTGGGAAACTTCGATGCATGTACACCGAGCGGCTCACGTGAACTGACGCAGTGCACAGACAAAAAGCAACAGTTCCAAAGAGCGCTGAACAAAAACCGAATTACACAATTGAGAAGGCAGCAAAAAAATATGAAGCGTCTGATACATACAAGCATATTCATAACTGCAGCTACTGCAGAAACAAAGCACACGGTGCAAAAAGTGAATGTCCCGCTAAAGGAAGACAGTGTAAAAAAAAAACCCGTGCATGCAGTGTGTCACATCTCAGATAAAGAGGAAGACGAGCTGTTTATTGATGCAGTAAGAAACGAATCGATAAATGAAACCTCTTATCTTTACAACGATTGACAAACACGGAATGTAACTTGAACACAACACATCGTACAAATACGACCCTGATTGAAACAAATAATGATAATCGAATCCTTGATGACAGCAACACTCAATAACACTAACAAAACAATTACTGTATATTGACAATCATGTTACGTTATTTTTAAAATGTTCCCTTTTCTTTTTCATAGCTTCTTTAACACACTACGTCTCCGCTGCGAATATATATATATATATATACCCCGATCTACATACTCTCAAATAGATAAGCCACACACCGTGGCGCAATTGTAGAGGCTTTGCCTCTATCGCCTACATCTGAGGTTCGATTCCTGAGAGGGGATGTACTGAGTATGTACGTGTGCTTCTTGGTTCATTTTAACCTTGCATCTCCTTGGTTTGAGACGTATGAAAAAATATGTGGTTAACGCAGAATCATGTTACGTTATTTTTAAAATCTTTCCTTTTCTTAGCACAAGCACAGCTGAGAAGCTTCGATGCATGTACTCCATAACAAAAAATAACGCATTTAATCACACTTTCAATTCCAAGCAAAGGGGAACTTTTGTCAATGCATGATTTCCTGGTACATCGATTACACTGATGCACACATCACAGCTACAAAAATGTTACAGTCGGAATGAAGCGCGTTCCTACGCATGATCGGAGGAAAATTTCATTTCAAAAAACTACCCGAGCGAAGCCTTGATAAAAGCATGGTTTTGTGCACACTGAAAAGCAAGCAAAATTAGATGCATTACAGAAAGCGGACTTTGTGGCTCTTACTGAGGATCATTGGACTTCCGTGACCGTTAGTAATTCTAATTACATCTAATTACAAAATGTTCAATGATCACACTGTTTTAGCTTAATGTACAAAATAATTTTGGCTAAGGTTACTCAGAGTTTAAAGATTAAGTTGGTCAAATTACCTTTTATGTTTCTGACTTATTTTTTTAAGAAGAAAAACTGCACTTTATGTTGAAATTTTGATTATTATTATTTAAAGACAATACCATTCTGAAAATGTACTTAAAGTACTTAAACTACCACTTTATTTTTAAGTCTGCCCAATTTTAACCAGGGATGATATTTTTGTTTCTGTTTTGAATTCAAATGCAGTTTAAAAGCTTTTTTTTTCAGAAATTAAAACAGCTTGAGTTTACAATATTCATGTCCATGTCTATTATTTGATTCTGTCGCCCACTAAAACCCTTTTAAATTAATAAAAAAACACATTTGCGATTTGGGGCAAATTTACGTGTGCAATTACATACGATTAATCAAGATTAATTATTACACAGCCTCTAATTAATTGGATTAATTTTTTTAATCGACTCCCACTCCTAATATATATATGTAGATATATATGTAGATTTGTATATATATATGTGTATATACAGTATATATGTAGATATGTACAGTATATGTGTATATATATGTGTATATATGTATATATATTTATATGTATATATATATATGTATATATATATATATATATGAGGTGTATATATATGTTTATATATGTGTGTGTGTGTGAGTATATATATACACTCATGACAATGACAAAACAATTACATTGTCAATCATGTTACGTTATTATTAAAATGTTTCCTTTTCTTTTTACTTCTCTGCTGCCAAACATGGGTATTTTGCTATGTATATATATATATATATATATATATATATATAGAGAGAGAGAGATATGACAACAACACTCATATCAATGACAAAACAATTACATTAACAATCATTACGTTACGTTATTTTTAAAAATTTTTCTTTTTCATACCTTCTTTAACACACTACTTCTCCGCTGTGAAGCGCGGGTATTCTGCTAGTCATTAATAAAAATAACAATGACATATATGTAAATGGGCGGCACGGTGGCACAGTGGTAGCGCTGCTGCCTCGCAGTCAGGAGAACCGGGTTCGCTTCACGGGTCCTCCCTGCGTGGAGTTTGCATGTTCTCCCCGTGTCTGCGTGGGTTTCCTCCAGGCGCTCTGGTTTCCTTCCACAGTCCAAAGACATGCAGGTTAGGTGGATTGGCGATTCTAAATTGCCCTAGTGTGTGCTTGGTGTGTGGGTGTGTTTGTGTGTGTCCTGCGGTGGGTTGGCACCTTGCCCGGGATTGGATTGTGCCCTGTGTTGGCTGGGATTGGCTCCAGCAAACCCCCGTAACCCTATGTTCGGATTCAGTGGGTTGGAAAATGGATGGATGGATATATGTAAATTGAAAATTTGGTGTTGGAAAATTCAAGGAATTATGGACAGACATTATATATACTCACTGGCCATTTTATTAATGCGGAAGAAAATAAGCCACAATATTCTAATTTAAAAAGGAGGTCTTTAATAGCATTAATGCTGATCCAGAGCTTTACATTAAAGTCCTGAATACCAGTTTAAGCTGTCTCCAGTCTTTATAATTTGGAAATCTAAACCCCAGCCACTTTTGCCGTAAATCTTACCAACCAGAATTAGGTCATGTCTGATGACCTTTACTTAGCAAATATTTATCAGCTTTATTGCTTACAGAGATCATTAATTGTCTTTTCAGCATTTCAGAAATTTTCAGAAATTTCAAAGTACTTCATACCTATAAAAATACAAATTTGGTTACAACTTAAAGAAAATAACTAGCATGATACTATTTAATATTCTTGAGACCAATTTCATTATTTATTGTTAAACAACAACACATATTTTCCTAGTGATAGGATTTTAAAGTAAATAGAGCAGAATACAAACCATGAATAGACATATAAAAACTGAGCATATATTTTTTTTATATATTTTACCACATTAGGTACAACTGTCTAACATCTTGTTAACACAAATATATAATTAGCCAATCATATGGCAGCAACTCAATTCATTTAGGCATGTAGACATTGTCAAGATCAGTGTTTCCCAACCTCGGTCTTGGGGGCACACTATGGCTGCAGATTTTTGTTCCAACCAGATTACTAATCAGTGACAACATCTGATAGCACTGATCTCATTTAATTACCTGGTATTATTTTTCTTTTATTCTACATCCAGAAAAGCACAGCAGCATGATATTTATAAGACATTTATATGTCTTATTAATGACAATTAAAAATGAGCAGAGCAGAAACGCTGGCAAACAACACTGAATAATCAAAGGCTGCAACTACTTTAGCATCAGACCCACTAATTAGTAAATAATAGAATTAATTAAACAATTGGAACACCTAGAAAAGTAGAATGAAAATCAAGATGAAAATATTGTTAAAAAGAAAAAAATACATTATTCCCATATAACTGCTTGGTACATTTTAATATATATATATTTGGTTTTTTTTTTTACTAAACTTAGTTTTCTAATTTCAATATTGTTCCCAAAACACAGAACTTGGGAAATAACACATCACTTAATTAGCCCAGGAGTCCAATTAAAAACAGAAGCTGGTTGGAACAAAAACCTGCAGCCACAGTGTGTCCCCAGGACCGAGTTTGGGAAACATTGGTCAAGATGACCTTGTGAAATTCTAACCAAGCATCAGAATGAGGAGGAAAGGTGATTAAAGTGACTTTGTATGTTTCATGGTTGTTAGTTGCTGACAAACTGGCCTAAGTATTTAAGAAACTGCTGATCTGCTGGGATTTTCACGCACAACCATCTCTAGGGTTTACAGATTATGGTCTGAAAAAGGGAAAATATCCAGTGAACGGCAGTTCTCTGAGCGAGAATCCCTTGTTGATGCCAGAGGTCAGAGGATAATGGCCAGACTCCTCTGGGCTGATAGAAAGGCAACAGTAACTCAAACAACCACTTGTTTACAACCAAGGTATGCAGAAGAGCATCTCTGAATGCCAAAACACATTGAACCTCGAAGCACATGGACTACAGCAGGAGGAGACCACACTGGGTGCCACTCCGTCAAGTAAGAACAGGCAAATGAGGCTACAATTCTTATGGGCTCACAAAAATTGGACAATAGAAGATTGGAAAAAATGTTGCCTGGTCTGATGAGTCCTGATTTCTGTTGCGACACTCAGATGATAGAGTCAGAATTTGGTGTCAACAACATGAAAGTATGGATCCATCCTGCCTTGTATCAAGGGTTCAGGCTGGTGGTGTTGGGGAAATGGTGTGGGGAATATCTTCTTGGCACATTTTGGGCACCTTAGTACCAATTGAGCATTGTTTAAATACCACAGCCTGAGTATTGTTGCTTGCCATGTCAATCCCTTTATGACTGCAGTGTACCCATCTTCTGATGGCTACTTTCAGCAGGATAACATGCCATGTCACAAAGTTCAGATCATCTGAAATTGGTTTCTTGAACAATGAGTTCACTGTACTCAAATATGGTGGAATGGGAGATTCCCATCATTGATGTGCAGCCATACAAATCTACAGCAACTGTGTGATGCTATCATGTCAATATGGACCAAAATCCCTGAGAAAGACTCAACAAGGTGCTGGTAACCTATGTCACAAAGAATTACAGCAGTTCTGAAGGCAAAATGGGGTTCAACCTGGTGCTAGCAAGGTGTACCTAATAAAGTGGCCAGTGAGTTTATATCTCATCACATAAACATTACAGCAGCAAGAAAAGTAATAAATTTGTGACTTGCTTAGTTCTGAATAGTCTGTTTTCCCACTGAATTACTTGCTTGCACCACTTCTTGTTGCATGGTAATATCTTTCATTCCTGAATGGCCACTGATGTCAATTCTGAGTAGTGAAGCAGACAAGGTCATTATCTCCTGTAGGGTTGTTTGAAGTTGATACATTGTTTATTTGTTTGTCACTTTTCTCTTTTTATGACTAAACTCTAGGATAAAGCAAAGGTTTGGGCTCAAGTATGGGCTCAAACAGGACCTCATTTTAACACTTCTGTCTGAATTCCTAAATGATTTGTTAAACTGGTGGTGGGTATGGTTTACATTTCAGTACTTGTGTTAAATAATTAATATTTTACTGTTATGACAGAAGGTCAGAAACTAATTTTGTTAGAATCTTAAGTCTTTTATATATGTCAGACATATTTATTGCTTTGAATAAATTGCTTTTCTAATTAACAGAGGCCTACTGATTAAACTTGCTGTCTCAAAGCTGCAAGATGTCAAGGGGTTTAATTAAGCTCTATTTACTGCCAGTGCACAATTTACACATTCTCCTTGTGTCTGTATAGTCTGCTTTCCTCTGACTTTAAAAGACTTGCAAGTGACTTTATTTAGTGACTCTTAATTATATTAATGTGAGCAGGTGTGGGTGTGTGCAGGAAAGTGCCCTGTCATGGACTCTTATCCTATCTAGGATTAGTTCTTGTCTGCAACTAAATGTAGACAGTGATTTTGAAGATGAACAATGCACTTAATGACACTGCCTACATTCAACCTTTGAAATATTGCTTCCATTGTAAGTACACAATACAATACAAGTTATTTTTTAAGCTGTTCACTAAGTGCAGGTGCAGAGCGCTGTGAACAATTACCAGTTAAAAAACAAGTAATACATATAAAATATGTATTTATGTTTTCAGGACTTGTGCAATTCTGTGGTTAGACACCAGAAGGCACGTTTGTAGTCTAAAGAAGTTGATATATGGTACTATTGATGGACTCACCCAAAATAAATAAATAAATTTTAAATGTTGTAGCCAAGAATAAGCAATGCTGAATATCCCAAAGACCTGTCCTGTGAAGAGCTGGTTCTCTTGTGCTCAACACAATCATGATAAGCTCTGGCTCCCTAAAACCCAGAAATATACAAGTATATTTAGAAAATGGGTGTCATGAACCTACATTTATCGCTGGCAACTTATATTTACATTTTTGATCAGTTATGTCTTTCTATATTATCATATTCTCATTATTCTGGTAAGAACATTTTATTATTTGAGCTGGTATGGTCACTGCAGCAGCATTTGTCCTTGCACTCCAGCTATAAAAGTTAGAGGGCACAGCTTCTAGCATCCCTACATCTTTGTCTTAGTTCTCTTTGTTTTCACTATAGTCTCTCTCTCCCATTAGTATAAGAGGAAGGTAAAAGAATAGACTACAACACATAATACACACAAGAAGAACAACATAAAAATAATAAATATAAAAAAAAAGTTATTGCACTAAAGGATACTGCACATTTAGACCAGTTTATAGATAACAGTATATTATATGTAAAATATAGACTTAAAAATGAGATCAAAAATGTAACCAGTAGTAATACAATAAATAATAATTCCATTTCACTGGGGAGTAGCTGCACGAAGGCAGTAGCAGTATGTATGAGACCAAAAATTGTTTAACCTGCCTTAATTGTTTATTTTTGTTCAATGTATTTACGGCCATTGGAAAGAAACTGTTTCTGAATCTGTTGGTTCATGTTTTCAAAGATCTATTATGCCATCCAGAGGGTAACAGTTCAAACAGGGTGTGAAGGATCCTTAATGATATTTGTGGCTTTGGTGAGAGAGCTGGAGTGAGCAATGTCTTCCAGGGAGGGCAGACAGCAGCCTGTGATTTTTTGTGCCAAGTTTATGACTCTTTGGAGAGGCTCCTTGTCTTTGACTGTGCAATCAGCGCAACATACTGTGAACAGAATATGCCAGGATGCTCTCGATAGTTGAATTATAAAAAACTACAAATAGTTTTTCCTCAAGTTGTTTTTCATGAGCACACTCACAAAGTGCAGTCTCTCTTGCTGGTTTTTTGACCATCTGTCTGGTGTTCTTAGACCAGGAAAGATTCTCTGAGATGTGGGTTCCCAGGAATTTGAAGGTGTACACCCTTTCCGCATGGTCTCTGTTGATGTAAAGAGGAACCTGTTCTGTTATGTCTGAAGTCCAGAATTAGTTCCTTGGTTTTTGTGGTGTTCAGTGTTAAGTTATTCACTGAACACCATTCTGTCAGTCACTGGACCTAGTCTCTGTAGGCCGACTCATCTCTATCTGATATAAGCCCCATTACAGTGATGTTGTCTGCAAACTTAATGATAGTATTTGTGGGATGGATAGGGGTGCAGTGATGTGTGTACATAGAGTAAAGTAGTGGGCTCAACACACAAACTTGTGGAGATCCTGTGCTTAGCAGAAGGGAAGAGGAGAGATGATGTCCAAGTTTAACCCCTTTGTGGGTGGTTTGTCAGAAAGTCCTTTACACAGGTGCAGGTGGAGGAGGGGAGGCATAAGTATGTCAGTTTGCTTACCAATATATCAGGGAATATTGTATTATATTTTGAACTGTAGTTTATGAAAAGCAGATTTATATAGCTCCCTCTTTGATCTACATGGCTCAACGCAGTATGTAGAGAGGTAGCAATGGCATCTTCTTTGGACCCGTTTGAATTATAAGCAAACTGATGCTGATCGAAAGTGGGTGGAAGGCAGAATTTAATGTGCTGTAAGAGCAATTCTCGAAGCACTTCATTACTACTGGTGTTAGAGCAACCAATCTATAATCATTTAAGCTCTCTGTGGTTATTTTTTGGGGGACAGCGATGATGGTTGATGATTTTAGGCAGGGTGGAATAGTGACTGATGCCAGAGAAAGATTAAAAATCTCCGTGAAGACACCAGCAAGCTGGTCAATGCAAGCTTTCAGTATATTCCCAGATACTCCATCAGGGCCAGAGGCTTTCCTCACTTCACCTCATGTTCTTGCAGAGTGAGTGTGTGAGTGCTGGTGTTGTCAGTGTGCTCATGTTGGACCTCCTCACCTCAAACCTGACAAAGAAATGGTTCCTCTGTAAGCGAGGCATTTGAGCTAACAGACCTGTAATTCCTGCCCTTTTAATTTGTAATGTGTTGAATTCCTTGCCACACCCGCTATGGATTGTCCTCAGTGAGATGGTTCCATGACAATGTTGTTTTAGGATTTTTTGCCTTGATGCCCTATCTTTAGCTCTTTGCCTTTTTCCATCATTTTGTTATTTGTTCTTACTACCCTTCTCAGAATTCTGACTTTTACCTGTCCCAGACCAGACCTTCATCTTCCTCTTTTAAATCTTTCAGTCTCTTGGTCAACTTTTCCCTTTCCCTGCCATTGGCACCTGTGTGCTTTGGGTCAGATCATTACAATGAGTGGATAAATGCAAGAGCCCTCATACACTCTGATGGGTGTTCACGTTTGAATACGGGAAAAAAACTAGTTGAAAACCAATATTGTTAATTAGGCTGCTTAATGTTTCTGTAGCAAATAAGGCTTTAATTTTTGGGCATCAATTCTTCATCTCATCTGTTAAGAATTCTAACTCCCTTATTCTCTTTTGGCTTTAAAGAATTATATCTAATTTTAACTGTTTTGGTTTTTTATCCAGCTGACAATTAACAGTGAAATACATAAGTGAATGGAACCCGCTTTTCACAATCTAAGTTGGTACTTTTACACCTGTATGTGTTCTTTATTGAAGTGCCTGTTTTAATAAAATATCTACAAAGAAATTTTAGGAACAAAATGAAAGACTGATAATTACTAATCTGCTGTGGGCCAAAAACAATTTAGATGATATCCCTGAAAGGGAGAAATCTACAATATAACAAGTTAGAAAATGTACACATGGCATAACATTCAAGTGTGGTCCATTGCTGTACATGCACTTAAATGGACTAAGTTCAGTAGGTAGGTTTTACAATATTCACAGTCCATTTCAGGGTTGCAGGGGCCAAAAGCTATCTCAACAGGTTTGTACAAAAAGCATGAAAATATACATGAACAGGACCTAGCCCATCACCAAGACCAATCTCACTCACACACATAAACACACACACACCTCATATTCACACACAGTGACAATTCAGTTTTCAATTAACATAAACTAAATATAAAAACCTTTGCAATTATTCCTGATTTGCTCAAATAACTTTCATGAAATGCAACTTGCAAAGCTGTTCAGTTATGACAAATGTTAGGGAATAACAGAAGTGAAAGGCAAACTTTATTATAGAGACTGATGGTTATGGATATCAGGTGAATGTGATACTCTGATGGTAAATTATAGGGTGACCAGATTTACAAAGTCACAAACTGGCACAAGGGGTAGCATGTATGCTGACAAATAAAGCCCATCCTCATTTGTTTAATGCCTGTTTTATCTCTTCATCAAAAAAGAGGGTACAAGCCACAGGCAAAAAAAAAAAAAAAATTCACCAATAAACAGATATGATTCAATACAGTGCTTGAAGTGGAAACAAATGAATGGCAATACTGTCTGTTTTTGTCAGTTCTTAAGATACGTTCTTAATTAAGCTTTCGCTTTTGGTGCTTTGATTGCACTATTATATGTACTGTATATTACATTAAATTGGGGTATTATTGTGAGGTCCCCCTTGAAGTTTTGTATGCTCTGTTCTGAATATATTGTGAGGATGTTTGCTTCAGCAGAACAATGTTTTATTAGATAGTCTACCTGTTAAAATAATTTGATATTCTTCAGTTATTTATTCAGTACTCATAACCTGAAATCAGGACTGTGCCTGTCACCAAGTCATTTGGCCACATTACTAGATTATAGTGACTGGAAGGCAGTGAATCATGTGTTATCTAATGGAACTGTGAGCACGGTTTAGTGGAACACCGATAGTACTGACTAAATATTTATTTGTTCTGTGCACAACAGATTATGTACCACAAGATACTTCATTCATATGAAAATAACTCTTTGTTTTCATTGCTTGCAGTTTATACTTATACAGTTAGCAAGATCATTTAACTTATTTGTTACTAAATAAAGTATCAGAAAAATAAAGATACATGCAGTAGTTTCTGCTTGTTCTTTGCTGGATTTGATGATTAAGATTGCAGTCCCACATGTGTGCAAGCAGCCAGTGAAAGCAACTTCCTGCACTGTACACATAATCTGCTGGTTTTTCACAAACATGTGTTTGGGATTTGCTTGCTGTCAGTAGAGTTTATCAGAGGTGAGAAGGAGGAAAATATACAAGTTGGTGTAACCACTCTCAAGGTAAAACTTTGAAATTGAAGTCACTCAGAACATTTCTCTGTTTCAAGTTAAAGATTTCCCCAAAGCTTTTCAATTTTGTATAGCGTGTTCTGTTCTTGATATCAAAGAAAACTGAAGTGTTTCAACAAATTTCCCTGAAGAATAAATGTGCCATATTTCAACAAAATTGTTCCATAAGGGGCTGAGCTGTTTCATGTAGACAGACAGACAAACATGGCTATTGCAGTAGGTGCTTCATGTATTATATGCAATGCACCTTAAAAAGGACCTGAGTTGGCAGGAATGGCAGTAATAAGCCATAACATTATGTTCTTTTACCTTCAAGGTTTCGTCTTTGAAATAAGCAATTGGGTTGGAACAAGAATATCCAGCCACAGCAGCCCTCCAAGACTACAAATTGCCATAATGTGTGGGAGTCCTGAAAGCATAGGTACAAAATACATTCCAAAGCTGCTCACTAGAGAGGGGAAGCACCATCAAAAAATCCCGACTAGAAACCCAAAGGGTCGAGAGCAATGCTTATAAAATGAAAAAAGTCTCTGCAAGAACTAAAGATCCAAAGAGCACAAAGGAAATGCCTAAAAAGGAAGGCAATAAACAGTGAACAATGTCCTAATACAGAATCCAGGATCATGGTCGAAAACAGAGCAGAGGTTCAAAAAATCAGTAATCACAGTTCGAAAATGAAATCCAGAAGCAAGGTCAAAAACATAGCACAGGTTCAAAAATCTAGAAAATCGAAAGGCAAATATTCTCAAAACTCTCCACTCCCTAGCACATTCAATGAACCACCAGGAACCATGGGAGGCCTTCCCTTACATAGGGTAGAGGGCTATTACTGGCAGTGATTGGCATGTGACCCAGTCCCTTAGGGAGCCACCCACAAAACACAAGGGACATAATCAAGGACAAATGCACACAATGAAACATGTACAGTACATAGTAAACAAAATGAGCATCAATACAAGTAAATGGCAAAAATAATAACACAAAACCAACTTTGAACCCTGTGACACCCCGTGTAGTGGGAATTAGGATCACCAGCCTATACTCTAGGTGTCTAGTATGTGAGACCAAGCGTGACCAGGATGATGGTGTATGACAGGGAGACACGGACACAAAAAGGGTTGGGT
Source organism: Polypterus bichir lapradei (assembly GCA_026402145.1). NCBI lineage: Eukaryota > Metazoa > Chordata > Cladistia > Polypteriformes > Polypteridae > Polypterus > Polypterus bichir. The sequence continues at coordinate 8,267,690 of JANRMT010062791.1, forward strand.
TTTTTGAAAAATAAAGTGAGGTTTTATTTACAGGTGCACTTAAAGAAAACAAAAATAATGCCCTGCGGAATTTATATATCGATACACAGTCCAATAACGCAAAGGACACATAAAAACAGTAATAAAATGCAGCCCAAAAATGACTATATACAGTAATTACAGTGCTGCCTGAAAGTCCCAAATGGAAAAGTAAAATACACACAAACTAGTGAAAACCATATATACACGAACTAAAATGAAGCTATCTTCCTCCACAGTGCTCTAAGTCAGGAAGCTGCTCCTTCAAACAGTGTATACAGGATTCACCAAAACAAAAATATTCAAAATAAAGAAAAAGTGCATATACAAAAATAAACAGTGCACCAATAACCACAACCCTATATATACAAGAAAAAAAATATTTGCAATAAGCAAGGCACAAGCCGTAATGCTTGGTAAATTCAAAACGCGGTTCTACTTCTATCAAGTATTTTTCTCTAAGACGATTTTTGTATTGGGCGCTCTCCCGCCGACCAATTAAACTGTCCTACGTCATCCGTCCACGGGTACGCGATGACGTGAACGTGTCTGCGAAAAGTGACGTCTCCTTCCCTGCCCAAGTCCTATAAAGGTTCGAGCAGCCGGCGCGCGCATAGCTGTACCGACTTTTGAGACGCGAATTGCGTTTCTCCTAAAAGTGAAAGTAAGCACTTTTCATTTTTTTTCCTCCTTCCCTGAGCTACTGCCCAGACAACTACAAACACGGGATCCGTTTTCTAAACCGCGGTAAACAAATACTACGACGCTTCACACTTTCTTTTACTTCTTTAATGTTATGAGGTCGCAGGAGACACGTGCAGGAGTGGTGGACCGACAATGCCATCCCGGTCGGTCAATGGCAAGGCTGTCTCTCCAGTCTACACGAGACCCACCGCGACACTCCCCAAAAGGCGCTAATATGGTCAGTGAAGACGTCTGTCTGCATTATATAAAAAGGAAAAAGGCAATTTTCCAATCTTTATACTTTTTTAACCTTTTTCTTAAAAAAATGCCTCTCTCAACACCAGGCAGAGGACACTTAACTAATTTTATTTAATTACTGGTAATGCCAGTAAGGCACATTACCACATGCTGACTGAAACATCACACAAATGAGCACACTTCATTTACGCATTGTACTGGGTCTGAAATCACATAGTTCAAGATTGTGAACATAAAGATAACTCAGATTTTCTAAGAATAAAATGAATTCGAGCCAGGACTCAAACTCTAAAGTCAACAAGGAGTACCAACATAATAATGAAAATTAAGTCTTATAAATGTAAAACATGGACTTCATCACCCGAGAGTCCTGGCATTAAGAATCTGGTATGTACTTTTCTGAGGGGCTTTTACACCCTTTTCTCATGTCTTTGTAAGTTTTTAACTGGTTCCAGTTTCCTCCATAATCCCTAAAATCATGCATTTTGAGATGATTACCAATCTGTGAGTAACAGTCCTGTGATGGACTTGTTTTCCATCTATGTGTAGCTTTTGCCTTGTACCTGATGCTATCAGAATAGGTCTTTGCAGCATGCTACACTGAATTAGAAAATTGGGTATGAAAGATAAAAGAATAAAGCATCACAGATTTTTTGAAAAGTTGCATATTTTTTAACTTTTCTCATTAAGTTGGTTAAATAGCTCTTTAAGATTGTAATTCTGTCTGCTTCTATATTCACAGAATTATTTTTTAATTAAATTTGAGTCTGATAGTGGCAGGCTAACAAAAATAACATATTTCTATATTGCAAATTAAAAGCAATAGTACATAAAGTATTAAAACTTTGATACTTGTGCATTGTGTTTGGCCAGGGTCTGGCTTTATCTGTAAAGTATGCTTAGGCACAGCTAATTCCTGATGCCTTCTCTTTCCCTCTCTCTCACAAGCGTTTACAAGTTCCATGTCTTTACTTCTGCACTTAGTACCACTCTTGCCACAGGAATTCCACTGATTACTCATATTTTTCTGGTACCTCTCATTTTTTTCTTCCGTTAGGCTAATATTAACTCTACATTGTCCATGTACGAGTAAGCATGACTGTGTGCATATGTGTGCTCTGCAATGGACTGGCATGCTTTTCTGATTTTCTGCCCAAGGAAATACTAGGCAGTTTCATATGCAGTGGAATTGTATGAGTGTTTACCGAAATCCTTTGTTATATGACATTTGACAAATGAGTTTAAAGTACTTCTTTGTTGGGCACCTCCCCACAATTCACGTCAGAAATGTAGACTACAGTATTGATAACATCGATCCCTTGTATTTCAATAGTCAAATATATGTAATATTGCCACACCAGACACATATCAATGGCTGAAAACACAAACACACTCATACACAAAATAAATGATCATTTCAACTAATAGGTAAAATGAATATAATGTATTAGTCAAAAATCTGTAAATAGGCTCAAAATGTGACACAGCCTCCTTACAAAAAAGAACAATAGTGATCAAAGATATGAAAAGAAAGCAACACTTCACAAAAGAGGAGTTAAAACAACTTGACAAAAAATAAACTTTGTTTTCCAGGAATTGCAGAAGCCCCTGAAGACTTTTGCACCCACTGGAATCACATCTTCCAAATGTCCAAGTGTGCTCTACAACAGTGCATGTGATTTAGTGTTCAGTGTAATGCCCTACCTCAGCTACGGTTTGGGGATTCAAAATTAGAGGTAGCAGATATTTATGAAGAGGACAGCCACCGTCTCCCCATAACCATCCACCAGCAAATGCACCATCCCTTGAATTCTATAACATTCCCAAATTGGACCAGATATAAGCATCATGTGTACCCCCAGGCTACATGGCCATAATTTCTGCAAAAAGTCCCTAATGATTGGTTGCATTTTACCTGCATGTTTAACATTAATAACCCTTTTCAACAAATGTAGATGGAACTCAAGAGGCTGGGAGGATCAAAAAGGGATGAGTATTACATTCACTGCACCCGCAATGCCAGGTATGCCTGCAATGGCATGAAAACCAAATTTATTGTTATGCAAGGCATTTTATTATTATTGCTATTATTATTATTTCCTTATTTGGCTGACACCTTTATCCAAAATGACTAACAATATTTGAGAGTGCCAGTGCCAGTGCCAGTACCAGGATTTGATACCACATCCTCAGGGTTTGTTGCGTGCATGGAGCATCAGTAATCTGTTCACTGCATGAACAGATTTGGACATAGCAGCCTTGCTGAGGCAATGTGCATTGCCAACACTCTGCAAGAATCCATCAGTGGGGTAAAAATGGAGAGCTATCAGAAGCTGCACAGTGGTACTGAGGTCAAAATTCCATCATGCTTTTCTTTTCAATTCAACCTGCACCATACCAAGGAAAGTTATTAATTCAACCCTGCGCATTTTGTGTTTCTCTATTAAATGTTGATTACTGAGATGATCCAAGGGGTTCTGAAAAAGATCATGTAGATCTGTGATTTGGCTTCTTGGGCAGCCTCCAGATGAGTTGCACACCTCTCTGGATAGTAGTAGCCATTGTCAGGGCCAGTACTAATCACCTTCTCACTTTAAAGGATGTGACTTATTACTAAGTGAGCTTCCATTAGTTAGCTCAAAGCTACAAAGTGCCTATTTTGCATTTATCTATCCTACATTACAATTTTATATCTATATTGCAACATCAACCTATTATTATTATTGTTATTATTATGCTGTCCAAATAACCATGTCAATGTGTTTTTGTGATCTACTCAGTGTGTCTTCTGTCTTTCTGTTGCAGAATCACAGGCAAAACTCAAAATAAAGAACAACACTAAAATTAATAACTGGGCCGGTTCACTAGTTAATTTGTGAATGAGATGAAGTACTACTTCAGTCAAAAAGAGTTACAGGCAACATTAGCTAAATAACATATGATCTTAAGTACAATATAGCAAAGTACTTAGTGTTACAAAGCTTTCAGGAAATTCACCCCGGACTATCCGACCACTTCTCCATCTTGCAACCTGGAGAAGGTATGGTGAACTTCATCCTGTGCCTTTCACTTATGATATGTGTAGACAGGAACTTCCACTCTCCTTATTAAAAGGTCGGCAGATGCATTAAATTCCAGCACAAGCTGTACATTCTCCTGCTTTTATCCAAGGCTGAGGGATTTCATAAGGAGCATAAGCATGTTCCAAACAAAAAGGCCTACTTCAGAAAAACAGGAGGATAGGCCCAACCACTTCCAGAGGTAGCCATTGGCTAGGGTGTCCATCTACCTGACTGCTGATGATGGTATTTTGCAAATCTTCAAAAGCCACAAAACCTGTTGGTAGAGTGCATGATGATAAATCACTTTTACTTACCAGGAAGAATGCTTTGGTCAATCTTTGCCAGTTCCTATTCTAGTTACTACTTCACTAACTCCCCCATCTGTCTGTCAGGCAAGTCAGCGGTGTACATTCTCCCCAGGTTTCAGAGTGACTGTTCAGCCAGGTGCAGGAAGGGCTCACCTCCAATGATAAGAAGGTTTTGTCTTTCTGCACCTGCTATCTTATTGAGAGACTTTTTGACTATTCCAGCTTGATCCTCATTTTTGTCTATGTGATCAGCTCATTAAAACGCAAGAGGAGACTGGCCATATATGGAGCACTCTGAAGGATGCTTGTGACATAATTCATGGAGCTTCTCAGTGAAAGGGGTCTCTCTCCTGATGAAATTGGATACCCTTGACAAACTGCCTGGCCCTACTGAGTATTATTACATAGATTGCCCTGAAGAAAATGGGAGGGATGACACATCCCATAGCAATTCCGATTTCTAACTGTTGCCATTCTGTCGTGTAGTTTCTGAGAGAAAAAGTAAATGTGGAAGTTACTAAAGTACCTTGGGATAATACTCAGTGTTTTCATTGAACAGCATTGCTTGGTGATTGCTGTCACTAGCAGGATGAGGTCTGCATCCAATCAATGCCTGACCATACCAAGAATCTGTAGGGAATGTGCAGTGCCCAAGGGATTTCTGGCAATGGCAAAGCTATAAAATCTGTCATGTTGTATGCCATGCAGTTATATATTGAACAATTTCTGCAGTTCTTTGGGTCACTTTAAATTTCTCTGACTTCCAGGAGAATTCTTTTTTAACTTCAATATGCTTTTATTACATATTATATCCTGACATGGTCGATGCACTTTTATTTACAGTCCATCACTCTAAAAGTCAAGAAAATCAATAATTTTAAAACACATTTTGATGCAATATATTAAGGAACTGCAAGAGAGCTGGGGCTGTTGCCATCTACAGCATTTAAGAGCCTTCAACAATATATTTCTGTTTATGCCCACAAGGGCAGATTTGTGTTTTCTTTCCAATAAAGACATTGTAGTCATAAAATAGAAATAAAAGTCGTTGAACTGTGCTGAGAAGCACAGTTACAATTCCTGGGAGATATTGTTTAAAAAGATACATGTTTTATAATATGATGTGTCTCACTAATATCATGGTATATTTCTATTAATTAGATTATGACATATTAATATAAATGGTTTATCTCTACTAGATTACCTATTTGGTCATTCTGCCTTTGAACCATTTTTGCAAACAAAGATAACACAGCTGTAGAGATAAAACCTGAGCTTTAGTGGAAAAAAAAACTGTCCTTAATCCTGTTGTACCAGAGTCTCTTGCTTCATAATGTTTGATGATAATGATGTATCTCCAAAGTTATTTATTCCAAGTTAAACCATCATTAAAACCAAAGCGAAGTGCTGATTTCATTCTAATATTATTTTGTCCTCAATTACCTATTTCACGTTGTGTGTGGGCTAACATTAGTCTGCCAGATAAAATAATGCATTTTTCTGGTAGATAAATTTATTAATTTTATAGCACCTATTAATCAATTTCAGGTGTCACCACTAAACACTACTAATTTACTGATTAGTTTCAATTTGCTTAATTAAATTCACTTTAGTCAAAAGAGCCCAATGGGCATTTGTTACTTACATTTTGAGGACATTTATTTATTATGTTTTTGTCTTAGTATATGTTTAACAAAATTCAGGTGGAAATTATTAAACAGCCAAGTAAGACCTGGCTTCTAGCCACAGATGGAGGGCCTTTTGGCTCAGGACTTATGGGGTATTATACTTCACTTGTCACTTCTTATATTTGCATTTCAGCAGATGAGTCTCCACTATGCCATGACTTAGGCAAAATAATCTTAAGATTGCAATGAAGTCCCAAGACTGTAAAGTGTGATTACTTTACAACTAGTTATTTTTCTCAGATGCCACGATAAAAACAAAACAAAAAACCTACCTTCTGTACACCAATTAATTTAAAGAGTCAGAACTGCCTTCATGTGGCCATAAAATTGTGATATTGAGATATTGCCTACAAGGTGACAGTACCCTTAGTCTGGCTATGAGACAAATTTCATTGAAGAATATCTCACAGAAAAGTTAGCAAATGGAAATTATAAGTCTTCAGCTAGTCAAATTGTCTTTTTTCATGGTGAAGAAGAATGGAGGGAAAAAAGTGTTATCCTATACTGTTTGTTATGCTATTACTATTGTAAGCTAATCTGCATCTAAGAAAAGACTACAACATGATATGTATCAGGAAAATAGATAAATGGCACACTTTCTCCTTGATATCATTAGCATTTCATGATGACATTTGGCTTGGTTAATATTTTTGTAAGCATTAGATAAATATGGAAAGATTATCAGAGTGGCACAGATTAAAGGACAATTCAAAGAGTAGTCTGACATAAAATATGTCAAAACACAAGAAAAAATGGAGATTAACAACTATGTCCTTTACTTTGTGATGCAAGAAAGTCCAGGCACTACTTTAACTGCATAGCTATCTTCTGTAATGTGGCTGTTATGATGTCATGGGTCAGATGGCCTGTGTATCATGTGCACAGCAACTAGGTACCAAGGTTATTATAGTTTTGCCTTTTTGTATTAGTTTTTATTTCTATATTTTTTCTGACCTTACTTGGGAATTCAGTTTAGTTTTAGTTTTCCTTCATCATGTATTTTTAGTTTTAGTTTAGTTTTTATTTCACAAAGACATTTCTATTTTATTTTTATATATATTAGTTTCAGTTTTAGTTTTAGTAATTATGGCATGGAGGGCCTAAGGATTTGGTTTTGTGTCACAATCAGAAAGAACTGTACACTTAACAGATTTGGATATGTGTTTAATGTTAGTGGAAGCTTACTATACTGCCTGGTTTATTATCTGGTTTTATTTTTGTCTGATAAAAACAAGCATAATCAAAACTAGACACTGAATATGAACAATTTTACACAATTTTATAATTTTAAAAATATTTTCTCATGAAAATCACAGGGGCTTAGGAAGAACAGGGCTCTTAGACTTGAGTCAGTGTGCAGACCCCACCTGGCTGTATTGAGGGAAACAAAGAACAACAAGCATGCAGTGTGAAGATTAGGGGTGGTGAGTCTTGAATAGCCCACCATAAGAACAGTAAACCCATGATGAGCAGAGCAAGAGCAGGTAATAAGAGTATGGACAGGCACAAAACAACAGAGACAGCATCTGAGATTAAGAACAACATATACATTATCTAAACCTGTTTATCCAGAGTAGGATTTCAGAAAAAACCTGGAGCCTACCGTGGCAGGTTTGGATGCAAGGCAGGAAAAATCCCTGGTATGCAATATATATGATAAGGCTGATGTTAAGAACAAAAAGAATATGATATTTCAGCTATCTATTTTGGGAAAGAGAGAAAAACATTGAAAAAGGGAGACAAATATTTTAAAATATTCTGCTAATGGATTACTTTCACAATATCAGGTTATGATTATATTTTTATATTATGTACATTAAGGAACCGTCAACAACAAATCAAATTAATAATATATTGAACAATTATCAAAAAAGTAAAGTTGAATAAATCGGACTCTCTAGCTGTATAAATAAAATAAAAATCGAGTATGTGTTCAGGTAAAGTACCACTTCCGGGTGATGGATTTGGCCCAAAAGTTAATACAGAGCTGCAATTATGGTGTGACAACTACATGCCGAATTTCATCCATCTATCTAGTTACGTTTTTGAGTTATCATGTTTACACACGCACAGAGACGTGCACACACGCAATTCCAAAAAACAGTATTGTTGGACACTGGTTAGTCTATAACGTCATGATTCATCAAAATATCAAGGTCGAATTTTTTCATGATTGCTATACTTTCTGTATACTTCGTATATGAGAAAGTAAAAACGATTTCTCCTGTGCAAAGTGGCAGGTGAATTGCTGTCAACAAAAAGCAGACACCTGAGAAATAAACTGAAACGTTACTCACTCGTGATTTTTCTACGGTAAACATTTTGTTGACGAGCACATTCTGATTTCAGCCATTTGAATTACATCTTGATATACAAAAAGCACAAAGAAAGGCAGCACGCAAATCGCTTTCTATTTCTCATGCTTTACACACCCGCACTCAGCTTGCTCTGTCACCGCAAATGCTGTGTGAACTGCCACCCTCCTTCACCAGCTGCTGTTCACTGGATGAATATATGCGGGTGGCTCGCGATGGATGACTTTCTGTTTTAGAGTTAAAACTTACAAGGGTTAAAGACTAACGGCAAAAATATTCATTCAAAAACGAAAACTAAAAATATTTTAGTAAATTATTATTTTATTTCAGTTAGTTTTTCCAGCTACTTTAATAGTTTCGTTTAGTTTTAGTTTTTCATTTCGGTTTTGTTAATTATTTTATTTCAGTTTACGAAAATGTTTTTTTAATAATAGTTTCAGTTTTGATTTTAGTTTTCGTTAACTATAATAACCTTGCTAGGTACCATTGTAGCAATTACACGAAATAGCAACACTCAAAAAAACCAAAAACACAAAGTGGTGGTGTCCATAGAGAAGTGGGGTCCTAGAAAAAAACTCAACTTACTATACTAGACTGAGAAAGATATCACCAACATCAATATGCATAAACTATCCATCCATCCATCCATCCATCCATTATCCAACCCGCTATATCCCAACTACAGGGTCATGGGGGTCTGCTGGAGCCAATCCCAGCCAACATAGGGCGCAAGGCAGGAAACAAACCCCAGGCAGGGCGCCAGCCTACCGCAGCCCATAAACTATATAAAAAAAAAATAATGTAAATTTATTAACACAGTCCTGACACCAGAAGAGGTTTAGACAATAGTAATTTGGTCTGTCATAACTTCCATCAAAAAAGACAAAAGGTTGCCAAATACTCCCACAAATTTAGTTATCATTTTAGTTCAGTTGTTTTTACCATGATATCTTTAACTACAAAGTAAAATGAAGTTTTCTGTTGCCACCAGAATCAGGTCTGGTTTTAGCACTATGGAATTCCTGTTTGCCAACACTGCAGGCCCAGTACTTTCTATTGAATTAGAGATGAAGCTGCCCAAAAGCTAATATATTTAAGGAATATCAAAAGCCTTTTTACACAACAGAGTGTAAAGGCTCAGAAGAACTTCCATAGCTTGACACATTATTTATAGAGAAACTGCCCAAACCATAGAGGATTAGAGAAGTTCAAGGTAACATAAACCTTAAAAAACAGGAAATACTGTGCATCCAGATGGTAATGGGAATTTTCAGAAATCTTTTTTTTTTAATTATTCTCATTATTGCTAGCTACACTTAAAGAATCAAGAGAAAACAATATTATACCCTACAATCTACATCAATCATCAATTGATATATTCGTAAAGAAAAAGAACAGAACCTCTGGAATTTGTATCTTATAAACTAATCTTATCATTAAGTATTGATGTTAAAATAATCCAGAAAGTGTTCCCAATAATAATAACTACTGTCTTATAACTAGCCAAATCAGCTATTTTTTTTTTTTTTTTTTTTTTTTTGCAGTTCTTGTGTGTGTTTGTGGGGGTTGTTGTTTGTTATATCTCTATTTATTGAGTATCTGTGAAATCTAGATTTTACACAAATCTGTAAAATTCTAGATTTTACACAAATAATGTACAATTGCATATCTATCTATCTATCATCAATATCAGACTGGATTTGTTAAAGACCGTCAACTACTGTTGAACATTTGTTGACTGTGCAATGCAGCATGCACTAACTCAACAACTAAGTTTTCTAAAGTCTTACTGTTTTACAAAAAACTGATTACAAGAAATCAATTATTTGATAGATTAGAATGGTGAAATCTCTTTATTGTGCAAATGTGAGTCTGCACCAAATATATGTACTTGAATCAAACTACTTTACTCAAGCTCAGAAGCTTCTGTACGGGTAAAGATATGTATAATTTCTGATTACTTTTTATTGAAACATAGAACCTGACAGGGCTGTCCACTATCACCAACACTCTTTGTAGCTGCTAATGAACCACTGGCAATTTGTCTACAGTAACATCAAAGGAAAATTATAACATAAAGGAAATTATAAGAAAAGGAATTAGACAAAAATATCCCGTTATGTAGACAATATTTTTCTGCTCATTAATAATAAAAAATTGTTACTGTCAATATATTAAACAAACAAGATCAATTTTATAAGATCTTTGGGTTTAAAATTAATTTGATTAAAGAATGTTTCTTCTGCTGACTTTCACATAACAGCTCAAGTATTTGTAAGCCACAGTTACAAGAAAATGTAAAGGTCTTTTCAAAATCAATTTTGATGGAAAGTATTAAACAAGTTGCCAATAGGTGATGAAGTCTTCAACAGTTTCGAAGATCCTGTTTTTAAATAAATACCCTTCACACATTCTTAATTTTGCACTGCTTTCCCATACTTTTAAAAAATAATTTTTCGAAATGCTTCATTTTCTTGTAAGCCTGTTAATATGGAAGTTAAAAATGCCACTTATTAAAAGAATGGCACTGCAAAGATCAAAAGAAGAATGTAACATGGTACTACACAAAGGAAATCAGTTGAATCTTTTGAAAATGCACATGTTTGGCTGGTTTTGGAAAGAAAATTACATACAAATTCATTTATATGTCTTGCTGTGCACCAAGTCCTGAATAATTATTGTCAATTTACTAATAATCAAATTGTTCTTCACTTGCTCAAAATTTAGAACCAATGTAGGAAACAATATAACACAGAGATTCAGTTATGTACTGTTCAATTGAAGGATAAGTTTGCATTCCAGCCCCCCTTAATTACATAATATGTAATCATAGAAGCTATTAGGTAATTTAATTTGAAATTCATGGATTTTATATTCACAATGTGTTTGCACTTTTTATGACATATTACATTTCCTAACAGTCCCACTCACTGATTTTAGACAATGCTGGGAAGGGACCTCTCATTAAATGCCTCTGGCAATGAATAGATTTGATTATTTACACATACTCTCTTTCCACCAATCCTGTGTATAAAATAATGTAATTCATCTTACAACTATGCAAGGATACACCTAAATGAATTAAAATGATCTAAAATATTTAAGGTATTGGAACTAATCGTGAATGATGATGTTTAGCTCTGGCTTTGTTAGGTCAAATGTTTTGGAAATGTCCTAAATTAATCCCTTTTTGGGATGAAGATACTTGCTTTCCTATCAGAGTAGCCAATTTTCAATTACCTCAAATCCTCTTACAGCAATGTTTGGAGATATTGGACAGGATTAGATAAACTAATGATAAACTTCCTGTTATTTCCTAAAATGCATTCTTAGTACACATCAACTAAGTTGGCTTAACTGGAAGAATTTGAATGCATTTTCCTTAACTCATTGGGGAAAATATATCTTGCATCACCTAAAACCAGAAAGAAATCACATTCTCTATCCATGGTTCTACAGACAGCTTCTTTAGAATTTTATTCTAAAATAATCGAGTATCTACAGCTATTAATATTAATAATAAGTCCTGTTGTCCAACCATCCATCCATCCATTATCCAACCCGCTATATCCTAACTACAGGGTCATGGGGTTCTGCTGGAGCCAACCCCAGCCAACACAGGGCGCAAGGCAGGAAACAAACCCCGGGCAGGGTGCCAGCCCACCGCAGTAAGTCCTGTTGTTTCAATCAATATTAGAATGTATAATATAATTAGTTTTTTAATTAGCTCTTTGCATTGGGTAAGGCTGGAATTTTGTTGTGTTGTATAAGATTAATGCTTCTTAAACCTTTCTGTGGTTTACTATATTGACCTTTTTTTTAACTGAAATATTTTACTTAGAACGCTATGCTTCTGATTACTATATTATTATTCTTCTATTGTAATGCATATATCTGAAAAGAAATAAAAAAGAAAGGGATACTACTCCATGGGGCCCTTCAGCAAGGGCCTAAACTTATAATGGCTGACCATGTGCTCTGACTCCCAAAGGTCATGTGAAAAGACAATTTTCTCACAGGGATTAATCTTCTTCTTCTTTCAGCTTCTCCTGTTAGGGGTTGCCACAGCGGATCATCTTCTGCCATATCGTCCTGTCTTCTGCATCTTGCTCTGTCACACCCACCACCTGCATGTCCTCTCTCACCACATTCATAAACCTTCTCTTAGGCCTTCCTCTTTTCTTTTTGCCTGGCAGCTCTATCGTTAACATCCTTCTCCCAATATACCCAGCATCTCTCCTCTGCACATGTCCAAACCAACACAATCTCGCCTCTCTGACTTTGTCTCTCAACCTTCCAACTTGAGGTGACCCTCAAATGTACTCATTTCTAATCCTGTCTATCCTTGTCACATCCAATGCAAATCTTAGCATCTATAACTCTGCCACCTCCAGATCTGTCTCCTGCTTTCTGGTCACTGCCACCGTCTCCAACTCATATAAGATAGCTGGTCTCACTACCGTCCTGTAGACCTTCCCTTTCACTCTTGCTGATACCGTCTGTCACAAATCACTCCTGATACTCTTCTCCACCCATTCCACCCTGCCTGCACTCTCTTTTTCACCTCTTTTCTACAATCCCTGTTACTCTGAATTGTTGATCCCAAGTATTTAAACTCATCCACCTTCACCAACTCTACTCCCTGCATCCTCACCATTCCTCTGACCTCCCTCTCATTCGCACATGTATTCTGTCTTGTTCTTACTGACCTTCATTCCTCTCCTCTCTAGAGCAAACCTCCAACTCTCCAGGGTCTCTTCGACCTGCTCCCTACTCTTGCTATAGATCACAATGTCATCAGCAAACATCATAGTCAATGGGGACACCTGTCTAATCTCGTCTGTCAACCTGTCCATTACCATTACAAACAAGAAAGGGCTCAGAGCTGATCCCTAATGTAATCCCACCTCCACGTTGAATGCACCCGTCACTCCTACTGCAGTTCTCACCACTGTCACACTTCCCTCGTACATATCCTGTGCAACTCTTACATACTTCTCTGCTATTCCCGACTTCCTCATACAATACCACAACACCTCTCAAGGCACCCTGACATATGCTTTCTCTAGATCCACAAAGACACAATACAGCTCCTTCTGGGCTTCTCTATTCTTCTCCATCAACACCCTTAGAGCATCTGTGGTGCTCCTTCCTGGCATGAAACCACACTGCTACTCACTAATCATCACCTCCCTTCTTGACCTTGCTTCCACTACTCTTTCCCATAACTTGATGCTGTGGCTCATCAATTTTATCCTCCTGTAGTTACTACAGCTCTGCACATCCGTCTTATTCTTAAATATTGGTACCAGTACACTTCTTCTCCATTCTGCTGGCATCCTCTCATTTTTTAAGATTCCATTAAACAATCTGGTTTAAAAACTCCACTGCCATCTCTCCTAAACACCTCAATGCTACTACAGGTATATCATATGGACCAACGGTTTTTCCATTCTTCATCCTTTTCATAGGTGTCCTTACTTCATCTTTGCTAATCCGTTGCACTTCCTGATTCACTAGCTCCACATCATCCAACCTCTTCTCTCTCTCATTCATTAGCCTCTCAAAGTACTCTTTCCATCTGCCCAACACACTCTCCTCGCTTGTGAGTACATTTCCATCTTTATCCTTTATCACCCTAACCTGCTGCACATCTTTCCCAGCTCGGTCCCTCTGTCTAGCCAATCGGTACAGGTCCTTTTCTCCCTCCTTAGTGTTCAGCCTCTCATACAACTCATCATATACCTTTTCTTTAGCCTTCGTCACCTCTCTCTCTTCACCTTGCGCCTTATGTCCTTGTACTCATGTCTACTTTCTGCATCTTTTTGACTATTCCACTTCTTCCTCGCCATCCTCTTCCTCTGTATACTCTCCTGTACTTTCCCATTCCACCACCAGGTTTCCTTTTCCTCCTTCCTCTGTCCAGAAATCATGTCAAGCATGCACCCTTCTTGCTGTCACTCTTACTGCTTCTGCTGCAGTTGCCCAGCTGTCTGACAACTCTTCACTGCCACCCAATGCCTGTCTTACCTCCTCCCTGAATTCAACCTTGCAGTCTTCCTTTTTCAATTTACACCATTTGATCCTTGTCTCTGCCCTCCCTCTCTTCCTCTTCTTCTTGTTCTCCAACATCATCCTACAGGCCATCATCCTATGCTGCTTGACTACATTTTCCCCTGCTACCACTTTGCAGTCTTTAATCTCCTTCAGATTGATTCTTCTGCATAGGATATATCCATCTGTGTGCATCTTCCTCCATTCTTGTACGTCACCCTATGTTCCTCCCGCTTCTTAAAATACATATTCACCACAGCCTTGCCCATCCTTTTTGCAAAATCCACTATCCTCTGACCTTCTTCATTCCTCTCCTTGACACCATAAAAACCCATCACCTCCTCATCTCCTCTGTTCCCTTCACCAACATGTACATTGAAATCCACTCCAATCACCACTTTCTGTCCCTTGGGTACACTGTTCATTACTTCATCCAACTCACTCCAGAAATCTACTTTCTCATCCATCGAACACCCAAATTGCGGGACATATGCACTAAAAATATTCATCATCAAACCTTCAGTTTCCAGCTTCATAATCATTACTCTGTCCGACACTCTTTTCACCTCCAAAACACTCTTGACATACTGCTCCTTTAGAATAATCCCTTCCCTATTTCTCCTCCCATTCCCACCATGATAGAATAATTTGAATCCATCTTTGATCCACCTGGCCTTACTCTCCCTCCATTTAGTCTCTTGTATGCTCAATATATCAACCTTCCTTCTCTCCGACATATCAGCTAACTCTCTTCCCTTACCAGTCATACTGCCAACATTCAAAGTTCCTACCGTCAGTTCCACTCTGTTAACCTTCCTCCTGTCCTTCTGCCTCTGGACACGTCTCCCCCCCCCCCCCCCCCTCACCTTTTCTTCACCTTTTTTTGGCCAACAGTAGCCCTATTGGCTAACAGTACTGGTGGTGGCCATTGTTAACCCGGGCCTCGATCGATTAGGTATGGAAATTTGTATAGTTGTCCGCATATTGATCTGGCAAAATTTTACACCGGATGTCCTTTCTGATGTAACCCTCCCCATTTATTCGGGCTTGGGACTGACACGAAGAAACACACTGGTTTGTGCATCCCCTGTGGCTGGGTTCTCTCTGGGATTAATAAAGAATGAAAAAAAAAAGTGGATGTGTCTGATGTTGGTGCTGGCACGTTTTATCACAGAGGTTCCAAAATATGCAGAAACCACACTTATGCATATTTTTCAAGAAGGTTTCTTCCTTAGGGAGCAAATCTACAAATGCAATGATTTAAGCAGCCTGTAAATAACACATTGCATTAATCATTTCTACTGGAAATAAATCCATGAATTATTTATTCAGTATCCTGAATACTAAGAAAATGTTTTAATTTGTCTATGTTTTTTAGCTGTAAGGAGCAAATTTTAAATAGTTTTGTAATATGTGTTGTAAAGGATAGACTGGCATAAATGGTAATGTCTAAGTTGCATACTGATTCAGTAAAACTAATTTTTAGCCCTTCTGAGTTAAAATGTGATACTACCTTGTCGCTGTGTGTCTCATCCCCAACAGTTAATAACATCTGTAATTTTTAAGTATTAAAAACAAATAAATATTGTTTCAAATTTTCATTTTGATAACATTAAGTATGTAGCAAAATAAATACTATTTGGTCTGAAGGAAAGTTACAGCTCTGTGTCACTGCCATAAAATTAAAACTAAATATCATATTTTATAACTTGTCAGAGATGCCTGGGGTGGCAACCCGGCCAGGACACCTAGGAAGACCGGTAGAGGGCTTATGCCCACCTCAGACCACGTGGGGGCGACCACCCTGGTTCCTTTGGGGACCACGGGTACACAGCTTTGAAGCTCTACCCTGTAGTGGCCCGTGAGGGCCCTGGACCTCAGCACTTCCACCACACCCGGAAGTGCTGGGGGGAAGAGGATCGGGGACACCCGGAGTGCTTCCGGGTACACAGCCGGTGCTTCCGCCACACAGGGGTGTGTCGGTGGAAGGTCACTGGAAGACACTTGGAGCACATCCGGGTGCATATAAAAGGGGCTGCCTCCCTTCAGACAATGGCTGGAGTCGGGAGAGTAGAGGAGACAAGGTCTTAGGAGGAGGCAAACAGGTGGCCTGAAGAAGGAAAGAGGCACTGTGTAGTGGCCAGGACTTTGGGGGTTGTTGTGCACTTGTATAAATATGGACTGTGTAAATAAACGTGTGTTGGGTGACATTAACGTGTCCGCCTGTCTGTGTCTGGGCTGGCTTCCACAGTGGCATCCCAGATGGGACTCTCTGCCTGGTTCAAGGCAGGGACCCAGACAAAATAATTTTGTGGACGGCCCGGCGCAGCAGCTGCGTCCACACATGTGCCGCTGGAGCGGTGCGCACACAACCCCAGAGGAAAGAGTCGCCCTACAGACCGCTACCGGACTGCGGGGGACTTGTTCTCGCCTGGTGCGGAAGAAGGACAATGGGCAGGGCAAGAAAGCAGCAGACTCCGACGAGTGTGCCGGCGCTGGAGGCGCCTGGGACGGTGTGTCACCCAGTGAGGCCATGTCGAGAATGTTTCCTCAGACAGAAGGGATCAGGGAGGTAAGTTCCTTGCTTGCTGGCAACCGGCCCTGGGGGGACGCATGTGTTTTGTGTTCGCAGAGCAGGGGCTGCCCAGATCCGCGTCAGTGGCGGGGGCATGTCGGTTTGTAGGGCTCCAGCGGCACAGCAGCAGCTGTGGGAGCTGCAGAGAAGGAGCCACTGCAGCTCGAGAAAGCCCAAACACGGTGCTGCACCAGCAAGATGAGAAGCAAGATGGCCACGGACTGGAAGTCCCTCCCTGAGACAGGCACGGGATTGGACAGTGTGTTTTGCATGCCCACCGATGACTGTAGAAAGGCGGGACCAAGGAATGTCCATCTCGGGCCAGGGGAGGACCCGATTGGGCCGGAGGAAGAGGCCCACAGGAAGTCGCCCGCGTGTGTTGCTGACGGACAGGTAAGCTCACCATCGGCTAACTTCCTGTCCTTGCCGGCTGCTCTGTGTGAGCTGGAGGCCTGCCTTCAGCCCGGAGAGCAGCAGCTTTCGCAGGTGCAGTGTGCCCTTCCTTGCAGAGTTGCAGAAGCTGGAGGGGAAGGCAGTCGCGTCGCTCAGATGCTGCGGACATCGGCAGAATGGTGTGACACTGGATCCTTTGGCCAGAGAGGTACCGCGGGGACGGTGAGTAAAGCCGACCCCATAAAGCATAAAGTAGATCCCACCAAAAGGGCCCGCGACATATGTGAATGGAACCAAGTAGGGGGCTGTCCAAGAGTGGACGTGACGGTGAGTGCTGTGCGCGAGGTTGAAGGGAGGAGGATCGAAGGGGCTGGCTGGATGAGGGCTGATGAGTGCCCTGAGTCCTAGCGCCCTACACCCCGAGCCCACGGCGCTCTCCCGTCGCTCTGTATGGATGCAGACGGGATTGGATCTGAGCGTTTGCCATACACAGACCCAGACCATCATGGCGTCCAAGAGGAAAAGGAGGAATCGAGGGGAGAATGCCGGTTCCTCCGATAAGGGAGGACGTGAGGCAAGACGCTCATGTCCGGTTGCTGGCCGCCCTCTGAGGGGGCAGAGGGAATCCGTGAAGTCAGCGGAGAGGACAGGTGTGCAGGCGGTCCCGTCTGTTGAGTCGACAGGAGGGACACGGAACCCGCGGAGAGGGTGCCGAACAGGCAAGTTCTGGGGTGCCAGTCGGAGGGGGGAACGCTGCCAGTGCGTGGCACAGATGGACGCCAGGAGAGGGTGTCCAGGCAGCGGCTCTGTCCCCTTTTTTCTGTGTGTTGCAGGACCGGACCCTGGACGAGCAGTAGGACCCACTTCGATGGGGACATCGGACAGGCCATTTGGCCTGAGGACTCTTCGCTGGTGAGGGGGTGCTGCCACAGCTGGCAGAGGCTACAGAGGGGCACGTGGCTCCGACTAAAGGGACATGAAAACCTAGGAGGGGGTGCTGAAGGAGTAGGCCCTGGGATGCTGGTAGGAGGTGGTGTCCAGGTGGCGTCTCCGCCTCTATTTCTGTTTGTTTGATAGGATCGGACCCTGGCGTTTCAGGAGTAGGACCCACTTCTGGGGTAAGCTGCCCTTGCAGGACGTGCCACTCCATCCGACGGGTCTTTGCTGGCAGTGGGACACTGTTGGAGATGCTTGCCTAGGAAGACTGATAGAGGGCTTACGCTCACCTCAGACCACGTGGGGGCGACCACCCTGGTTCCTTTGGGGACCACAGGTACAGAGCTTTGAAGCTCTACCCTGTAGGGGCCCATGGTCACCGCCAGGGGGTGCCCCTGTGCCTAGAGAGCCCTGGACCTTAGCACTTCTGCCACACCCGTAAGTGCTGGGGTGAAGAGGATCGGGGACACCTGGAGTGCTTCCGGGTACATAGCCAGTGCTTCCGCCACACGGGCGTGTCAGCGGAAGGTCACTGGAAGACACCTGGAGCACATCCGAGTGCATATAAAAGGGGCTGCCTCCCTTCAGACAATGGCTGGAGTTGGGAGAGTAGAGGAGACAAGGTCTTAGGAGGAGGCAAAGAGGCGGCCTGTAGAAGGAAAGAGGCACTGTGTAGTGGCCAGGACTCTGGGGACTTTTGGGGGTTGCCATGCACTTGTGTAAATATGGACTGTGTAAATAAACGTGTGTTGGGTGACATTAACGTGTCCGCCTGTCTGTGTCCGGGCAAGCTTCCACAAACTATATCTCTCTGCAGAAGGCCGGGTTAACAACGGCACATCCACAGTTTTTACACTAGGATTTGAGTAAAACAGAAGCCTCTGTAAGGTAGAGCAACTGATTTATTTATTGTTATTACACACCTCTTCTTTAACCCAACCACAGGGGATGCACAAACCAGTGTGTTTCTTCACGTTGGTCCCAAGCCCGGATAAATGAGTAAGGTTACATCAGGAAGGGCATCCACTGAAAAATTTTGCCAGATCAATATGTGAACAACAATACAGATATCCATACCGGATCAGTCGAGGCCTGGGTTAACAACAGACGCCATCAGTACTGTTAGCCAACAGGGTGCTGGCAGAAATTACACAACTGTTGGCTAAAGAAGTGGGGGGGGGGGGGGGTTGTCCAGAGGCAGGAGGAGAGTATGAAGGCAAAAAGAGTGGAACTGAGGGTAGGAACTTTGAATGTTGGTAGTATGACTGGTAAGGGGAGAGAGTTAGCTGATATCCATCCATCCATTATCCAACCCACTATATCCTAGGGGTCTGCTGGAGACAATCCCAGCCAACAAGGGGCGCAAGGCAGGAAACAAATCCCAGACAGGGTGCCAGCCCACCGCAGGGCACACACACACACACACTAGAGACAATTTAGGATCACCAATGCACCTAATCTGCATGTCTTTGGACGGAAACCGGAGCACCCGGAGGAAACCCATGCAGACATGGGGAGAACCCTGGAAGCGAACCCGGGTCTCCTAACTGTGAGGCAGCAGCACTACCACTGCACCACCGTGCCATGAGTTAGCTGCTATGATGAACAGAAGGAAAGCTGATATATTGTGCATGCAAGAGACTAAATGGAAGGGGAGTAAGGCCAGGTGCATCAGAGGTGGATTCAAATTGTTCTATCATGGTGTGGATGGGAAGAGAAATGCAGTAGGGGTTATTCTGAAGGATCAGTATGTCAACAGTGTTTTGGGGGTGAAAAGACTGCCAGACAGAGTGATGATTCTGAAGCTGGAAATTGAAAGTGTGATGATGAATGTTGTTAGTGCATATACTCTGCAAGTTGGGTATGCAATGGATGAGAAAGAAGATTTTTGGAGTGAGTTGGATGAAGTGAAGGACAGTGTACCCAAGGGACAGAGAGTGGTGATTGGAGCGGATTTCAATAGACATGTTGATGAAGCGAACACTGGAGATGAGGAGATGATGGGTAGGTATGGGGTCAAGAAGAAGAATGAAAAAGGTCAGATGACTGTAGATTTTGCAGAAAGGATTGAAATAGCTGTGGTGAATGTTTTTTAAGACGAGGAAGGAACATAGGGAGATGTACAAGAGTGGAGGAAGATGCACACATATGGATTATGTCCTATGCAGGAGGGTCAATCTGAAGAAGACTGATGACTGCAAAGTGGTGGCAGGGGAAAGTGTAGCTAGACAGCAAAGGTTGGTGGTCTGTAGGATGACATTGAGGACTAAGAAGAAGATGAGAGTGACGGCAGAGCCAAGGATTTAATGGTGGAAGTTGAAAAAGGAAGACTGCAAGGTTGAGTTCAGGGAGTACAAGGAGATAAGGCATAAGGTGAAGCGACAGGTGGCGAAAGCTAAAGATGAGTTGTATGTGAGGCTGGACACTAAGGAGGGGGGAAAGGACCTATACTGATTGGCAAAACAGAGGGATCGAGATGGGAAAGATGTGCAGCAGGTTAGGGTTATAAAGGATAAAGATGGAAACATACAAGTGAGGAGGGTGTATTGAGAAGATGGAAAAAGTACTTTGAGAGGCTGATGAATGTAGAGAATGAGAAAGAGAAGGTTGGATGATGTGGCGATAGTGAATCAGGAAGTGAAACAGATTAGCAAGAAGGAAGTAAGGAATGCTATAAAGAGGATGAAGAATGGAAAGAAAGTTGGTCCACTTGACATACCTGTGGAAGCACGGAGATGTTCAGGAAGATAGCAGGAGAGTTTTTAACCAGATTGTTTAATGGAATCTTGGAAAGTGAGAGGATGCCTAAGGAGTAGAGAAGTGTACTGGAACTGATTTTTAAGAATAAGGGTGATCTGTAGAACCGTAGTAACTGCAGGGGGCCACAGAATGAAGTTATGGGAAAGAGTAGTGGAAGTTGGTTAAGAAGCGAGGTGATAATTAGTGAGCAGCAGTATGATTTCATGCCAGGAAAGACCACCACAGATGCACTGTTTGCTCTGAGGGTGTTAATGGAGAAGTATAGAGTATATTGAAGGTGAAGTTAATGGAGAAATATACAGTTGCATTGCATCTTTGTGGACCTGGAAAAAACATACGACAGGGTGCCTTGAGAGGAGTTGTGGTATTATATGTGGAAGTCGGGAGTGGTAGAGAAGTATTTAAGAGTTATACAGGATATGTAAGAGGGAAGTGTGACAGATGGAGGGGGATTACATCAGGGATTAGTTCTGAGCCCTTAGCTATTTGCAATGGTGATGGACAGCTTGACAGACGAGATTAGACAGGAGTCCCCGTGGACTATGATGTTTACTTATGACATTGTGATCTGTAGCATGAGTAGGGAGAAGGTTGAGGCGACCCTTGAGAGGTGGAGATATGTTCTGGATAGGAGAGTAATGAAGGTCAGTAGGAACAAGGAAGAATACATGTGTGTAAATGAGAGGGAGGTCAGAGGAATGGTGAGGATGCAGGGAGTTGGCAAAGGTGGATAAGTTTAAATACTTGGGATCAACAGTACAGAGTGATGGGGATTGTGGAAGAGATGTGAAAAAGAGAGTGCAGGCAGGGTGAAATGGGTGGAGAAGAGTGTCAGGAGTAATTTGTGTCAGACAGGTTTCAGCAAGAGTGAAAGGGAAGGTATACAGGATGGCAGTGAGACCAGCTATATTATATGGGTTGAAGATGGTGGCACTGACCAAAAAACAGGAGACAGAGCTGGAGGTGGCATAGTTATAGATGATAAGATTTCCACCAAGTGTGACGAGGATGGATAGTATTAGGAACAAGGGCATTAGAGGGTCACCTCAGGTTGGACTGTTTAGAGACAAAGTCAGAGAGGTGAGATTGCATTGGATTGGACATGTGCAGAGGAGAGATGCTGGGTATATTGGAAAAAGGATGCTAAGGATAGAGTTGCCAGGCAATAGGAACAGAGGAAAGCCTAAGAGAAGGTTTATGGATGTGATGAGAGAGGACATGCAGGTGATGGGTGTAACAAAGCAAGATGCAAAGGACAGGAAGATATGGAAAAAGATGATCCGTTGTGGAAACCGCTAATGGGAGGAGCTGGAAGAAGAAGATTTTACACCTCTTCTCTACTTGTGTATTCTACTGTATTTGGACCTGGTGATGACATTTTCCTATATTGTTTGGTTGACTTAGGATATTAAACAGAAAAAATGCTGATGGCTATGAGTGTTATTGTTTTTAGATCTTCAGAGTCACTCATGTATGCTACCCTTCTGGTTGACGCTCTCAATGTTTAGAGCGTAGCTTATGAGCATCAGCAAAATCTAGTGCCACACTGTTCATTTTGTCTTCAGCAGGGCCAGTCTCATTTCAAGCAAACTATTGTCTGTAATTTTTCTGATCATTTGTGGGAAAGAAAGCCGAATGATGGTCATGTAAGTAACCAATTTGTGTTATTGTAGCCTATGTAATTGTGGGGTTATGTATTTGTGATTTATAACTGAATGTAAAGCATGTATATGATGTTGTTTTCCCCAAATGTAATCTCTTCATGCAAACTACACTAATCCCAATGCAATTTATTGTATAAATTATGCAGAATGTGCCATCTATTCATCTAGTGTTATGAAGTAATTAGATTGTATCTGTAGACTGACTTTGGAGCATGGCAAGGGTATTGAGAGGAGGACCCAATCAATGTTTTGTCAGGCCCAGGGGTCTGTGGATTTGGGATCTATTCCAGTGTGTCAGGAAGAATATTGCTTAAACCATTTCTGAACACAACTGTAAAGAAATTATTTTTACAGAATCAATTTAGTTAATCTAGTTGTATTTTTGTAAGTAAACACCCATAACTCGTAACTATAAACATCAAAATTGAAATCTTCCAGGGTATTGTGCCATTTATTCAATAGCTGAACAAACTGTTAGTCCCTAAGAATTAAACTTTCCAAGTTCAGCTCCTCTTAAAATCCTTGAAGTATATATAAATATGTCTCTTTGTTGGGCTACCACACTATGGAATGTGTCTTAATGCACTAGGATCTCATCATAACTGTGGCTGTCATACCTAATGATGTTACTTTAATTATAGAAGATAGACATTAACCCATCTTTGAAGCAAGGTTTGAGTAGCTGAGGATGTTCAGATATAGTCTTCCTGTACTCAGTTTTGGTTAGACACATTAAGTAGAAATGAATTCTTACTTCCAGAAATACCCAGACAAGATTCTTTAATTTTTGTCTTAGAAACTAAACTGCTACTTTACAAGACATGAGGCAATGGATTGTGTGGAGCTGGACTGTAACTTGTGATAAGACTGAGTAGCACCAATAAAGGCATATGAAGTTAAGCATCCTTCACGGTGTACTCTATGTTGTGAAAGTTGATCTTATATTTTGTGAAAGGGAATGTCCTTCATCAGTAAGTAAAAATGGCAAGATTTTCCACTCAGGAGCCTCTTTTCCAAAGATATCTATCAGTCTTCCCATCACAATTTGTGTGCAGGCATCTGACACTTTATTTCCTGCTCACTTCTTCTCATTTGCACAAATACAATTATGACCATTTGACAATGAATAAATCCTGCATTAACACACTAGCATTTGCAATTTTAAGAATGTAGAGAAAAGCCAAGCAAAATGACACCTTTTATTGGCTAACTAAAAAGATTACAATATGCAAGCTTTCGAAGCATCTCAGGCTCCTTCTTCAGGCAAGATGTAATCTGATTACATAATTGCTAACACGGCACAACACCCTAGTACTACAGTTTTAAGAATACATTTTTAAAAAGCTGAAGTTGGTTGGTTGGTTGGTCTCGTCCGGGTTGGTTGGTCTCGTCCGATGCGAGAGATGGACGTCTGAAGTGGAGCTCCGCTAGCAGTGGTGTTATTTTTCATATTATTTGCTTATTATCTTGAGATATCCTGTATTTATTCAACCCGAGAGGGGCTGCTACAGTATATGTAAGCACATATAAACATGGCCAACAAGAAGGGGGGTTCGAAAGAATCGAAAACTAAAGCTACACCCAAGCTGCGATCAGCAAGCCCCGGTTCCAGATACGGCCTTTCAGAGACAGACCTGGATCAGATGGGCGAAAGCACAGACTCCTCGGGACCACGGTCCGCTACATCGTCGCCGGCTGAGAGCGAAAAGGGGAGCGAAGGTGCGATCGTGAGTGCAGAGCTGGATAGCTCGCCGATTGGAGAAGATCACATGAAACTGGAAAGGGCCTCGAAGTCCGCGGCTTCAATTGCGCAATTACGCGAGCCTGTAGCAGCGGGGACGCCGGCTACAGCAAAGTCTGCTGCTTCATCTACGGTACAAGAAAGCACAATTGAACTATCTGAACTGAAGGTGTTGCTCGTTGAGCTCGCGCAAGACATAAAGAAAAGCGAGAAGGCTAATGAGATAGCAAGGGCAAAGGCACATGAGAGCCTGAAACAGGAAATCCAACAGGCAACTGAAAAGCTGCGTCAAGAGGTGCAACTTGAGCTTCGACAGGTGCTGGGAAAAATTGAAGAGCGCATTCAGGAAAACTCGGTTAAATTGAGCACGCTTACTGATCAATTGGAGCATTTGGAATGCAAAAAACTCGGAGAAAAACTTGGAGACAGACTGGCTGCTTTAGAAGATGGCAGTAGACGGTATAATGTCAGAATTGAAGGTCTGCCGGAGAATCGAGAAAGTTCAAACCCTGTGAAATTCGCAGCTGAACTTTTTTCTAAAATAATCGGGGACGACTTTAAAGCAGAATCTGAGATAGCAGCGGCTTACCGCGTACGCGGACCAAACACCGTCAGACCCCGACCAAGATCTTTTATAGTTCGTTTTGAACGATTATCATTTAAGCTAGAGGTGATGGCACTCCTCAGAAACAAGGAAGATATTATATTTGAAAATAACCGCATTCTTATCTTCCCTGACTTCTCTCCAGCAACAGCTACTAAACGCGCATCCTTCTATAATATTAAACAGCGGCTACGGCAAGCCAGTGTGAAATACAGCCTCCTGTATCCGGCAAAACTGAAAGTGGAATGGCAGGGTCAATTCTATGTCTTCGCTAGCAAGGAAGAAGCAGAGAAAGAATTAAGAAAGCTGATCCCGGGACTATTCTGATACATAATAGTGAGTCATGGCGGTTAAAACGATGAAGCAAAGATTAATAATCTTTTGTCTGATCTATTCGTTTTAAAATACGGGTTTTTATCAGCATATATTCTCATTATTACTTAGTATTACTAGGGCGCTATCTGTTTATGTTTTATTGTGCTTAATTATTTATTTATCTATTTATTTATTTTTCTCTTTTTCTTTTCTAATTATCTCATCTCTACCCTAAACGAGACTGTTCAATATCATACCCTAGGTTTACTGTTATTGCTATTACTGCATTAAGACTGGTTATGCTTCTTCTGGACACATTTTTTAATACCATCCCCTGGGGTTATTATCTGGGTGTATCATCTTAATGCACTAAAATTGCTGAAGACTATATATATATTTTAAGTGTAAAACTCCTTTTTTTTTTTTTTTCTTTTTAGAGATATCTCTATTTTTAACCCTTATGCGCCGCTGCATTGGAGCTTGTTTTGCTTTGGACGTACTCTGTCTCTGGGTATGTCAGAGGATTGGGACTGTGTGAAGTGGGTTTTAGCCTCACTTGGGGAGGCAAAAAGGGAGGGTGGGGGGTTAAGGGGGGGAGAGAAAGAGAGCAGGCCTGATCTATACCTAATCTATCCTCTCAGTCTTTATAATTATAATAAGACTATAAAATGACATCAAAAACTCAGAATCAGTGTCTCCATGATGGGACAGTTAACTTCGTAAGCTGGAATGTTAAAGGCCTGAATCACGAATTAAAGAGAAAGAAAGTACTCTCTCACCTAACAGGTCTAAATGCTAAAATAGTATTTTTACAGGAAACTCACTTAATAAGCAAGGATCAGTTCCGGCTGCAAAAAGACTGGACTGGCCAAATGTTCCATTCTAGCTTTACGAAGAAAACTAGAGGTGTGGGAATTCTCATACATAGAACTGTTCCATTTGTAGCATCAGATGTAGTATTGGATCCTGAAGGGAGATATGTAATGGTTATGGGAGACTTATCTAACTGTAAAATGATCTTGATAAATGTTTATGCACCTAATGTTGATGATAAGGAATTTATACAAAATTTGTTGGCATCCATTCCCAATCTGAACACTCATAAAGTTATAATGGCTGGGGATTTTAATTGTGTTATGAATCCACTTTTAGATAGGACCTCCTCCACAGGGGGAACGGCATCTAACACTGCAAAAATAATTACAAAGTTTATAACTGATCACAACTTATCAGACCCCTGGAGGTTTTTAAACCCAAATTCAAGAACATATTCTTTCTACTCACCAGTACATCATTGTTACTCAAGGATTGATTACTTCTTTATAGACAATAACTTCTTGCCTAAGATTAAATCTTGCAAATACGATGCTATTGTTATTTCTGACCATGCACCTATGATCTTGGAGCTAAAATTACTAAGCCCCATGCACTCACCCCGCAGATGGCGCCTCAACCCGCTTCTATTAGCTGATGAGAATTGTACTGAATTTATATCCAAACAAATCAAATTCTTTCTAGAGACAAATACATCCCCCGAGATCTCTGCAGGGATACTCTGGGAAACTCTTAAGGCCTTCTTAAGAGGACAGATTATCTCATATCTTTCCCACAGAAATAAATCCGAGGCCAAGAAAGTAGCAGATATAAAAAGCGAAATTACTAAAATAGATGAAGAACATGCCAGACTACCAAGCGAGACTCTACATAGGAGAAGGCAGGCTCTACATTCGGAATTAAACCTCTTGACAACTAAAGAAACTGAACAACTAATTTACAAATCCAGACATCATTACTATGAACATGGGGAGAAAGCTAATAAGCTTTTAGCTCAACAAATTCACAAGCAAGAAGTGCGCAACGCAATCTCGGTAATCACTAGTACAAACGGAGATAAAATCGTCGAACACCAAAATATAATGCACACTTTCAGAGACTACTATAAATCCCTATATACTACTCAGTTTAAGGAAGACAATACACAATCTAATACATTTCTGGATACATTACAGATACCACAAATAGACGCTTTTAGTGCGGAGGAACTTGATAAACCTCTGATGCTACCAGAATTACTAGATGCTATAAAATCACTCCAAGGCGGGAAAGCAGCAGGCCCTGATGGTTACCCTGCAGAATTTTACAAGAAATTCTCTGCTCAGCTAGCCCCCCTCTTATTAGCAACATTTACAGAAGCCAGAGATAACCAATCTCTTCCACAAACCTTTCGCCAAGCACTAATCACTGTCTTTCCAAAACAAAATAAGGACTTATTACAATGTGCATCATACAGACCAATTTCACTTCTGAATAACGACGTTAAAATACTCTCTAAAATCTTAGCCAGAAGGGTGGAGAAAGTGCTCCCCTCGGTAATATCACAAGACCAAACTGGATTTATTAGGGGCCGGCACTTATCTTCCAATCTTCGACGCCTGTTTAATGTAATATACTCACCAACTAAATCAAACACCCCAGAAATATTATTATCATTAGATGCAGAAAAAGCATTCGACATGATTGAATGGAAATACCTTTTTACTATATTGGAGAAGTTTGGGTTTGGCCCAAACATCTGTGCATGGATTAAATTACTGTATACTAACCCAGAAGCTTCAGTTTGCATCAACAACATTTGCTCAGACTACTTTAAACTAGAACGTGGCACTAGACAAGGATGCCCCTTGTCACCGCTGCTGTTTGCGATTGCCATTGAACCACTGGCAATACATTGTCGAAATACTGATCAGATAAAGGGGATTAGCAGAGAAGGACTGGAACAGAAAATCTCATTATATGCAAATGACATGGTACTGTATATATCAGACCCAGAAAATTCTGTACCTGCAGTTTTAGCAGCACTCACAGAATTTCAAAAGATCTCTGGTCTCAGAATTAATCTGAATAAAAGTGTACTCTTTCCAGTGAACTCTCAAGCATATAATATTAGATTTGATACCCTACCTTTTATCATTGCAGAACAGTTTAAATACCTAGGGGTAAACATCACAAGTAAACATAAAGCTCTATATCAACAAAATTTCGCCGTTTGCATGGAAAAAATTAAACAAGACTTGCATAGATGGTCAACCCTTCATCTCACACTAGCTGGAAGAATTAACACTGTTAAGATGAATATTCTTCCTAAGCTCCTTTTTTTATTTCAAAACATCCCAATATACATTAATAAATCATTTTTTAGGCAATTAGATTCGACAATAACCTCATTTATTTGGAATTCAAAACATCCACGCATCAAAAGAGCGACCCTACAAAGACAAAAGGCAGAAGGCGGCATGGCTCTACCTAACTTCCAGTTTTATTACTGGGCAGCAAATATACAGGCGATAAGAACCTGGACACAAATAGAAGAACATACACAGGCTTGGTCCGCAATAGAATTAAATTCCTGCAGTACTTCTTTGTATTCCTTGCTCTGTGCTCCAATAAACACACGTTATCGGCAATACACTAATAACCCAATTGTGCTCCACTCACTTAGAATCTGGAACCAATGTAGAAAGTATTTTAAGACGGAGAAGCTTCTATCTGTGGCACCCCTGCAAGAGAACCACCTCTTTCAACCCTCACAAACATATGCAGTTTTTAATATTTGGAAAAAATTTGGAATTAACTTGCTTAGAGATCTTTATATAGACAACGTCTTTGCATCCTATGAGCAATTACATTCCAAATTTAACATTCCAGCTACACATTTCTTTCACTATCTTCAAATCAGAAACTTTGTTAAACAAAACCTTCCAGATTTTCCTCATCTTGCACCCTCATCCATGCTGGAAAAAATATTGCTCAATCTCAAGGATTTAGACTCCATCTCTACAATATATAAATTCATTTTACAATCCCTCCCTTTTAAAGATCCAAGAGGAAACTGGGAAAAAGATCTTTCAATTAATATATCAGAAAAGGAGTGGAAAGTAGCAATGCAGAGAATTCACTCGAGCTCCATATGCGCAAAGCATACAATTATACAACTCAAAATTATATATCGAGCACATCTGTCTCGACTAAAACTCTCCAAAATGTTCCCAGGGCATGATCCAACCTGCGAACGTTGTAACCAAGTCCCAGCCTCACTAGGTCACATGTTCTGGTCCTGCACCAAATTAACATTATTCTGGACAAACATTTTTAATTACCTTTCAGATAGCCTTGGACTTACAATCCCTCCAAACCCATTAACAGCTGTGTTTGGTGTTCTTCCAGATGGGTTTAAAGCGGAGGAAGACAAACAAATTGTGATTGCATTCACTACACTTTTGGCACGTAGACTTATTCTCATAAACTGGAAGAACCCAAACTCTCCTCTTTTAAGTCAGTGGGAAACCGATGTGTTATATTATTTGAAGTTGGAAAAAATCAAATACTCAGTCAGAGGATCCGTACAGACTTTTTTCAAAACATGGCAGGATCTAATCAGTAATATTTTAAAATAAGTTCAAAAGGCACAGAGAATTTATTAACTTAGGTATGTCTCCAAGCCTTAAATTTAACGCCGTTTGGCTTGCTCTCTCTCTCAGGGGTGGGGATCGATCTGTTCTTAATTTTTCTCTTTGTAAAAACTTGATTGCTTTGTATGGATTGTAATAAAATTAATAAAAAAAAAATAAATAAAAAGCTGAATGCTGTTTGAGATATTTATCCAGATCATATCATGTTGGTATCCACCGGTTTTGAGAAGTATTACAATGCAGTGAACCAAATTTTAGGTAGTTTACATTCATTCAGCACTGTCAGTGATGAAAGTCTTTCACCTTGCCCCAGAAAAGTGACTAACTTTTCCAAATTGGGGAAACCCCATTAAAGTCAATGCAATATCAGCTTTTTTGATATTTGGATTCTTTGAAATATACTTCCAGCATGCCTATATCTATAGATACAAGCTTATCAGATACAGTACATCAAGATTAATCTTTTAACGAAAGGAGGAGATAGATGGGATTCTTCAAGAGAAAGGTTTAGTGCAGAAAGATAGAAACAAGTTGGTCACTGTCAGATAAAACCAAAAAGTATAAGGAGAATATTGTGCAGGGCATAAGCCAAAACAAACAAGGTCTCCGACTGTTTTGAGAACTTTGTCATGCTGGACAGTGAGTCTAACACCTCTAAGGAGCTTGAGTTGTACAGTAGCAGTGCAATCCTGTGTGTTGTACAAATAATACTTCACTTTGATAAGTTTTATGAAGTTAGAACTGCTATGTGGTTTGCAGGAGTGTTTACTTAGTAATTCTGGGCCATCTGAGGCTACATCCAAGGTTCTTTTAGCTGCATCTGTCAGGTGGAGATGAGTGACTCTCAGTTGGAAGTCAGCCAAAAAGGTATGAAAAGAAGCTGTAGAGAAAGAAAGTAATTTTAGACTATAATGCCATTTCAGGTCTGTAAAAAAGCAAACAGATCAGAGTACTTCTAAAACAAAAAAAGGCTGAATAGGCTTTTCTGAACAGTCTGTTGGTAACAGCATAATTCAAAACTAGACAAAGGAAAAAATCTAGCATCTGAAAAAATGTGAGAACGGTTTTTAAATTCCTCATCTGCAGCAGATGCAACATGTTTGTGAAGTCTGCACACTTGTAAAAGCAACATGTAGACTCCTAGACTTTTTGAAGTGTTAAATCAAGATGAAATATATTTTTAATCTTTATTTGAAAAGAAGGCCAGCCCAGTCGTGCAGCTATTAGAGCTTTGACCTCATAGAGCCATGTACAAAAACTGGGTAGACTTTGTACTTCTTAGGTTAAAGTGCTTTTGTTCAAGCACTACCACATTTTAAAGCAATATTAAATTAATTGGAACCTTTAAATTAGTCAGTGCCAGTATCTGTGTGTGTGACTGTGACCTACAAAGGTCTACATCCCATCCACAATTAGCTTCTTTCTTGTGGTTGATGCTGCCAAGTCAAGTTGCTTCAGCACCCCATGACAATGTAATGAATTAAGTGAGTATGGAAAATGCATGATTGTCCCAGACAAAGGTATTCAAGTAGAAAGATGAGATGCTTTTTAACATACAGGTATATAAAATAAAAACAGATATGCAATATTGTATGAACCATAACTTTAAAGAAACCATAATTCATGCCAGGAACAACATATTCCATCCATTCATTTTATTGATATGTATGGGGTGTGAAGTCAAGCAAAATGACACCTTTTATTGGCTAACTAAAAAGATTACAATATTCAAGCTTTTGAGGAAACTCAGCCCCTCGAAAGCTTGCATATTGTAATCTTTTTAGTTAGCCAATAAAAGGTGTAATTTTGCTTGACTTCTCACTACATTCATAATGGCTAACACAGTACAACACCCTAGTACTATTGATATCTATGGGGAAAACAAGAGGAGAGAGAGGTTAGGAGCACGCACTGATACAGCGCATTGCCGCACCCACCACATGACAAATCAACTCAGGACCCCAGATTAGGACCCAAGTGCAGTCATGCGACAGGTGACACCTCAGCACCATACTAGTTCAGATGGAAAAACAACTATAATATATATATTGAAATCTTTTTGGATATGTTAAATATGACAATAGAAATATATCTTTTACTTTATTTTGTGTTTCTACATTCAATATAAAGAAAGTTTCAGTTTAAGCACAGTTTTTTTTTTGTTAAGGCTGAAAGGTCAAAGGACAGGATGTACAGTAAATAAGGAAATTGCGGAGGATTACATCAGAATGGGGTGATCCAGAGGAAGATCAAGGCCGACAGCCAGGAAGCTGCAGTGGTTTTTATTTTTTATTTTTTTTGTTTGTGGAATGTTTAATTACTTTAAAGATTAGGAATGGATAAAATAAGCAAGTTCTGTCGAAATGGCCAAGTACAGCAGCGACACAGGACTGGCGTTTACGGAGTCTGCAGAGACATTTGAAATGTATGAAGACCGATTTCAACAGTTTTTACTGACAAATAATTTTGAAGAGAATCAAAAAAGGGCAGTCTTTCTGTTGATAGTAGGCCCAAAGACATTTGCTTTATTAAAAGATTTGGTGATGCTGAGGAAGCCTGGTGAAGTTCCATTCAAAGTTATTCAAAAATTTTATATGCCAAAGAAAAATGTATTGACAGAGAGATACACCTCATAAATTTGGAGATATTTTGGAAAAGCAGCTGCGTGATTAATTTATATGTGACATTGTTAGTAAAGATTTGCATATGAAACTATTGAACAGCTGTGAAGATGGAAGCCTGACATGAACAAAAATAATTTAGATCACAAAAAAATTCCAAAGCATACTGACCAGTACACAGAGATTCCAGTGGCTACCTCTACTTCAAACAGATCTAATCCACAGAATGATACCAAAAGGAAGAGTATCGAGGGCAAACCAAGAGCTGAAAACACCAAATCTCCCAGCTTCAGGGGAAAATGGCAAGTGTAATTCATAGGCCTTGGACCTGTACAAAGTGGGGAACCATACAGCAACAAAGTGCCACTTTAAGGACTTTCAGTTACATTTCTACAAAAACAAAGGACATCTGCAAGACATCCTTGTGATAAGTCAAGTTCATTGGCTGTTGATAATGCAAATAAAGAGGCTGTCATTTGGCTAGTCACTGACATTTGGGGGAAAAATGTTAAAGAAATAAAGTTTTCATTTACCTGTTTTAGCGCCCCTACATAGATTAACATGGTAGCGGCGGTTTGGGGGCAGGGATGCTCGAAGAGCTGCCTGGAGGCCTACAGGTGCTCCAAGAGCAAGTCGTGGGGCTCAAACTTGACAACGACCGAATGCGGATCGCTCTTCCGTAACCGCTCCTGGAGAGAGGGTGAATGTGCAATACTTAAAGTCAGAGAAACAGGTCAGAATGATAGAAAGCTCAGTTTTAAAGTAGCCGGCAAAGGGAATTCACACGTGTGGCAAACATAGTATTGAAAGAAGAAGAAAGTTAAACAGTACTCAACACAAGCTGAACAGGTAGCCCGCAAGTCACCAAGACAGACGAGTATGCGCGCATGAGCCAGGACATTTAAAAAGAGTGGACTGCAGCTGATGACAAATGGTACACGTGCCGACATGACTGTTTACAGTAATCCCTCGCTATATCGCGCTTTGACTTTCACGGCTTCACTCTATCGCGGATTTTAAATGTAAGCATATCTAAATATATATCATGGATTTTTCGCTGGTTCGCGGATTTCTGCGGACAATGGGTCTTTTAATTTATGGTACATGCTTCCTCAGTTTGTTTGCCTAGTTGATTTCATACAAGGGACGCTATTGGGGGATGGCTTAGAAGCTACCCAATCAGAGCATGTATTACATATTAACTAAAACTCCTCAATGATATGCTTCCCGCGCGGTGCTTGATTGTTTGCTTTTCTTGGTCTCTTACCCTCTCTTACATTCTCTGCGCCTGACGGAGGGGCTGTTTGCACAGAGGATACGGACGCTCCTCTACAAAATCCCGCTTTATACTGGAGCTTCCGTACTTCGGCATACTTAAAAGCACGTATTGATTTTTTGATTGTTTGCTTTTCTTATCTCGCGCTCTCTCTCTTTGACATTCTCTGCTCCTGACGGCGTTCCTTTGAAGAGAAGATATGTTTGCATTCTTTTAATTGTGAGAAAGAACTGCCATCTCTGTCTTGTCATGGAGCACAGTTTAAACTTTTGACTAAAGGGTGTTATTTCATGTCTAGAGGGCTCTAATAATGTTAACAGTATGGGAGAGTTTATAAGGGCTTAAAATATATAAAAATAACCATACAAACATATGGTTTCTACTTCGTGGATTTTCACCTATCGTGGGGGGGTCTGGAACGCAACCCCTGCGATCGAGGAGGGATTACTGTATTGGAAGTCCGAGGGTAACGTAAAGGTGGATAGGATGGTCAAAAGGGTTTGTGATATAAAACCAGGGCCCGAATGCCAGAGGTCGTCTTTTGACCAGGGGCCTCATGCATAAACGGTGCGTACACACAGAAATTGTGCGTACAAACGTTTCCACGTTCAAATCGCAATGTATAAAACTTACACTTGGCGTAAAGCCACACACTTTTCCATGGTACCTCATACCATGTTGTACGCAAGTTCTCCGCTCGGTTTTGCAGACTGGCGGCACCCAGTGTCAAAGCAGTGCTACTGTTACTGTGTGGTTATCCTTTATTTTCCTGACGCGGCTTTATAAATACACTGAAATTAATCACATATTGTTTATTAGTATAATGCATCTGATTGCAATTAACCTGTAACAATATAATGGTCCAGGGAATAGCCATAGTATTCCAAATACCATAACTGCTTTAGCGTTGTTACTCTCACTGCACCTTTTTTTTCTTCTTTTAGCTGCTTCCTTTAAGGGTTGCCACAGCGGATCATCTTTTTCCATATTACTCTCACTGCACCACTTAGAGTATTTATATCACTGTATCTGAGTGGGGAATCAGAGCAGCAGCTGATCGGAAAGAGAAATATCAGTATACAGCATCAAGCCCATCCTGCCTCAGCCACGGCAAAACGCTTCAAAGCCTTTCCTGTACGTACCTCGCGGTTCAGAAATAGTTTAATTCCAAGAACTTTAAACAGTCAATCAGTCCATCAAGTGCCCCTTGTAGAACTGTTTGTACTTATAAGTACAATTACCCCACTGTAAACTTAGCCCACAGTTATAATATTGCACAACCTGCGCCACTTTATAAAGCGCATATTTACATATGATGACAATATCATTTTTAAGATGAAATGCAGCAAACTATGTTCATTATATTATATAGATAAAACTTTAACTTAATTTAAATAATCTGTATTGTTAATAATTAAACATGTGAGGACACGGTTCTGCAGCGCTAGCTAGTTCACAGATTGATCCTACCTTGTGCTGTATTTTTTCTGGGGTTGACGCAACACTGGAAGGATAGATGGATAGAATAATTAAACTTGTACTACAAAGATATTTCAATGTTCCTTAAAAGTTTTCAAGAATCGTCGTTGTAAGCTTACAGATGGCTTAACATCTATTACAGAGCTGATTGTGTGGTGATTGGGTATGTGGAGAAAGAAAAGTAAGGACAGGAAATGGAGATTAGTACGTCTGAAAGAGACAGTAATGCTACAATAATTTCATCGAAGGTCGCGCATAAACACACAACATATTCCCCTGTTTAATAACATGCTTTAACTCTTATCATCATGAAAAAGATATCACGTATACATCTCAGTATTTTAATTATTCGGAGAACTGTAATATCACGAATGTAATGGATTCTGTGTCCTGTCGGAGAAAGAGAAAGCGGAAGCACGTAGTGATTTACACACATAGAGCACATGAAAGATCAAATACAAAACAAAGCATTTAACATGCTACTTTAGTTACGATGTGATTTGAGAAACTGGTTAATTAAACAATTTTAAGATGAAGTTTATGATGTTCTACTTTAATGACAAAAGAAACTACGTAATTAAAGTGGAAATTTCAAGATTGAAGTTGACATTTCATGCTTTTTTCCTACTGTGTGCCTTTTTTTTCTCTATACCCTAATAAGCTTTTATATGACACTCAGACGGTGGGCTACAACTCGCCTTTTCACAGCGACTTTGATATGTGACAACTTCTTATTTATTTTGGGCACTGTGCGACTATGTCAGGCGATCAGCTTCCTTTTGTTGTTTATACCACTGTTTAAACCAACAAATAGTACGTTTTTCCTTGCCTCCACTTGGTATTCGCTGAAATTCTTCCATTTTCCCTCTTGCTTTTTCCATTGTCTTTTCACAGAAGGCTGAGCTTAAGGGCGATTTATATTGATTTGCATATTCATAGAGGTGTAATTTTGGGAGGAGTTGGGGGTGGGACAGAAGGTGCGTGCACGAGAGTTACTTTTCATGCTGACCAGAATTTATGGAGCGGAAGAACGTGGAAGTTGGAGTATGCACAGATTCCCTGCATCTAGATTTTTCTGTGCTTAAGCACATTTCGGCTTTTGTGCTTACATCACTACGCATGACGTTATGCATGAGGCCCCAGGTCTTAAGGCTTTAATGTAGATCTGTGTTACGGATTTATTTAACTGAGTAGTGGAGATACGTATTGCCTTTTATGTATACAGTAGATGCTTAGTTTTTCATTTTGTTTTGACTATTTTTTTTCCAGCCTGTCCTTCGTGATCCGTTTTGCAGCTGCACGAAGGAGGTTGGAGTTTTTTGTTTGCTTGTTCGTTTCGTTCTTTTCTTCACTTTTGATTTGGAAACCACTGTAAATATTATAAGTAATACCTGCACTAATTTTTCTTTTTGCAAGTGTCTTTGTGTTGGACTTTGTAAATATTTTTTTTTGCAAGACATTTGTTTGTAAAATAGCTTGGACACTTCTGGGATAAAACCAAATTCTGTTTTTGAATAGTCTTTTTCAGTCTGAGTCTCACTTACTCCATCTCCTGGTTGCTCTGTCTGGTCTACTGACACCCTAAGGTGGGAATTGTGCAACAGTGTCCTTACCTGTGGTGTCATAAGCCTGTAAAAACAAAGATACTAGTATCTCTACGTTAAGGGAACATAAGGGACCCAGTCTGGGCAGATCACTAGGGAGCTTGACAATGTGAGCAATAGTTAAATGCAGTGGACTCTGAACCCTCTGTGTAGAAAGATCCTGCACATTTGTTATGGAATGAAGTGGAATAAAACATAATTAATGTGTAAAATTTATTACAATTATTGTGTAAAAACAGACTGTAAGTATGTAAGAGTTTACTGTGTAATGACAAACTGTAATTGCATCAGAATGTTTATGGAAGTAGACACTGGGATGGCAATGTCTCCTATTTTCCCAGAGTTTGAATAGTTCAAAATTTAAGAAATTACAACCTTGCGATGTTGTTTTGAAAACATACACAATTGAGCCATTGGAGGTTTTGGGCCAAATTAATATTGAAGTAAAATTACATGAACATGGTAAAGAACCAGCAATTATGGGTAGAAATTGGATAAAGGTTTTAAATTTAGACTGGTCAAAGGTAAATAACCTAAGAGATCCAGTGCAAAAGTTGTGCCAGGAGTACAGTGAAGTGTTTAATGCAAAGCTGGGACATGTAGCTGGGGTTAAGGCAAAGTTATATGTATCTCCTGATGCAATTCCAAAATTTTGCAAAGCTAGACCAGTGCTATATTCATTACAAGAGTCTGTTGAGAAGCAGCTGAGTGAAGTAGAGCGGCAAGGCGTCCTCTCACTTGTTCAAAACAATGAATGGGAATAGCCTATACTTTGCATACCAAAGAAACAACGGTCAGTCCAGATCTGTGGTGATTATAAAGTGACCATAAATCCTTGGATAGATGTAGACAAGTACCCACTATCTAAAACTTGAGAGGAAAGCATTTTACTAAATTAGATTTAAAAACAGGAAATCAGCAACTTGACTTAGTCGAAAAGAGCAAGCCTTACCTCACAATTAACACCCATAATGGGTTGTTTAGAATGAATATTTACCATGTGGTATATGCATTCTTCATCTTTCAGTTCACTATGAATCAGGTTTTTCAGGGTCTTGGTGTTGTGTGTTTTTTTAGATGACATTTTAATCAGTGGAAAAGATACACAGAAGCACTTACTAAACGTAGAGAGAGTTTTGAGAAGGTTGGTCTGTGGGTTAAAGAAAAACGTAATTTTTTTCAGAAGCAGGTGTGCTACTTGAGTCATATGATTGACTCTGAAGCGTTGCATACTCAAAAAGAGAAAACCAAAGCTGTGTAAAAGGAACCAGTTCCTAAAAATGTAACAGAGCTTAGGTAATATCTAATACTGTTAGACTACTATGGCAAGTTTCTTCCAAACCTCTGTAGTGAAATTAAGCCAATGATGGAGCTTTTACAAATGGAGAAGAAATCAGATTGGACAAAAAAGTGTCAGTTAGCCTTTGAGAAAACAAACAAATTACTGGTTTCTGCACCTATATTATGCCATTATGACCCAAAGGAACCCCTCAGAGTAGCATGTGAGGCTTGCCTTTACAGAGTGGGAGCAGTCCCCTCACCTTATTTTCCACATGAAAAGACCTATGGCTTAAGCATCATGTATTTTATCCAAAATAGAATGTAACTATTCCCAAATTTAATGAATACCTGTGTGGGTGAAAATGCATTTTGTATACTGATCACAAGCCATTAGTTAAGATACTGAGTAAAATATTATACTCCTCATGGGTGACCTATGTGGGTAACTGAAGATGATTTAAAGCCATTCAAGAAATTGTCAGTTTAATGTGACTGTGTAATGTGGGGATTTAGAGTAGCAATACCAGCATTCCTCAGAAAGCAAATATTAAAGGAACTACATGAATACCATTTAGGACTGGTGAAATTGCTGAAGCTCGCAGTTATTTCTGGTGGCAAGGCCTGGACAAAGACATTGAAGCAATGGTTTCAGAGTGTCATACATGTCAAATAAATAGGAACCTAACAGCAACTGCTCCAGTTCACCCTTGGAATTATGCAGGCAGTCCATGGAAAGTATTCATGTAGATTTTGTGGAAAGTACAAATTTCTTGTCTTAATTGACAGTTTTTCTAAGTGGTCAGATATTCATTGTTTGACAAGTACCACAACAGAGTTAAAAGAATGGAGGACATCAGAGAATTTTTGCTGCATACGGGTAGCCAAAAGTACTTGTTACTGACAATGGCCCTCCTTTTCAGTCAAAATTTTTCCAGTTTTTTCTAGAAAATAATGAAGTAAAATATATTCACTCATCTCCTTATCTTCCATCCTCAAATCGAACCTCAGAGCATTTAATACAAAGCCTAAAGATGGCACTAGAAAAGGTGAGACATCAGCATTTGACTTTAAAATGCTGCTTACATAACTTTTTATTTTCTTATAGGATTTCTCCCCAAAGTACCACTTGCGAAACACCTGCGGAGCTATTTCTGAAAAGAGAAGTGAGAATCTGATCTTTAATTAAACCTAATTTTCCAAAGGCTATGCAAACTACATTTAAATCTAAGTTTAAAAAAGGTAAAAGTGGGGAACAGACAACTTTGAGGGTTTTTGAACAACAACGAGTAGTACTAGTAAAGAACTACAGGGGACGGGAAAGTGAAAAGTGGGTGCCAGGAATGATTGCCAAGGCAATTGGTCTAGTAACAAATTTCATGGAAGTACAAGGTATAATATGTAAGAGACATGTGGACCAGCTGATCAGAATGCAATTGGAAAAAAACTCTGAACCTTAGTTTAATTTTTGAGATGATTTACTCACAAATAAAAGTTCAGATGGTTCCAGCAGTGACCCCAGCTGTACAAAAAACAATGACAGACCAAAATATTGCTGAACCAGAAGTGGTAGTAAAACGTAGACCAAAAAGAAATGTGCATCCCCCGTGAGACTGAATTTGTAAATATGTTCTGAATTTTGGGAGAAACAGAGTTTCTGTTTTAGAGTGATATGTATGGAAAAAAATATATATTGAAATATTTTTTGGTTGTGTTAAATATAATGATGATAGAAACATATCTTTTACTTTATGTTGTGTTTGTATATACTGTATATACTGTACAATATAAAGAAAGGTTCCGTTTGAGCACAGTTTTTTCTGTAAATGTTGAAAATTCAAAGGACAAGATAGAGAGAGGAAATTGTGGGAGACTGCATCAGATTAGAAAAGGGGGTGAAGCCAGAGAAGAATCAAAACTGACAGCCAGGAAGCTGTGGTTTCCTTTTTTCATTTGTGCAATATGCAATTATGGTCCATGTTATACTGAATAAAGGAAAACAACACCAGTTGATAAACTCCATCTTATATGAACTTGTGTAAAAGGAAAAAACATTTATTAACTGACTCATAACAACACAGCTCACATCTTGTAATGACAGACTAGCTATGTATTTGACAGAGCAGGTGAAAACACTCAGTGGTACTTCATATTGTAACAACATAAGAAGTAATGGTACACAAAATGTCAGTCCACCACCATTTTTTAAAACCTGTCATATATTGTAAAGTGTTACAGAGCAAGAGTCTCAATAATACAGAGTACAAACACTGGAGAGGAAACTATTCCATCAGTACAAGTACAATTAGTATCCATCCAAATATTTACCCAAACTGGCATATTCCAAAAGTTGAATCAACTAGAACCACAATAACAGCACCAAGCACAGACTGGAACAGGCAATGGCCAGAAAGCCAGGCTATCACAAAGCAAACTCATGCACCCTCACTCATACTATGCTAATTATTTTAATCAATTAATCCCTGTGTTTGGGATGTGAAAGGAAAACATGAATACCTGGTGAATGACCAAAGCAGAAGCATGGAGAATGTATGAACTTCCATATGGTCAGTGACAGGATGGGATTTAGGAACAATACAACTCCATATTGCTTGCATCTAAGCACAGTTAAGACTAAAAGTTTTTTTTTGTATATTTTTTGTGTATTTTGAAAGAAGTATTTCACAATTCAGTCAATGACTGTGTGCTTTGTTAAAAGTGACCAAAGCAAAAAATGGAAATGAAGATCAGAAGTAGTGACAAAGCAAGCCTGATGTGGGAGAAAACTAAAAGAAAATGCTAATAAGCAAATATATGCAAGCTATTTTTAATCTATCCTTTTAACCCTTACAATTGTAAGTGCCAACACAACAATAGGCTTCATAGCAATAACTACTGGCAAAACTGGAAATTAAGGTTAAAGCTATCTTATGTAAAAATGTATTACTTTAATTTAAGACTACAAAAAGTAAAAAAAAAAAAAATTGACCAAACAGTGAAATTTGTGAGCTGGAATGTCAAAGGTCTCAATCGTGAATTAAAGAGAATGTATTCTCTCACCTAACAGGTTTATATGCCAAGATAGTATTTTTACAGGATACCCACTTATTAAGCAAGGATCAGTTTCAGTTGCAAAGAGATTGGACTAGAAAAATATTCCACTCTAGCTATACAAAGAAAAGTAAAAGTGTGGGAATTTTAATGCATAGAACAATTTCATTTGTATTATCAGATGCAGTATCTGATTCTGAAGAGCGGTATGTGATCTTCATGGGTAATTTATTTAATTGTAAAGTGACTTTGATAAATATCTATGCACCCAATGTGGATGATAGAGACTTCATCCAAAACATATTTGCATCCATTCCTAATGTGAACAGTCATAAAATTATAATGGCCATGGACTTGATCTAAGGCAGAAGGTGGCATGGCTCTACCTAATTTTCAATTTCATTAATGGGCAGTAAATATATAAACTATTAAAACCTGGACATTGACACTAATAGATGATCACACACAGTCTTGATCCTCAATAGTAATAAAATCCTGCAGTACTTCTTTATATTCCTTGTTTTGTGCTCCAGTAAACACAAGTTATCGTCAATATACTAACAACCCAACTGTGCTTCATTCACTCAGAATATGGAACCAACGTAGGAACTACTTCAAGATAGAGAAGCTTTTATCTGTGGCAACTCTGCAAAATAACCACCTTTTTCCATCCTCTAAAACTTACACAGTTTTTAATGTTTGGAAAATGTACAGGATTAAATCACTTAGAGATTTGTACATTGATAATGTCTTTGCATCCTATGAACAATTACACTCCAAATTTAGGTTCCTATCAACACAATTTTTCCACTATTTCCAAATTAGTAACTTTGCTAAACAAAATCTGCCCAATTTTCCTCACCTCCCACCTACTTCAGTTCCAGAAGAAATATTGATTAGTCTTGAGGACAGAATTTCTATAATATATAAAAAAACATTTTAAAACCACTTCCTTTCACAGATCTGAGAGTACAGGGGGAAAAGGATGTATTACTCAACATTTCAGAAAACGACTGGAGGTCAGCCATGCACAGAAATCACTCTAGCTCTGTGTGCACAAAGCATATAATTACAGGGGGTCCTCGGATTACGACACAGTTCCGTTCCTACAACAGTGATGTAACCCGAATTTTGGTGTAAGTCGAAACACACTCTAGCCTAAGTCACTTACCTATCTTAACACATTTGCAAATTCATAATCTAGAACATAAAAACACAAAATCTAAGCCTGAGAAAAAAGAAAAGGACATAAATATACTGTACTGTACACTGTACTGTAGTAACAGAAAAAATGAGTGTAAAAAATGCTTACCTTTATTCCTTCTCATGTCTCAGTTTTTTTAAGTTTTTATGGGAGTGAGTGTTGTAAACTCGAAACGTTGTTTGTCGAAATCTTGTAACCCGAGGACCCCCTGTATTCAATTTAAAACCTTTTATTGAGCACATCTGTCTATCTCAAAATGTTTTCAGGGCAAGATCCAACCTATGAATGTTGCAATAGAGCCCCGGACTCATTGCGCCATATGTTTTGGGCCTACACCAAATTAACATCATTTTGGACCAAAATCTTTAAATGCCTATCAGACAGCCTTGGTGTCACAAATCCATTAACAGCTGTGTTTGGTGTACTCCCAGATGAGGTTAAAGTGGAAAAGGACAAACAAATTATAAGTAATTGCCTTTACTTCACTATTAACACGAAGACTTATCTGGCTCAACTGGGAGAATCCTAGTCCACCTTTTTTAAGTCAGTGGGCAACTGATGTTATGTACTATTTGAAATTGGAAAAAATCTAAGTCTCACTAAGA
This sequence comes from Polypterus bichir lapradei, assembly GCA_026402145.1. NCBI lineage: Eukaryota > Metazoa > Chordata > Cladistia > Polypteriformes > Polypteridae > Polypterus > Polypterus bichir. The sequence continues at coordinate 8,310,652 of JANRMT010062791.1, forward strand.
GGATCTGTTCAAAACCTTTTTAAAACCTGGCAGGATCTAATCAATAACATTTTAGTATAAGCATTTATATCAGGAAAAAGGATTCTCTTCCCTTTTTTCTACTCTTATTAAAGTTTTACTCTGGCTGTTGGACTTCCTCTCTTTCTCTTGGGAATTTAGCATTGTTAAGTTTGATTTGTGCGTATGGAATGTTACTCGCTTTAAATAAATTCAATAAAAAAAAATAATAATATGCAAATATCTTGCATTGTTTGGAACATCCTTGTTCCAAAGAAGCCAGATGCCTCTTCAACTAATGACTCCAGACCAGAGGCATTTATATCTCACATCATGAAGACCTTTAAGAGACTGGTGCTGAACTATATGAGTCCTGTATTGAAAGACCACCTGGTCTAACTGCAATTTGCCTATCAGAAAAAGATTGGATTGGCATCCACACAGTGTGATGAATAGCACTCCATTCAGTGTTGGGTTTTGCCTAACACCTCATGCTGCCAGTGTACACATTGTCATAACCTGCACATGAATTAACTCATTCAGAAAACAGGGGAATGGAGTGACTTCTAAATCGGTGACCCAGACAGCATTTCAGAATTCCAGTGAAAAAGTTAAGGAAAATTAAGCCATTTGCAATCCCAAGGAAGATGTGGATGTAAGATGCATTGCAACAGCTATAAAAGAAGCTGAAGGCTACTGTACTCTCTTTATCCAACAATAGTATCTATAGCATTGGACCTGGAACCCTCTATTTGTCCAACATAGTGTGGTGGTTGCATGCATATCAGTCTTACAGATATTCTTCCCATGAAATATCCTGTGGTCATCAAAATGTGCTCATAGGTGCAGGGCACTCTGATAAAAATGCTCATAAGCATAAAATGGTGCATATGTTGTTGGTGTTAGACTTGGTCATTTAGTTCATAGGGAAAGAGATCTCTTCAGACTTTCCACATATGATCAAGAAGTCTTATGTAGGCTCTCGTCTGCTTAACTCCCCAAAAAGAAGTAGTTAGAAAAGGTGCCATAATAACTTGGCCTCATGAGCCTGGTTAAAATGTCAAGTTCAGCAGGAACACTCCAATGTGGTAAGAAACAAAACAATATTAACTTTGGGGTTAGAAATGCACAGAAACTTAAGGTTGAACATACAGTAACAGAGATTAAACGGAAACTCTGAAGCTATGGTTTCCTTAAATCCTGCAACAATCAAAAAATAAATCATTGCATGAAGTTGATATCAATTATGTTACACATTTCCATTAAATCTAATAGCATTGATTTAACACAAACAAATGGCTTTACATATTTACAAAGTAATTTTAATTCTAACAACATCTGCTTATTAGTTTGTTATAACAAATCATTTTGTATTCCTTTATATATAATTGACATTACCTATTTGAACTACCCTGTTATTAAACCAATTTATATGCAACCAATGACATTCAGAAAAAATCAGCTTAGTAAATATCTTAAAATTTCTTTCCAAATAAAGATGTGGCATACCTTGGAACACAATGCAATAACAGCAGCAAATTGTTATGCAAATATAGTATAGCCACATACATAAAACTTGTTTATTTTAAGTCAATTTTATAGTTAAGTTCAACATATGTACAGTGAAAATGGACACAGCATATTTTACTTATGGTACTTTTGTAGTATTTCTTTTCAAGGAGCCCTGTACAATTGTTCCCAGCTATTCAGTATGGATTTATAATATCGTATACTATTCTCAGACCCAATTAGTCCATCTCAGGGCTATGGAGGATACAGCCTATCCCAGTATCTCAATGCAAGACATGAACCACCCCCAGGCAGGATACAAGTCTGTCACAGGGTCCATATACTGTACAAGCACACCCACACTTACACTCAGATTAAAACCTTTAATTTAAGCTTTCAGTAAATAGTTTTCTCTAAGTCTTATTCCTATCTATTACCTTAGAAGGGTGTTTATACATAACTCAAAAAAGGTCTCTCATCTTTTATAGTCTACCTAATTCCTATTCTAAATGATCAAAGAAGACATCGCTGCCCCACTTTCAGAATAACTCTTGCCTTTTAGTTGAGCTGTACTTTATTATTTACTCTAGACTGGGCCTGTCCAAGTTAAGACTGACTTGATTGGGCAACTGCTTAGGTCTACCAGTTGTTAAATTTAAAATTTCCTGCATACACATTTTAAGATATGCTTGTAAATATTTACAAATCTGTATTCAGTTATTTTGTTGAAAACAGCATATATATATATATATATATATATATATATATATATATA
>JANRMT010062791.1:8327932-8339515 GCA_026402145.1 Polypterus bichir lapradei
GGAGAACCCGTGAATTAAATAAAAAGGTTGCTTCGTTGTTGAAGCAACCTTTTTATTTAATTCACGGGTTCTCCGAGCTTCGCCAAGGAAGCAGCTTTCTCACAGCTTCTGTACTGTTTTAAAATCGAATGACATATAAGAAGACAATGACAAAACAATTACATTGTCAATCATGTTACGTTATTATTAAAATGTTTCCTTTTCTTTTTACTTCTCCGCTGCCAAGCGCGGGTATTTTGCTATATATATATATATATATAGATAGATAGATAGATATGACAACAACACTCATATCAATGACAAAACAATTACATTAACAATCAAGTTACGTTATTTTTAAAATTTTTCCTTTATATATGTGTGTGTGTATGTATATATATATATATATATATATATATATATATATAAATGTATTTGTGTGTGTATGTGTGTATGTATATGTGTGTGTGTATATGTAGATATGTATATATATATATATATATATGTTTATATGTGTGTGTGTATATATCCGCTGCGAAGCGCGGGTATTTTGCTAGTATATATATATAGTGGCACTGTATAAAAAGTTAATTTCACGGGCTTTTAAACAACAAGTACCAACTGATTTTTACAAATACGTACAAAACACAAAAGTGCTTCACTTCCAATTATCATTGCAACAAAGGTATGCATAGCATTTTTTAAAAAGGCGTGTTTCTGCTAAACGTGGTTGTTCGTTTAATTTTTCAGTGTTTTATCTTACAGTACCTCTAAATATGATATATCTAATATGATTTCAACTGACGGAAATCTATTATGCTGCGACGAGCTTACTACTGCATTACATAGGATGAAAAGCGTTTTCAAAATTTTTGTCACCGTTCGATTGGTATTGTTTGAACCTTGCGAGACACCGTAACACGTTTAATTTAATATCCCACATTGCTTTGCGAAGGCTGTGTTTCAGGGTTTATTTTTTCTGTTGTCGTAAAGGTAAGTTTGTTCTTACTGTTGCTTTTTCCTGGTTCTGTTGGTTTTAAATTATTTTGTGACTTGTTTTGTACTTAGTGAAAATATTGGAAAAGATACCGCGTAGATAGAAGCCTAGATTGTGTGTATATTTTTATTTTTCTTTCAAAGACGAGACCTAGCAGGATAATTTACATTAGTTAAGAATAATTGTCATTGTATATACTGTTTAATAGTGAAACGCGCCTAGATTATATTAAGTACTGTTTGATGTTATTTTATTATAAATGCTTAAAAACGGAACGTACATGATTTTTTTGTCTATAAAGGTAAATGAGACCGTAGGTTTTGCAAGAGTAACATAGCCTAAGTAAATCTACAACATGGTAAAATCTGAAAATTTGTGACATTTATTGCCAAGGCCATGTATATGTAATTAATTAATGCCTTCATTTATTCAATTTTTTTTTCTATATGCGTGCGTGCGGTCTGTTTACATTAGAGCATGCTATACCACTTCTTATCCTACTTGCATTAATACAGGTGTCTAATTTTTTGGAAGAGCTGCAGATTTTCACTGCTGTCTAGGTAAAGACCATTATTTCTTCTCGGGACTACTTATATTCTTTATGTACATGCTAAGTGGATTTAAAACGCCTCTGCCTTATTCGATTTGCATTCCTACAAAACGAGTATCTATATTTTGTGACCAGAGTTATAAGGATGTTTTCCATTTAAAACTGGATTACCTTTTTACAAGCTTTTCAAATGTAATTCAGTTTTATTAGTTGCATCTGTACTTTTATGGCAATTTTGTTGAAACATAATGTTAAATAAACAGAAAACGTAACAAATTAGTGTTTGTTTCAGATGAAAAAAATATATTTTTGCAGTATATGGCGTTTTCCATTCATTATGCATTTCAATTCTGAGTGCACATACAGGACACTATTCAGCAAAAGCATTCACCTGAAAGAAGAATTAACAGGTTAGAACATCAGAAATTTGACAAACAAGAGGAGACCGTTCAGTCCGTAACGTCTGTGTAGCTCATAGCTAATCTGACCCAATGTCTCATCCAGATTTTTCATAAAGGTTGTCAAGGTGTCTGTTTCAGCTGTATGTTTTGGTAGTTTAGTTCCAGAGCCCCATAACTCTTTGTGTAAAGAAGTGCTTCTGGACTTCAATTTTAAACTGCACTTCCCCTTAATTTCCACTTATGCCCTTTATTACATGAATCACCATTAAGATGAAAGAATTTTGCTGAATCTATTTTATCAATGCCTTTGAGGATTTCAAATACCCAGATTAGGTCACCGCACCGTCTCCTCTTGAAGACTGAACAGGTTTAATTCTCTGTGTCTGTCAGAGTAGGGCTGGTCCTTAATTCCTTTAGGATGCAGTTGTTTGCTCCCCTATGCACAGTTTCAAGTGCTGCTATGTCTCTCTTATAATCTGATGACAAGAACTGTACACAATACTCCAGATGTGGTCTTGCTATTGCATTATATAGTTTGATCATAACAACCCTTGACTTAGGTTATATCATAAAAACTGTTTAACGTTTTATATGCCTTTTTAGTTGCTTCTGTACATTGCTTAGTCAATGAAAATTTTTTGTATCTCTAGGATTAAGTGTACCATATTTCTGATGTGGTATTTGTTTTGTTTTTGTTTTGTTTTTTTTAATAGAGTTTTGGGATGTTTTCTGAACTGGAGTAGATTACTACAGAAAAGTAATTTCTTTCAGTGGATTTCTTTTTAAATCTTACTTTATGATGAGCAATGACCAGAGTAGATGGGACCAAATTCTCTTTTTTTCCCTTGGCATGTATACCTCATTGTTTCAAAAAAGGAGTCTGAGGGCAGTAAGAATAACAGAAACAAAAGTTTTACATGTAAATAGATTTTGAATTACAGGTTTTTATAGTCTAGTGCTATAGTATGAACATTATTAGGTTTACTTGTATAGGCAGTATTTCATTAATTCTATAAAAATTTAAGGGAGTTGGAAAATTCTGTAGTAAACTATTAAATGTGCAGCCCATGGGTGGAATTCAAGAGATGGCCAAGGGCGGCCTGGACAGTGCACTGTGTTACTAACATAACAGGGTATATTTTTCCTCAATTTTTTTTTTTTAGGTGACAGTTAATACATATATGTTAATAGTCAACTAATTAGGTGTGTGGTAATGCAGTGACAGTGCTGCTGCATGTCAGGATGGAGTCCAGGGATCACACCCTGTGGGTGTCCATCTGTATGGAATTTGCATGTGGGTTTTTGTCAGTTTTCTCTGGTTTCTTCCCATAGTCCAAAGACCTGAAGGTAAATCAGTGATGCTGAATCATCCCCTGTTTTGTTTGTGTGTGTTCACCTTACAATGGTGTGTCACCCTGTCAAGGGGCTCTTAGTGCCTCTGCCCTTGGCTTGCTGGGATAGATTTAAGCTGACCTCTACCCTGGATAAGTGGGTCTGTAAAGTCAGTGAATACTGTAATTTATCCTGTCCAAAGCCACTCTCTCTTGCTTGTAGTCTATTTTTAAAACCAATACTCTGTACAGTTTAAATTACATATTAGTTTGGTGTTTGTTGTTTCACCTTATGTTTTATCTGTAGTATTTTCTTTATTCATACTCAATAGATTCCTTAAAGTAGCTTTTCTTGCCATTTGTGTAGTTGCACAGGATGGCTTCACCGATTATCCTTTTTTTCAGTTTATTACTCCACTTTCTTTAACATAAAGGCTAATGTACCAATCACCTCTCATTCCCTGATAAAACAAGCTTCCCACTTGCTGCTCTTTGTTTACATTGCAGGAAGTTTGCTGCAAAAAAAGAAAAAAAATTCTGACATGAGTGTCATTAGGCTTTGTGCCTTAGGAACCAAGTTACCCAATCTATTTTATAACATTTCAGTAATTATTTACTGCTTTGATGCTGATCTTTCTGATCATAAAAATAGGCCATTATGAAAGAAATTGATGAGAAGAATTCATAATGAATTCCGGTGTTTGAGGGTTCCTTTAGAGTGCCTCTTTCTCTTGCACGAATTGTCTTAAAAACTAATCAGTACATTGTCATCTCATAACAGGCTTAAGTTTTCGAGTTTGGTATTTTTCAGTCCAATCATTTTTGCTCTAGACGCTACTCAAGAAACTGTGACACACACCCATTATCAAGATATAGGTGTTTTCAGTATCAAGGGTCCCTAAAACTTCGAGATATGTCGAAAACCAGAGATCAAAATATTTGACGAATCTAAAGCTTAGTGAAAATTGGACAATTTCGATTGCCGGTTGATCGATGGGAGCATCCCCACAATTGGTCAGTACAAGTTTAGATAAACATGTACACAGGCAAATTTTTCAATGTATGTTGTTTGCAAGTCGTCATCTTCTTCTTTTGGCTGTTCCCGTTAGGGGTTGCCACAGTGATTCATGTAAAATTGTTGTCCGCATATTGATTTGGCAAAATTTTACACCGGATGCCCTTCCTGATGTTACCCTCCCCATTTATCCGGGCTTGGGACCAGCATGAAGAACCACACTGGTTTGTGCATCCCCTGTGGTTGGGTTATGTTGTTTGCAAGTCTAAATTTCTACTTTTGGAAGGGCTTCCTTCACAAAAACAGATTGCGTCTTAGTAGGTTAGTATCTGTCGTCACTGTAAACAAGCTGTTTGTAACATGTTCTCTGTGCTGTGCTGACAAATACCATGTCTTTGACTGTATGATAGAAAATAGCAGTGGTTTCTCCATTTTACTGTCTTTGTACCATATTACATTGCTTGGGTCTAAAACAAATAAATAGCATAGCTTGTGTGGGAAGAGAAGCAGTGTTTATGGTAGTTATACAAGCTTGATGCTGATGCCTTTTACGTAGTGTCTGGGTTACTTTTTGAGGTGACAAAACAAATAAGTTGTTTCTGCTACCTGCTTGAATTTGTGACAGTCTTTCTTGAGCAGTTTATAAAATATCCCCATTGTTCTGTATTTGAATGCTAAAAGCCAAGTCATTGCCATATCAATGAGTGTGAATTTCTTTCAGCAACTAACGTCTTCTTTCTGTGTGGTGTGTTTTTTTTTTTTCTTCTCCTTCTCTACTACTGTATCTTTAGGCATGTTCTCCATGTTACTAGGCAGTTACCTTGTTAGGTTATTAGAATCATTTGGTTCTGTTAATTAAAAAAAAAAAAAAAGGCAACAAGCAGAAAACAACACTCTCAATATTGCTTAATTTTATATTGTCTGAAATTGTAATGAATATATTGCATTATTTCATATATCACCAAGCCATACTATAAATTTATTAGCCATGGTGGTTGCTGAAAACAGGTAATTGGAAATAGAATAATTAAAAAATAACTCTACATTAAATTTCAGCACCTTTCCTCTGGATTTGCATGTGTCTCTTCACAGGCTGTTCCTCTCTCAAGCATGTTCCTACTTCTCAGACTCTGTCATTATTTTTTGGCGCCTTTCTATCCTCCTGTCTGGTTTTATACATGGCATCTTTGAAGGTGATGCTTTCAGTGTGTGCCTTTATTCCTTTTTGTGCATCTCACACTTGCACTTCCCCTTTCATTTACATCACCAAAGCCAAAATGACCAATCTGATTGCTCAGAGAGACTGGATACATAGACCTGTGTGCTTTTCATATAGTAGATATATACAAACAGTCAGAAATATTTAACCCCCTAACCCCAAAAGACATTGTGATGCAAACTGAGGTTGAGTTTGCAACAAAAAGCCTCATTTAACAGCAACAAATTTATTTATACATATCTGAGTTATTTTGAGAACATAAACTTAATTTGATTTCACATTAAAAATGATTTTTTTTCTGCAATATTCAGGTGCACTCTTCTGCAACCCAAAGCTTCAGTACTTTCAAGTGTTTTCTGTACAGTAAGTGCTGAAAAGCTTCTTGCACCTGTCTATCGGAAACTTTGCCCATTCTTCGTGGGCAAAAACGTCCAGCTCATTGATGTTTTATGGCTTCTGTGCTACGACTGTTGCCTTTAAAACACTCCAAAGATTTTCTATGGGATTTAAGTATGGGGACTGAGAAGGACATTACACAATCCATTTTTAAACTAACCTTTAGTTGATTTGCAGGTGTGCTTGGGATCTTTGTCTAGCTGGAGTGTCCATTAATCACCAAGGTTCGATTTTTTTCCAATGCAAGTTGTGCCAGTTACACATTCAAGATTGCCAGTTCCTGCAGCAGAAAAACATCCCCACATCATCACTGACCCACCTCTGTGCTTGCAGTGATGATGGGCGAGAAAACAGGAGTGGCTGTTGAGACTGAAACAGCAGATACTACTACAAATTAGAACTAGCAGTACTAGATAGTTTGAAAGGCTGCGAGTATCTGGTCAAGTTTGAGGATACACTGAAAACCATTAAGATGTACTTCTATTCCCCAAAGAAGCAAAAGGAACTGAGTGAAATAAGTGAACTGCTTAATGAGAAAATGACTCCTTTCAGTGGCCTATAAAGCACATGGTGGCTGCTAAGCAGGCTGAGATGTGTAAAGGCTGTAGAAAAATAATTACACTCTCACCCTTTAGCATATGGAGAATATTGTAGGAGGAAGTGATGTTAAATCAAAGGATGCTGTCAGAGTTGTGGTGTAGGAGATGAATAACAAGAAATTTGTTAATTTCCTACATTTCTTGTTGGACTACAGTACCATCTTATCCAAGTGCAGCATTAATTTTCTGTGTGACACCCTAAAAAACATCTTGCAAACAAATCTGTTAGTGGAGAGCACCACATCGTGCTTTCTCAGCCTGAGAACAAAACTAGGAGAATACCAGAAAGCCTTGGAGACAAAGTTTACAGTGGGAGATAATTGTAGCATTTGCTGCTGTGGAACTCCGCTTACAAAAAGCCAGCAACCTACTAGAAGTGAGAGCACAGGCAAAGGCACCCTTGGTGCAGAGTTTCAAAAGATTATTGACAATACAGTTAAGTACATGGACGGCAGATTTCAAAATCTGTCTGAGAAACCTCTCATGTCAAAATTTGTGCCCCTTTTACTCTTCCCCGCCTTAGAAAAGAGCTGGCAAATTATCAAATTATGGCAATGAAGAGGTGGATTATCTTGTCACACAGTCTGAAACACTGAATGACCTCACCAAGTGCATATTTATTTATGTTGATGGATGTCCATAATTGTTACTTGATTGTTTAATTTATGTATGATTATTGCTCTTTGTGTTTCGAAAATGTTTTGATATTTTTCAACCATATCTATCAATCATAACCTTTTACATTAGGAAATTCCTTTTTATTCAGTCTACTTAAAATTTTGCGAGCTCTGAATTTCATTATATACAATTTTAACTTTTTTAATGTTCTAGTCTCTTATTTCCAATGAAATTCACTATTTTAAAGATATGGGTAATTTTAACAAACTACAAAGAAGTAAACAAGGAAAATTAGACTGTCAGCTTTTATTTGCTGTAAATAAGCAAACAGATACCAAATTTTGTTTCAAGTCATTTTATGATAAACTATTTAATGTTCTAATCAGTTATTTGATCGAATACTTTAATATACCAAAGAATAATAGCAATTGTCTGTTAATTTGTTTTTCTAAATCTGCATATTCCAGGGTTGTAAGAGGCCAGTAAACTTATTCTCCAACCCAGTATTTTATCCTGCATTTTTCAGTGTTAGTGAAGAAGTAATATAGATCACTAGAGATGATAAGGAATTTCAGTCATAGTCTAATGTGCACCTGTTTGCTTTTCAGCAGTATCCAGTTTAACCATGACTGACCGTTACACAATCCACAGTCAGCTGGAACATTTGCAGTCCAAGTACATTGGGACAGGCCATGCAGACACCACAAAATGGGAATGGCTTGTGAATCAACACCGGGACTCTTACTGTTCCTACATGGGACACTTTGACCTGCTGAATTACTTCGCTATTGCTGAGAATGAGAGCAAAGCTCGTGTCCGGTTCAACCTAATGGAGAAGATGCTACAACCCTGTGGACCTCCAGCTGATAAGCCTGATGATGTGTAGATTTCTTTGAGGTTTAAATCTTTTTTACTGTTGGATGCAGAATAAGGATATAATGATGCCTTTGACTGACACAGACAAGCAGGACATTAATAATTCCATTAATTTTCACCTGTTTTGCTATTCATAGTAAAATAACCATTTTTTTAAAAAAAAAACATTTTTATTCTATGTATTAATTTCTAATCCCTGAGGCCACTATTAGAAATTTCTATGTTAATGAGACTGAGGTTATTCCATGGGTGTTCACACTTGACCTTCAGAATCGGACTGGATTTCTCAAATGGTAGAAGCTCATGGCAGAAGCATATAAAATATGTATTTGATTAAAGCATTGGTCATTTTAACTGCAGTGAAATGAATATATATTAGTAAAGATTTGGTTTTCTTTGCATTATGTTGTCTTCTGTTTGTTCAGTGTTCTTCTAATTAGCCAAAAGAGGTAAGAACTAAATTCTAGAAGATACTAGTAGTTATGGGTTTTAGCATTTACTTATTAAAGATCGTTTTTAGTTCCCTGTTTAATCCCCCGTGACCTTTAAAATTAAATTTTCTTAAGTTTGTCAGTAGATAAACAATGTGTTGTGTTTTTTTTTTAAACAGCAGTGCCATTTACTTATCTAACTGGGAATGTTTTATATGTTCTGGTAAAGGCATAAAGAAGTCTATGGTTGTATCAACAAACCCTTAGTGTCTTTTCCTGGTGACCGTGCAACCATAAGTAGAGTATACCCATCATTTATGTTTTCATATCCTATTCTAGTCAATCTACTAATATTATATGAACTACCCAGTTGAAGACTCACTTAAGACAGGTCAGGTTAACAGCAGTTGGCTCTTAATCTGGTATTACTGTATTCAGCACAAGCAGGGGATCTTTGGACAGGATGACATTGGAAGCTACACTTGCTTGAATGCAGTAGGTACTGCGTTTTATCTTAACACATGGTGGATTTGAATATTATCTGTTTAATGCTCAAATGTGGTCCACCTTTTTTTATTTTACATATTAGAACATAACTAACAGTCTGTGAGATCTCACCAGAAGCTAAAATTAATGGAATCGGTTAGTGTTGTTCTCTCACAGCTCTAGAGCCCTGTGTTTGAATTTTGGATTCTAGCTTGTTTATCATTTATGTGGAGTTTGATGTGACCTTTGTGTGTATGTATGTTGTGACCAGAATGGGGTGTTGCAGCACCCTAACCCTTAAACACAATTCCTTGATTCAAATAAGTGATTTATTCACAACACTGCCTGTACAATGCCTCTTCAAAACATACACAATTCCTCTTTTTTTTCTTTCTTTCATCTCTTCCACACCGCCAGGTGGGCTTTGCCCCCCTTCCTCCTGACACTGACTCATCTGGATGGGACAGGTCAGTTCCTTTTATCTTTGAACTGGGAGTACCTTTGGTGCCAGAGCATACCTCGATGGAAGTACTTTCAGCTCAGTCGAAAGTCCCAAAAACCATGGAGCACAGCTCCTTGCAGAACCCTCTGGTTTACCCAGTGAACTCAACAGTGCTGCTCTACTGCACTATAACTCCCAGCATGCCCTGTGGGTGTCCTGTAGTGTACCTGACTCCAGGGTTGCTGTCACTTAGCAGTTCTGGGAAGCATGTAGTTTGAATAATCCCCCCTGTCCTTCCTTCAAGCTGATATCCTTTTTAGGTAACGTTCCTCCATCTAAACCTGATTGGATACCAGTGTACCCATTCTTTGGATGGCTTCCAATGCCCAGATCCTGCCTCTTTGAATATCTATTTGCCACCCAGGCCTCCCAATCAGGTAAGGGAAGAGGGCCCATACTTTCCATCACAATGTATTAATGTGTGTGTGTGTGTGTGTATAATACATACATGTAATAATATTTTTACACAGTACCCTCCATAATGTTTGTAAATAAGACATTTTCTCCCCCTGGTCCACAGTTTAATTACAGAGGTGATTAAAGTGCATATTGCAGACTTAAATTGAAGGTATTTGCACACATTTTAATCTCAACCATGTAGAAATGACAACACATTTTATACATGGTACCCCTATTTCAAGGCATCATACTGTTTGGGACATAGTAGCGATAGGTCTATTAAAGCTGTCATATTTAGTACTTTGTAGCAAATCCCTTGGATGCAGTGACTGCTTCAAGTTTGCAATTCATAACATCACAAGATGCTATTTTCTCTGGTGATGCTATGCCAAGGCTCTAATGTACTCATATTCTTCATCTGCTTGTTCCCTCAAGTTTTCTCTTCAATATATGAAAAGCATGCCCAATTGGATTTAAATTGGGTGACTGGCTTGGCCATTCAAGAACTTTCTATTTTAGCTTTGAAAAATTCCTGTGATGCTTTAACTGAATGGATGGGATCATTATCTTGTAGGATGAAGTGCTGTCCAATTCAGAATTCATTGTGCAACTGCCGATAGCAGTTTCATCAGCATTGAAGGTAAGTGTGCCAATACCTGTGGCAGCCATACATGCCTAAGCCATAACAACTTCACCACGTTAACAGATGAGGTGGACTGCTTTGGATCTTGGATGGTTCTTTTTCATCTACACACTTTGCTGTTGCCATCATTCATACAGTTTCATCTTTGTCTCATCCACCCGCAAGACCTTTTTTCCAGAATTCTATAGGCTCTTTTAAGTACTTTTTGCAAACTGTAATCTGGCCATCCTGTTTTTGTGATTAGTGTTTTTTTATCCTGCAGTGTGCCCTCTGCATTTCTGTTTTCTATGGATTTTCAGTCTCTGACACATAGACATCTGCTTCCTGAAGACTGTTTCTGATCTGTTGGGACTGGTGTTTGGGGCATTTTCTTTACCACAGTGGGGATTCTTCTGTCATCAGCAGTGGAGGCCTTCCTTGGCCTTTTGTGATTACTGAGTTCACCAGTGTGTTTGTTTTTCTTAATGATATTCCAGACATTTGATTTAGGTAATCCTACATTTTTACCAATGTCTTAAAATGGTTTTAGTCTTGTTATTTAGCCTCATAATGACCTCTTTGACTTTCACTGGCACAACTCTTGTCCTCATGTTGAGCAATGGCAGCTACAGACTCCAAAGATTAGAAGCAAGCATGGGTATCTTATGCCTGCAGTAAAGAAGTGCACCTGAGTAATCACAAACATGTGACACCAATTGTCCCAAACATTATGGTGTCCTGAAATGGGGGGGGCCTATATATAAAAAGTGTAATATATTGTGACTGACATGTATACGAAATAAACTTAAAGTCTGCACTTTAATCAAGTCTGAATTATTTGATTTATAATTTTAAACTGTTTTGCAGAGGAGTAAATCAAGGAAAAATGTGTCTTAGTCCCCTAAAATTAAGGAGGGCACTGTATGTTTGATGTATGTGCGTGTGTGTCTCTCTCTCTCTCTCTTTTTTTTTTTTTATATATAATATATATATACTAGCAGAATACCCGTGCTTCGCAGCGGAGAAGTAGTGTGTTAAAGAAGGTATGAAAAAGAAAAGGAAAAATTTTAAAAATAACGTAACATGATTGTTAATGTAATTGTTTTGTCACTGTTATGAGTGTTGCTGTCATATATATATATATATATATATATATATATAT
>JANRMT010062791.1:8344515-8391379 GCA_026402145.1 Polypterus bichir lapradei
GAAATTCCCAATAAGTTTGATGTGTCACATGACCCTCTTCCTATTGAAAAAACAAAAGTTGGATCCAAAATGGCCGACTTCAAAATGGCCACCATGGTCACCACCCATCTTGAAAAGGTTCCCCCTCACATATACTAATGTGCCACAAACAGGAAGTTAATATCACCAACCATTCCCATTTTATTAAGGTGTATCCATATAAATGGCCCACCCTGTATATCTATACTAATAAAAGGCAAAGCCCTCACTCACTGACTCACTGACTCACTGACTGACTGACTCATCACTAATTCTCCAACTTCCCGTGTGGGTAAAAGGCTGAAATTTGGCAGGCTCATTCCTTACAGCTTACTTACAAAAGTTGGGCAGGTTTCATTTCGAAATTCTATGCATAATGGTCATAACTAGAAGCTATTTTTCTCCATTTACTGTAATGGAGTTCAGCTTGAGGGGCGGAGTTTCGTATGACATCATCACGCCTCTCACGTAATCACGCATTACGTAGAAAGCCAGGAAGACCTACAAAATGCGCTTTAGAAAACATGCATTATATAATTAAGAAGGCAGCGAAACAATTAGAAGCGAGCGAGTGACATATAAAACCATATTCAGTGGCTCACGTGAACTGACACAGTGCGCAGACAAAAAGCAACAGTTCCAAAGAGTGCTGAACAAAAACCGAATTACACTGCTACGCTCAAATAGATAAACCACACGCCGTGGCGCGATTGTTGAGCATTCGCCTGTAGCGCCCACGTCCGAGGTTCGATTCCCGAGAGGGGATTCACTAAGTATGTACGCGCGCTTTTCGATTTATTTTAACCTGGCATCCCCTTAGTTTGAGACGTATGAAAACGCATGCGGTTAACGCAGAAAGACAGATCACCTATTGAAGCTTCATGAATAATGGATACTTTATTCGCGATCAATGATTGTTTTGGTAAAGCCATACTCAGTGTATTCATTAGATGAACGGTAAAAAAGTAAGAGCGAGGGGACGGTAACTTACTGAAGCACACAAGCAAAACCACAATAGCACGCGGGCTCGATGTACTGTAGTTCTAGATCTGACTTGCGCGATCACATTCCAAAAAATATTTCTTTTCAAGTTCTATTTAGTCCATATGAGTCAAACTCAAGGCCCACGGGCCACATCCGGCCCGGCGTGTAATTATATCCGGCCCGCGAGATCATTTTATATACTGTATTATTGTTATTAATGGCCCGGGGATATGAAGCGCTGGTAACACAATAAACTACAGATCCCATAATGCAGCGCTTCAGCTGCCTTGCCGAACACTTACCACGTTAATCAAGTCTAGCTTATGATACTGTAAGTTATTGCGAAGCTAGCCCACACGATGCCGAAGAGAAAAGTTGATTCTGAAAATAGAGCCTTTAAAAACCGATGGGAGGCCGAGTATATGTTTACTGACATTGCCGGTAAACCCGTGTGTCTCATTTGTGGAACGTGTGTACAAAAACTGGGGTCTCCTTCCCAGCAAAAGTCGAGCAGCCGGCGCGCTTCTGCCTTAAATCAAAGTGAGCACTTTTAATTTTTTTCATCCTCCCCCTGAGCTATAGCCCAGACAAGTGCAAACATGAGACCCCTTTTCTACACCACGGCAAAATAATATTAAGGCGATTCACACTTTCTTTTGCACGTATACGATTATGAGGTCCTCAGCTCGGATTATGAAGACACGCACACGAGTGAAGGACTGACAGTGCCATCACAGCCGATTAATGGCAGAGACGTCTCACCAGTCTACACAAGACCCACCGCGACTGTCCCCAAAAGGCGATCATAACGTCACCGAACACATCTCTCTATACTATATAAAAGAAAAATGCAACTTTCCTTTCTTTACACTTTTTTTCATTTTATCCCCGTCCACCTTGCGGAGCTGGACGGTGACTCTGATAATTCTGAGGTGGTAGGCAGGGTTGAGGAGCCCCAACGGGCCACCTCAAAACCAGTTCCCAGAAAGAGAGAGGTAGTGATAGTTGGGGACTCAATCATTAGGGGGATTGAAGCGCAGGTGTGCTCCAGAGAGAGAGAGTCTCGCACGGTGTGTTGCCTTCCGGGAGCACAGGTGGGAGACCTCCCTGGAAGGGTGGATAGGCTCTTGGCCAGAGCGGGGGTGGATCCAGTTGTCATTGTCCACGTTGGAACAAATGACATACATAAGGGTAGTCTGTCAGTTCTGCGATCCAAATTCAAAGAGTTAGGTACCAAGCTGAGGAGCAGAACTGACAAGGTAGTCTTCTCCGAAGTTCTGCCTGTGCCACGCGCCAGTCCAGGTAAGATTGAGGAGATTAGAAGGCTTAACGCATGGCTCAAATCTTGGTGCAGGGTAGAAGGGTATAGGTTTATGGGGCATTGGGACTCCTTTTGGAACAGATGGGACCTGTTCCACCGTGACGGGTTACATCTGAACCGGAGGGGCACCAATGTATTGGGGAGGTGTATGTGTAGGCTAGTCGAGGATTGTTTAAACTAGGGAATGGGGGGGCAGGGAGTTTAGGACAGGCCAGATTTAGATCTATATATGGAAGAACAAACAATGGTGTAGAAAAAAAAATGCATAGTAATGTAAATTCTAAGCAAACACGTAAATGTAGAAGGATTAACACTTTAAAAATAGCTTGCCTTAATGCTAGAAGTATCAAAAATAAGGTAAGTGAGTTGGAGTTGTATGTAGCAGAGCATAATTATGATATTATAGCAATAACGGAAACCTGGCTAAATAACAAAGATGGAGATGAGTGTAACATAGAGGGATACACATTTTTTAGGAAGGATAGACAGAACAGAAAAGGAGGTGGGGTTGCTGTTTATGCCAAACAGGGTTTAAATGTAAGTCCTCTTCAGTTGGATGATGAGCCCCATCTTAGTGAGGACATGTGGCTTCGCCTGGAAAATATTAGGGAAAGAGGTCTTATTTTAGGAGTATGTTATAGACCACCCAATTCAGACAATAATTTCAACATCTTTTTAGTAATATCAAAAAGGCAAGTTTACAGGGGGATATTATAGTTATGGGGGACTTTAATTATCCAAATATTAACTGGGATAACCTTGCAGATGGAGGAGCACAAGAGCAGGAGTTTTTAGAAGTAATCAGCGACTGTTTTTTAACACAGCATGTTAAAGTACCAACACGGGGTGAAGCCTGTCTAGATTTAGTATTCTGTAATAATCAGGATAGAATTGAGGGTGTAGAGGTAATTGAACCACTAGGGTCAAGTGACCATAATGTAATACAGTTCTCAGTATTTTGTAGTAGTACGGATGCAAAGACTAAAATTGTTAAGTTGAACTTTGGTAGGGCTAATTTTGAGAAGATGCGACAAAGTCTAAGTAGGATAGACTGGGATAAGCTTTTAAGTGTGGAGACAGTCGAGGAGCAGTGGAACAGGTTTAAAAATGTTTTACATGTAATGCAGGACAGATACATACCTAAATTTGGAATTAATAGGAAACTAAAAAAAACTCCACGATGGATTAATAAAGATTTAAAAAAGAAGTTGCAAAGGAAAAAACTGCTGTATAAGGCATATAAGACTAATGACTGCAAAGTGAATCGTAGAGCGTATGAAAATATGAGAGCAACCATTAAGAAGGATATCAGGGAGGCTAAAAGACAGTTGGAGAGGAATGTAGCAGATAAGGCGAAAGAAGACCCCAAGAGATTCTTTCAGTATTTTAGTAGTAAAAGAACAGTCAAGGAGGAGGTCAAGTTCATCAGGAATAGTAAAGGGGAATTAAAAGATACAGACAGTGAAATAGCAGATGCCCTAAACTTACATTTTTCGGAGGTGTTTACAAGTGAGCGAGTGGATAACCTTCCAGAGGTAAACGCAACTACTAAGGAGGTACTGAGGGATTTGGAAATTGAAGAGGGAGAAGTGCTGCTCAGATTAAATAGGCTGAAATCAAACAAATCACCAGGCCCAGATAATATTTACCCTCGTGTTCTTAAGGAGGCTAGTGAGTACATATATAAACCCTTGACACATATTTTTAGGAAGTCACTGAGCACTGGAGAGATTCCGAAGGACTGGAAAATGGCAAATATCATTCCATTATATAAAAAGGGTGACAGGGCAGATCCAAGCAACTATAGGCCAGTAAGCTTAACATGCATCACAGGAAAATTAATGGAAGGAATTATTAAGGATAAGATTGAGCAACACATGGCAAGGACAGGAGTTATTCTGACCAGTCAGCATGGGTTCAGAAGAGGGAGGTCGTGCTTTACTAACATGTTGGAATTCTATGAGGTTGCAACAAAAGCATACGATCAAAGTGGAGCATATGATGTTATTTATCTGGACTTTCAGAAAGCATTTGATAAGGTGCCACATGAGAGGTTGGGCATCAAGTTAAAAGAAGTGGGAGTTCAGGGTGATGTTTTTAGATGGGTACAGAATTGGCTCAGACACAGGAAGCAGAGGGTGATGGTGCGAGGAACCTCATCAGAACTGGCCGATGTTAAGAGTGGTGTTCCACAGGGGTCAGTGCTAGGGCCGCTGCTATTTTTAATATATATAAATGATTTAGATAGGAATACAAGTAACAAGCTGGTTAAGTTTGCAGATGATACCAAGATAGGTGGATTAGCAGATAATTTGGAATCTGTTATATCATTACAGAAGGACTTGGATAGCATACAGGCTTGGGCAGATTTGTGGCAGATGAAATTTAATGTCAGTAAATGTAAAGTATTACACATAGGAAGTAAAAATATTGGGTTTGAATACACAATGGGCGGTCGGAAAATCGAGAGTACACCTTATGAGAAGGATTTAGGAGTCATAGTGGATTCTAAGCTATCAACTTCCCGACAGTGTTCAGAAGCCATTAAGAAGGCTAACAGAATGTTAGGTTATATAGCACGATGTGTGGAGTACAAGTCCAAGGAGGTTATGCCCAACCTTTATAATGCACTGGTTAGTCCTCATCTTGAGTGCTGTGTGCAGTTTTGGTCTCCAGGCTACAAAAAGGACATAGCAGCATTAAAAAAGGTCCAGAGAAGAGCGACTAGGCTGATTCCAGGACTACAGGGGTTGAATTATGAGGAAAGATTAAAAGAGCTGAGCCTTTACAGTTTAAGCAAAAGAAGATTAAGAGGTGACATGATTGAAGTGTTTAAAATTATGAAGGGAATTAGTACAGTGGATCGAGACTTGTATTTTAAAATGAGTTCATCAAGAACACGGGGACACAGTTGGAAACTTGTTAAGGGTAAATTTCGCACAAACATTAGGAAGTTTTTCTTTACACAAAGAACGATAGACACTTGGAATAAGCTACCAAGTAGTGTGGTAGACAGTAAGACGTTAGGGACTTTCAAAACTCGACTTGATGTTTTCTTGGAGGAAACAAGTGGATAGGACTGGCGAGCTTTGTTGGGCTGAATGGCCTGTTCTCGTCTGGAATGTTCTAATGTTCTAATGTTCTAATGTTCAAAGCCTTTCTCTCTTAACACTGCAGAGGACACAAAACAATTTTTCTTTAATTACTGGTAATACCGTTAAGGCACATTACCAGAGGCAGAAATTTGAATGTTCACATAGAAAATGTAATTTCTATACCACAGCCGTCGTGTAGCGCCTTTCAGAAGGGATCAACTACCGAGAGATGATCCATATACATTTTAGCTGCTGTTAGTACTACTTACCTGTTCTGTTATACCGTCTTTTAAAATGTAGTTTACCCGCAACCACTCGAGTAGTGCTTAATGTACCTGTACTTCTTAAAACGTTAATGTTTTACTGTTTAATAACTAATAGACTATATTTTATTATTTTTCCCTTGCACTCAGTGACCAAAGCTATACACACACATATAGACACATACATATATATACACATATATATACCTGTGTGTATGTTTGTATGTATGTGTATATATATATATATACACACACACCTATCTACATTTTATATATATATATATATATATATATATATATATATATATACACACACACACATATATATAATTTGTGTGTGTGTATGTATGTATGTGTGTGTATGTATGATGTAGATAGATATGTATATATATATATGTGTATATGTAGATATCTAATGTCCATGAGGAGGAGATGCACTGCAGTACTTCAAGCAGCTGGTGGCCACACCAGATACTGACTGGTACTTTTGATTTTGAGCCTCCCTTCATTCAGGGACACATTGTGAAACATTTTTAGTTTATGTCTTATGGTGTTGACTCTTTTAGTGTTCATACAAATATTTACACATTAAGTCTACTGAAAGTAAAAACAGTTGAAAGTCAGAGGACGTTTCTTTTTTTCTGTGATGGCACTGTCAGTCCTCCACTCCTGTGCGTGTCTTCATAATCCGAGCTGACGACCTCATAATCGTATACATGCAAAATAAAGTGCGAAGCGCCTTAATATTATTTTGCCGCGGTGTAGAAAAGGGGTCCCGTGTTTGCACTTGTCTGGGCTATAGCTCAGGGGGAGGATGAAAAAAATTAAAAGTGCTCACTTTGCCTTAAGGCAGAATCGCAGTCAGCGTCTCAAAGGCCGGCACAGCTATGTGCGCGCGCCGGCTGCTCGACTTTTGCTGGGCAGGAGACGGCACTTTTTGCAGACACGTTCACGATATCAAAAGTCTCCGCGCTCTTTGGAGGTCATTCATATATATATATATATATATAGCAAAATACCCGCGCCTCGCAGCGGCGAAGCAGTGTGTTAAAGAAGTAATGAAAAAGAAAAGGAAACATTTTAATAATAACGTAACATGATTGACATTGTCATGAGTGTTGCTGTCATATATATGCCTGCCTAAATAAGTCACCCTCGCTTCGCTCTTACTTTTTTACCGTTCATTTAATCATGGCTAGTGGCAGAAAAATTATTAAATGGAAGGAGGATTACACTGAGTATGGCTTTACCAAAACAATTATTGATGGCGAATCGATTATTCATAAAGCTTGAATTGGTGATCTGTTTTTCTGTGTTAACCTCATATTTTTTCATATTTCTTCTCAAACCAAGGTGGTGCGAGGCTAAAATGAATCGGGATGCGCTGATCAATGTAATCGGTGTACCAGGAAATCATGCATTGACAAAAGTTCCCCTTTGATTGTAATGCAAAGTGTGATTAAATGCATTATTTTTTAACGCGTTATGGAGCACATGCATCGAAGCCTCTCAGCTGTGCTTGTGCTAAGAAAAGGAAAGATTTTAAAAATAACGTAACACGATTGTCAATGTAACCTTTTGTAAGTAGTGCCTGGAGGATTCAGTGTGGAGAAACTGTAGAGACAGCGTGTGTATTAACTTGTGGATTTTTCTGTGAATATTTGGTGGCAGTGTGACGAAGTTGCTTCGGAAGACGGCGTTAGCCGCGGAGCTCAGCTCCGAGCGAAATGAGGTAAATGGGAGGGGAGATGATGACGTGACTCCCCCACCCGCCTTAACTGTCAATCCCCCACAAACACAGTCTCTCGGAATTTGCATAAGCACACCCCTTCACCTGCAATTTTAACTTAGTTACAAAGTGATCAAAACTCTCGTTTATATCCTGCGTCCTCTCATTAAACTTGTATCCCGCATTACCCGTGGGCATGAGAAACGCCAGCGGCAGCCTGTCTATGAACTTAATTTAAAGTTTAGGTTTACACCTTGCTTTCTTTCCGAAGTAGCAGCACTCATGAATATGGTAGTATATGTCACTCGCTCGCTTCTTATTGTTTCACTGCCTTCTCAATTATATAATGCATGTTTTCTTCGGTGCTTTTTGGAGGTCTTCCTGGTTTTCTACACACTGCGTTGACAGTCAGTTCACGTGATTACGTGGGAGGCGTGATGATGTCACATGAAACTCCGCCCCCACGGCTCAACTCCATTACAGTATATGCAGAAAAATAGCTTCCAGTTATGACCATTACGCTTAGAATTTCGAAATGAAACCTGCCCAGCTTTTGTAAGTAAGCTGTAAGGAATGAGCCTGCCAAATTTCAGCCTTCTACCTACACAGGAACTTGGAGAATTAGTGATGAGTGAGAGAGTGAGTGAGTGAGTGAGTGAGTCAGTGAGGGCTTTGCCTTTTATTAGTATAGATCAGCGGCAGCCATCCACTCACATGCAGAACCATGGGTGAAGGGCTTAAGCATTTCACTCTTCTAGTGCTCCTGTGTAGTATAATTATCTCCTGTACCATCATCAGTCCACACCTTGAACCTGTCCCAGTCATTCAATACATAAGACACAATGTTCTTCCGGATATCAAGAGTGAGCCTGATATGGCCGTGCAATATGTAACAAAGAGAATGGAAAAGGCAGATGCCATCTCCGGGCATGGAAACCACTCGGTAAGTGACAGTTCTTTGATCGATGGTGATTACCTCGATAGACATGGTAATGGGGGTTGGAATGATGAAGGAAATGGGTACCTGAGTAATGTAAAGTAAGTGTAAAATACCTATAGAATAACCATAATTGTAATAAACAAACAATAAAACAGCGGAGAAGCCGTGGATTAAACAAAAAGGCTGTAGTTATCAGTAGGGAGACGTGAATCCCGTGGCGAAGCAAGGAAGGGAATGTAGAGACCGGAGCGACGGATGGTCTTATATAGGAAGGCAGCCAACAACGTGGGAGGCGTTGGGATGGGGGACCCAACGCCGCCTCACACGGTGACTGAGCTGCAGGCTATGGACGTATATATGTACGTAAGTAGGATTCAGTTAGCGTTGGGAATCCGTGTACCAAATTTCTTGAAGATGGGCCCATAAGTAACAGAGACTGTTGAAAAGTTCAATATGGCAGCCGACAGTGGCATCATACCACCGAAATAAGTATGTACATTTGTTTCGGTTAGCGCAGGGAAGCCGCCTACCAAATTTCGTGAAGATGGGGCCATACAGTAAATAAGAAAGTTCAACATGGCGGACGTTCTCGACCGTTATGACCATTATGTGTAGAATTTCGAAATGAAACCTGCTCAACTTTTGTAAGTAAGTTGTAAGGAATGAGCCTGCCAAATTTCAGCCTTCTACCTACACGGGAAGTTAGAGAATTAGTGACATTGGAAAGTTCAATATGGTGGCCGACAGTGGCATCATACCAATGAAATAAGTACGTACATCGGTTTTGGTTAGTGCAGGGAAGCCACCTACCAAATTTTGTGAAGATGGGGCCATAAATAAGAAAGTTCAACATGGCGGATATTGTTCACCGTTATCGACCGTTATGACCATTACGTGTAGAATTCCAAAATGAAACCTGCTTAACTTTTGTAAGTAAGCTGTAAGGAATAAGCCAAATTTCAGCCTTCTACCTACACGGGAAGTTGGAGAATTAGTGATGAATGAGTGAGTCAGTCAGTGAGTGAGTGAGTCAGTGAGGGCTTTGCCTTTTATTAGTATAGATACACACCTATCTACATTATACTGTATATACACACATACATACACACACATATATATTTATTTGTGTGTGTGTATGTATGTGTGTGTATATATAATGTAGATATGTACTCAAACTGATTATGACAGCAGCAATCCAAGCTGTGAGAAAACACTAAAAAGGAGGCGTGTCAGACATTGCGGTACATTTTCTGATTCAGCTAGACGAAAACAACTTTGTGACGCTGCCGCCAAATACTCGCAGAAAAATCCACAAGTTAATAGACACACTGTCTCTAAATACTCGCAGGCAAATCCACAACTTAATAGAGACTCTGTCGCTAAATACTCGCATAGCGATTTGGGTAGTGAACACTTCGATGAATGAAACCTGTTATCTTTACAATGGTTGGCAAACACAGAATGTAACTTGAACACAACACGTTTTCCAAATACGAACCTGATTGAAAAAAAATAATGATAATCAAATCCTTGATGACGACAACACTCATAACAGTGACAATACAATTACTTTGACAATCATGTTACGTTATTTTTAAAATGTTTCCTTTTCTTTTTCATAATTTCTTTAACACACGACTTCTCCGCTGCGAAGCGCGGGTATTTTCTTAGTAATATATATATACAGTAATCCCTCGCTATATTGAGCTTCGACTTTCCTGGCTTCACTGTATCGCGAATTTTATATGTAAGCATATCTAAATATATAATGCGGATTTTTCACTGCTTTGCGTGTTTCTGCGGACAATTGGTCTTTTTACTTCTGGTACATGCTTCCTCAGTTGGTTCGCCCAGTTGATTTCATACAAGGAACGCTATTGGAGGATGGCTGAGAAGCTACCCAATCAGAACACGCAGTTAAGTTCATGTGTACTGATTGGCTCAGCGACGGAGCGCTGAATTCGATTCCGCTGCGTTAACCAGGAAGTCTCGTCTTGCTCATCCAGCATCAACGTGTTTCGCTGTTTAAAGAGTTAACTTTTGTGCTCTTTTGTGTTTATCTTTGTGCATAGTCAAGCCCTTTGTTATGTCTTCAAAATGATCTGCTCCTGCTACTGCTTCAGGGGCTGTGCCCAAGCACCAACGGAAGATGCTGACGATTGCCGAAAAGGAAGGGAACAGCTACACTGCTGTAGGACGCCATTACGGCATCAATGAGTCCACGATTCTTTTTATTTAAAAAGGAAGAAAAGAATATAAGATCTACGGCCGCAGTGTCCTTTAACCAGGGTGCAAAACGAGTTGTAAGTGGACGTAATAAGGCGGTAGTCTGGATGGAATCTGTTTTAGGGATTTGGATTAAAGACTGCCGGAAGAAGAACAACGGCAGTGCTACACAACCACCTAAAAAGGCTCCTTTAGAAGAGCTGTAACACTCTCCTTTGTTGTGCAGTAAAATTAAACTCATCGTTATCGGACAAGTTGTTGTGTCATTGTTGGTGAGTAACCATAATTAATTTTCTACTTACAGTACTTAATACATGTACGTACGTTTAGTGTCACTGTACACACATTTTACTGTATACAATTTTTCTTACATTGTACGTATTTATTGCTGGTAGCCTGTCTATCGTAATGGCTGTAACATATGTGATATCGGAGACACCTGATATCTTTAAAATAATATTTAGGTTTTACTGTATATAAACAGTGTGTTTACATACATAATTTCAATGAGTCTTACCTAATATCTAAGAGAATACAAAGGGTTTATGCTGTATAACTGTGCGGGAAATGTTTAAAAGTATGTGGGAGAGTTTATAAGGGCTTAAAATATGTAAAAATAACCATATAAACATGTTTTTTACTTCGCAGATTTTCACCTTTCATGGGGGGTTCTGGAACGCAACCCCCGCAATCGAGGAGGGGTTACTGTATACAACCTGCGTAAAAATTTACTTTCAACAAAAAAGATAAGTGTTATGTCTTTCATTTCCTAGGAATATCTGAGTACTGGGGTGTTTTCTGAACAAAGATTTTAGTGAAACTGTATTTAGTTGTATGAAATTAAATCAAATGGTTGTGCACAAATTTGGGTCCCCTTGTAATTTTGCCAATTTGAATGCATGTAACTGCTCAATACTGATTACAAAGATTGATTAAACTGTCAGTTTCAATTGTAAGGAATGTAATCAGGAAATGGAAGGCCACAGGCACAGTTGCTGTTAAACCCAAGTCTGGCAGGCCAAGAAAAATGCACAGGATTGTGAGAATGGTTACAGACAACCCACAGATCACCTTCAAAGATCTGCAAGAACATCTTGCTGCAGATGGTGTATCTGTGCATCGTTCTACAATTCAGCGCAATTTGCACAAAAAACATCGGTATGGCAGGGTGATGAAAAAGAAGCCCTCTCTGCACTCACGCCACAAACAGAGTCACTTGTTGTATGCTAATGCTCATTTAGACAAGCCAGATTCATTTTGGAACAAAGTCCTTTGGAGTGATGAAACAAAAATTGAGTTATTTGGTCATAACAAAAAGCACTTTGCATGGTGGAAGAAGAACACCGCATTCCAAGAAAAACACCTGCTATCTACTGTCAAATTTGGTGGGGGTTCCATCATGCTGTGGGGCTGTGTGGTTAGTTTAGGGACTGGGGCCCTTGTTAAAGTTGAGGGTCAACCCAATTCAACCCAATATCAACAAATTCTCCAGGATAATGTTCAAGCATCAGTCACAAAGTTGAAGTTACGCAGTGGTTGGATATTCCAACAAGACAATGACCCAAAACACAGTTTGAAATCTACAAAGGCATTCATGCAGCGGGAGAAGTATAATATTTTGGAATGGCCGTCACAGTCCCCTGACTTGAATATCAGTGAAAATCTATGGGATAATTTGATGCAGACTGTCCATGCTCGGCAGCCATCAAATATAACTGAACTGAAGAGATTTTGTATGGAAGAATGGACAAAAATACCTCCATCCAGAATCCAGAGGCTCATCAAAGGCTATACAAGGTGTCTAGAGGCTGTTATATTTGCAAAAGGAGGCTCAGCTAAGTATTGATGTAATATCTCTGTTTGGATGCCCAAATTTATGCACCTGTCTAATTTTGTTATGATGCATATTGCATATTTTCTGTTAATCCAATAAACTTAATGTCAATGCTGAAATACTACTGTTTCCATAAGGCATGTCATATATTAAAAGGAAGTTGCTACTCTGAAAGCTCAGCAAATGATGAACACAAATCCAAACAATTAAGAGGGGTTCCCAAACTTTTTCATATGACTGTATATATATATATATATATATATATATATATATATATATATATATATACACACACTGTATATTTGATCCATAGAAGTGAGAGTGCCCTGCATTTGTTGGTTGGTTCCTACCTTGTACTTAATGCAGCCAAAATGAAAAGTACTGTAGTTTGCTATGATTCTGAACAAGATTAAATGGGTTTAAAGATGAATGGCCAGTTTTTTTTTTCCCCTTCCTTCACTTAATTATAGGTATCTACTATAAGTTAAGTTGAAACACCAGACACTATAGTCGCTGCAGTATGTACTACCTTTGTATTCCTCAATCATTTTTAAAAGTACTTGCTCCAATATACTTGCTTAATCAAATACTGTATATACATAATATTACAGAACCTTTAACATTTCTGCACTTTTTGGTGCACTCTTCTGAAAATAAAAACCTTTCATGAGATCCCTAGTATCTAATCCCCATTACAGCATTGTGTAGGGCAAAGGCCCTTAGTATACTGTGAGGTGGTGTTTACTGACTTACAGCTGCCCTCCATCAACCTGTAACCAACAGAGTACCCATTGACATCATCTTCTGATAAAATTGTGTGCTTTTCTTTAACCTTCACAGATTTTCCTAAATTGAAATGCTGTTTGTTTTGTTTCAATTGCTGCTCTGTGCATGAGTATTTACCGAATATTATTGGCACCTCATCCAAACCCGTTTCTCAAATTGGGCACAGTTCTTCTGGGAAACACTTCACCACACTGTGACTTTCGCTGGACTAAGTATGTCTGGTAATTGATGGATTGATATTGAGAAATGGACTATGAGTAAGTATACCGTACATGCTTAAAGAGAGACTGCGCTCAGCTACTTGGGGGGAAAAAAAAGTTGTGTTTTTTTTTGTACAGGAAAATCATATCAGAGTATTTATTTCTTATTACATTGAAAGTTATTTTATACAATACCTACCATATAAATTTTCTTTATTATATACATTTTTCTAGTGACTAGTGATCTTTATATTTTTTTCTCTTGAATAGGTTTTAAAGAAAATGTGAAAATGTAGCTGACTTATCAGTTTAACACAAAAGCATGTGATGTATGACCGTTATAAAAACTAGAGATAGATGGGGAAGTGCTTATCACTATATATTTCTGCGACACAATGCATATTACTTCTGGCATTAGGTGATGAGTCCATTTTTTATTTGCTTTCATTTTATGCAGCTGATATTGAAATAGCCAGCTGTTTTGTGTTTATAATGTTCTTTTCAGTAAAATCAGTAGAACTGTTCCCATAGTAACAGTGGGAGATAACAGTACAACAAACACAGAGCAAATATTTCACTTAGGCACTGATAGATTGTGGAAGATAATGTCTGGTATTTATTATCTACATCCCTAGTGATATTTTTATAATGATGGGTTTGGTGACACATTTTAGGCATCATCATTAAAGGTCCATCATGCTTGTATTTTTTAATAATATATTTTTAGTTGCATATGTCAAATTCTCCAGGAGTAACTTGCATTTTAAGTACATCCTTTTACAAGTACTTTCAAGATTTAACACTTGGAGATTGCCTAGCTTTCTCAGCTGCGTCACATAAAAAATATACATTTTTATTTTACAAATGCTCCTTGTTTTAGTACTAGGCTTATTGATTTATCCACACCAGTCAGAGGTTTTACCATTGACAACCAAAGATTCTGATAAACCACACCTGTAAGTTTTTAATTTGCAGATCTTTGACACCTAAATCACCTTAGATCTCAACATTTTCACAAGGCAGTGGGTTTTTAGTACCTATCTTGTTTTCCATTAACACTATTCAAACCAGAAGATTTATGCAAAAGTAAGAAAGTAGTTCCATGTGTCCATTTTCTGTTTCTTAATGGGGTGACAGTGTGGTGCAATGGTTAGCTGTTGCCTCACAACTCCAAATATCTGGGTTCATATACCTTCCTTGGGAAATATCTGTGTGGATTATGCATGTTCTCCATCTATCTATGGGTTTCTCGCTTGTCTCTCTAACATGTACACATTAGTTGAACTAGTGAGAGTGAGTATAAGACACTGTGAGGATAGACTCCTGCCCAGATGTCCACATTGGATTAAACAACACATACATTATGAATGACTCTCTTGTCACAACTTTGCTGCACAGCTTATCCCCGCTGAAAATAGTTAACTTATTAATCAATATTATGCACTAGTCAATCTCATGTATTCTAGCAAAACACAAAGTTATTTCATACAGAGATTGTACATACAACCATGTCTTTATGGATGTCATGTGCTCTGTGGCTGAGGTAAACTACCATGTAAACTACATTTGGTTTATAGGAGGCATATTTACACAAACAATGTCATGTTGAGAAACATGAATCATTTAGTTCCATCACTGTACCCCCTCAACAGTTAAGATCCCTCCAGCCCAGCTGCAAAATACAAGGGAGTCCCGAGGGAAGGGACACAACCAAATTAACCATTTGTAAAATCAAAATTGCTTGGGGGCTTGTCCCTTTGTTATTATAAATAATTAAATGTCCATTACTGGTTTTGTGAGAATGTTTTGTAGCAATCAGCAAACTGCTCTTCACAGTTTCAAGAGGAAGCTATCATCTACAAGTGCTTCTTGGGCTTTAAGGAATTAGATGTTTAAGTGGTAGGTGGCCATCAGGCAAGGAAGAAGAGCACATCTGTTGACAAGCTTTGAAAATATTTGAGAAAGAAAACAAAGAGTTTCATGGGAAATTAATACATTGTAGGCCAACACATACATTAGTGCTTACCTCCGTCTTAGGAATGCTGAATTTGATAACAGATAACATAAAGCGATGGCGGTTTCTTTTGCTGATGGTGGTTCTGTTGTAGTGTAACAACAGAAAACTAACCATGGCTTGTTCCCAAATCATACTGTATGTGTTATTTTAGAGTTGTGTCCTGTAGTCAATAGCAAAGTCAGGTAATCAGACTTGTTAGACTCATAGAGTACATTCAAGTTGTTGTTTATTACTGTTCATTAAACAAGCCTATAACGGGTGGAATCCCATTGTAACAAAATTCATGGGGCCACAAAAATACTTTGTTGTAATGAAAATTTCGATATAATGAATATTGGGAAAATACTGTATGTATAGTATTGTGACTGCGATTTCGCCATCTCTAATGGCAGTGGTTAAACAGTAAACCAAGAGCAAAGCAATTGGTTGTCCTCTACAGGATCAGGTTTGCAGCGCAACATGCTTGTCAGATGATGTTTAGAATATTTAACACTGGGCTTTGACCTGCTCTTCCTCACAGTCTCCTGATCTGCCATAGTGGTGATTCTGGGCTGCTAGTGTTCTTCTAATCTGAAAATGGGAGCTAAAGCAGAACGATTTCTTGTGTCTTGAGTCTTGAGACTGTACCTGCCTACTCCATACAGTAATAAAATACCCATATTTTTCTGGGAAACCTGGGCTCACCTTCCTGTCTCTGGTGCAAATCTGTGACCCAAGCTTAACAATACCTGTATAAAAAAACAGTGCTTCTTAAACTACAAAAAATATTTTATTTGAAAATGAGATGTTAGATGTAACTTTTTTTTAAATAGAAATACAGGTATGAATACTGAATGAAAATGACATATTAGATATAGCTTTTTTTTATGGGGTTGCTTCTAGACGTGCTCCTAATTTTGCAGAAATTGGCTCCAGTTTCATTAAACCATGAAGTAAACTGAGCTGATCCTTTAATTATTGGATGGAATTTTACAACATTGCTTCCAAATAGGCTGGCTGTTCCATACTCTACTGATCTAGTATTGAAACAAAAATTTCTCCATTTGGTATACTTTCTATTCAAAGTGACCACACATTTATAGAGGCCTAGGCACTAAATATACTGCGCAGTTAAAAAATGAGGAAGTATCCTCCAAATTGTACCATAATCTATGGAAAAGAAACCCTTGAATTTATGATTAAACTTACACGAGGATTCATTCTGGACTCAAAGCAATCTCTAAAAGCAATCTCTTTAATTTATTGCCATAACAACACTGATCACATGGAATTCAATTTATTGAAGCTCATACAAGTACAACATCAAAACAAACAGACAAGATAAAGCCAATGGTAATCAAAAAACTAATGTAATACAACCACATTTAGACATTCATCAGATATTGTAGAAGGTGTTTAAGGTCAAGATGTTATGTTCTTGCATGTCACAGCTTAAGATAAATACTTTAATGAAATCTGGAAGTTCAGATCTAGATTGACCTCAGCTGTTTACCAGATGAAAGGAGATTGAACAGAGGGTAGAATGAGACATGTCAGATAAGATCTTAATGGCTCCACATTTCAGTGTGGAAAAATACAGTGAATCCACATTGGGGAAGTGACAAATAATGAAAAATGACAGATTTTGGACAATGCAACTACACATAATGGATCAATGGCATTATAAAAGCACATACGGGGCTGGTCTTACCTCTAACATAGACACTCAATTATGAATTCCAAGGAAATGTATTTCACAGAAATAAGAAATTGCAAAAGCAATCCTTATGTTAAAAATCTATTAGAAAGGTTCTTCACACTGACAAAAGAACTGACTTTTTAGACCAGTTTGCCTTAGGTAACCCTATCAGGAGCAAATAACTCCAGACAACACAGTTCTAAAGATCATTGAGGCACATATACAATTACCCACCACCTTCCATAACACCATGGCTGGGAATACAGCATCCAAAAGAGGCAGCTGGGAGGACCTAAGGCCAGAAATTAGTTGGGACTTGTTATAGCAACGATGATAGGACTCATTCGTGGACACTAGAATTAAGGGAAGCTGTAAATTTTAAGGAAATGGTATACTAAGCAGTGTTAACTTGGGGGTTCTTTAGAGATGACTGAGAGGTACTAGTAGCTCAAAGATGGCAGTGGCTACAGAGGCAGCTGAAGCAAAAGAAAAAGCTGAGTGATGGAAAAGAAGCTTACAAAGCTGAAATAGAAAACAAACTAGCTCAGAATAACATGAAGGATGTCTGGAATGGACTGGGCATTTTACTTTGCTCAGGCAATCCAAGAGTTGGGTGCTAGAAGGGGATGTCGACAAAGCTAAGGCCCTGAACCAATTTTTAATAGATTTTCCCTCCCCCTGCCACCTTTTCTCGATGACCAGTCTTCCCAACACCATCTCTACTGCATGAACAACTGCTACCACATTATCTGGAATGGTAAGTGACAAGTCCACCTCTGGCCATTAATGAGGTCTGTCCATAAGTAAAGACCAAGAAAGGAGACAAATCTGGAAGCTATCCACAGGAAAAGCTGTGGGACCAGATGGAGTCACTCCTCAAGTTCTTAAGGTCTGTGCTGACAAGCTTTGTGGTGTTCTCTGTCACCTGTTCAGTTTGCCACATCTGTAGAAAGCACCCTGAATTATTCCAGTTCCAAAGAAGACAATTGCCACTTCAGCTAATGACTACAGACCAGTGGCACTTGTGTCTCACATCATGAAAACCTTTGAGAGACTGGTTCTGGACTATATGAATCATCTTGTTGTGGACCATCTGGACCCATTGCTCTTTGCCTATTGGACAAAGAGTGGAGTGGAGGATGCAATTATCTATCTGCTCCACAAGGCTCATGCTTACCTGGACAAAGCTGACAGTACCATGGGGATAATATGGTTTGATTTCTCCAGCACCTTCAGTACCATTCAGCCATCCATGTTAAGCGATGCGCTCAGAGATATGCAGGTATGCAGATGAGCCTATGGTGTCCTGGATCATGGATTATCTGTTGGGCAGACCGCGGTTTGTAAGACTCAATGAATGTATTTCTGATACAGATGTGAGCAACACTGGAGCACCACAAAGAACACTCCTGTCTCTTCTACTCTTCACTGTGTATACAGTACAGGCCAAAAGTTTGGACACACCTCCTCATTCAATGTGTTTTCTTTATTTTCATGACTGAAGGCATCAAAACTATGAATGAACACATGTGGAGTTATGTACTTAACAAAAAAAGGTGAAATAACTGAAAACATGTTTTATATTCTAGTTTCTTCAAAATAGCCACCCTTTGCTCTGATTACTGCTTTGCACACTCTTGGCATTCTCTCGATGAGCTTCAACAGGTAGTCACCTGAAATGGTTTTCACTTCACAGGTGTGCCTTATCAGGATTATTTAGTGGAATTTCTTGCTTTATCAGTGGGGTTGGGACCAGCAGTTGTGTTGTGCAGAAGTCAGGTTAGTTGGACGATCATTTATTTTTCAAAAGGACAATGACCCCAAACACACCTCCAGGCTGTGTAAGGGCTATTTGACCAAGAAGGAGAGTGATAGAGTGCTGTAAATGGTCATGAAAATAAAGAAAACACATTGAATGAGGAGGTGTGTCCAAACTTTTGGCCTGTACTGTACCTCAGATTGTAAATATAACACCAATACATGTCACTTGCAGAAACTCTCAAATGATTATGGGGTGCATTGATAAAGAGGATGAGACAGAGTACAGGGGTCAGGTGGAGAGGTGTGTTTCTGCAAAAAGTATTATCTGCATCTTAACATTAGCAAAAACAAGGAACTGGTTATTGACTTTTGCCACATCAAAGATTCTCTATGCCTGGTCACTAGTCAAGGAGTGGATGTAGAGGTGGTCCACTCCTACAAGTAGTTTGGGATCCACATTAATGACAGTTTGGACTGGTCTCGGAACACAGAGGAACTATATAAAAAGGGCAGAGCAGGCTCTTTTTCCTTAGGAGACTGTGTTCCTTTAATGTGGAAAGTGACATCCTTCACATCTTCTGTAACTCTGTGATGGCCAATGTGATTTTCTATGCTGTGGTGTGCTGGGCTGGTAACATCACTTAAAGAGTAGCCCACCGAATCAACAGCCTAATTAAAAGGGCAAGCGCAGTTATAGGATACACTGGTAGTAGCAAAGGAAAGAATTTAAACAAGCTAAGTGCCATTTACGAACAAGGATGCACATCCTGTCTCTGAGTACTTTCAGCCAATGAATTATTTAGCAGAAATGTGACAAGAAAACCTATTGAGCCTTCTGTGTTCAGATCATAGTGTGTATATTTATTTATTTATTTATTTATTTATTTATTTGTCTACCTATTTAATATCTATTTATTTAAAGCACTTTTATAGAAAGCCACATTTCCCTTTGGGGACAAAGAAAGTTCTATCTGTCTATCTATCTATCTATCTATCTATCTATCTATCTATCTATCTATCTATCTATCTACAGTATCTAAAAGCCCATATGTGTATTGAGTTTGGCAAAAACAAAAAACTGATTTTCTGATGACATCAGAATGGTTCTGGCAAAACATTCAATAATGATTGAGAGGATGTCAGTCAGGCTGAACTGAACAAGGGTGAAGAAAATGTTGACTTCAACTTAAGATGTTGTCAAGGAGGTTGAAGGACCACTTCTGTATATTTATAAATATGTATAGATCTCTAAATGGAAATTGTACTACTCCTTCTTATTCTCCTTTTTCCATAGCTATTCTCATTTTTATATAGGACCACTGCTTATTTTTGACAAGACTTCTCCAAAAGAGGTTTTCTGCCTGATTATTATGACCAGAAGCCATTCCTGACACCAACCCTTCCCATATATCCGAGTTTGGGACCGGCTCCAAAATGGAGGCTGGGTTTAAATGGGAAGCAAACTATTAAAAAAAATTCAATAGACTTTAACTGAAGCTTTTTAATAAGTAACAGTTTTAATTTTTTTTCCCACAGTTTGTTGTGCTTTGTTAAAACTGAACTTTCCAAGTGCTTTCTTTTTACTTTCTCTTTCTCAGGATCTGAAGGCTTCTTAATTAGTTGTATCTTTTTATGTTAGTGTATTCTTTTTTGATTGTAAACTTTATTTTGTTTTGGTCATGTGATGCAATTATTCCTTATAATATTATACATATTTATTCATTATAATATTATACATGTGTTCAGTTTGGTTCATCTTCAGCATTCATATAAATGAGAGCATGGGAAATGTACATTTTATAAAAAAAAATGTTTTATTATTATTATTATTATTATTATTATTATTATTACACTAAATGATTTGCATCACTATAAATGTTTTCAAAATGTTTTATCCAAATAACACCACAATTTGGATTGTTGAGGTTTTCAGGGAATTCAAAGGGTTAATTCAGGTGATGTTAGACCCCCATATTCCACACCTTGTCTTTAGATCTTTCTAAAATAAAGAAACAGTTGGAGTACCTTGGTTTTTTTTTTTTACCTTCTTAAAAGTACTTTTTTATGCACTTTAATTGGTGCCTTAAATCTCATAATTATTAAAAAAAGATAAGTAAGTGGCAATCTTTCATTTGTTGTTGGTCTTTTGAATTTTTGTAATTCTTGTTTCAGTGCCTTTGAAAATGAAATGGATTTTTGAGATATTTGTAAAGCTCGTATGAATAGAGATTTGGCTAAATTCAAAGTGCTTTAGAAAGCATTTTAGAATGACAGCCCAGACAGATTGTCATGTTCAGGCACTGCTGTTGAAATGAGATGCATCTCTGTTATGGGCTCCAGCATCACTGATATTTTATGTTGCACATCTGGC
Organism: Polypterus bichir lapradei; assembly: GCA_026402145.1. Taxonomy (NCBI): domain Eukaryota; kingdom Metazoa; phylum Chordata; class Cladistia; order Polypteriformes; family Polypteridae; genus Polypterus; species Polypterus bichir. Next base: position 8,365,739 of record JANRMT010062791.1, read on the forward strand.
AAAAGATTTAGAAAAGATGTGATTATAAAAGGGAAAATGCAAATGTCTTAGCCATTAATCATATTGCTGAAATTACAGAGAGAACAAAAAGATTTGGTGTTTAAGTGTATTCATTGGAAATTTACATAACATTTTCTAATTACTATGCACTCAATGTAAAGGTTTCCTTATATGTTATGTTATTAGACTGTCTGACATTCTAACACCACAATAGATCATAATTGTATGGTACAAATCATACTTTATATGGAGTTGGTTTTACAATTTTGAAAGACTATTTCTCTGTTCTATTGTACTGTAAGACTCAAAGACTAAAACTTAATACAACATTTTCGGTTTTCTGGTAGGAATAGTAGGATGAACCTTTTTCTAGTCTTTTCTGAAAATCACATTAAAAATATTAAGATTTTATTTTGCAGCCAGCATCATACATATTATTGCAGTGCAGAGAATAAATGAAGAAGTCCTTTAATAAAACTTGCACCTATATCATGCAGTGACCATCCTCAAGTTTGCTGATGACAACACCCTCATCAGTTTGATTGGTGAATACTACAAGACAGCCTACAGAGAGGAGGTCGGACTCCTCGTACATTGGGACCTTGCACTCAGCATTAGCAAAACTAAGGAGCTGATCATAGACTTCTGCAAATAGGTGGTAGAATGTATCCCTGTTTATATCAGAGGAAATGCTATGGAGCAGGTCAGCAACTTTGGGTTCCTCGGGGTTACCCTCACTGATGAACTTTGATGAACATATTACACTGTGGTGAAGAAGGCTCAGAAACGCCTCTACTTCATCAGGAGTCAGAGGAAGGCCTGGATGTCACCTACAACCTTGAGCAGCTTCTATAGATGTGCTGTTGAGTCCATCCTTGCAGGATGCATGACATCTTGGTATGGCATTCGCTCAGCTCTGAACCAAAGGGCATGTGGTGAAAACTGCACAGGAGATCATGGGCCCACAGATCATTGCAATGCATGACAGCTACACTACTCATCTCAGGAAAGTGAATAGCATCAGGCAGGACCCCAGCCATACTGCACTGTCACTTTTTATCCTCTTTCCTTCTGGGAAGCACCTGAAGTCCATCCAGATACGGACCTTCAGGTTCATGAACAGTTTCTGCCCAACTGAGATAATAATCTTGCCTCAAACATCATATTGTGTCACTTTCATTTGTCACTTATACTTTGTTATTTAATGGGGTTTGTGGTTATTGGTGTTTTATGTTTTCTGTCTGCAAGGACATATACAAGTACGCATTTTACTGTACATAGTACTTGTACTTTTACATATGAAAAATTATTGAATTCTTGAATCGAGTGAAGTTGAAGCAGCACAGGCACGAAAGCAACCAATACTCAAAAGGAGTGCAGAAAAATGTAATACACCAGCATCCACAGGATAATCAAAACTAACAAGCAAACCAGTACACACATATCAGAGTTGGAGTAGCTACTCAAAGAAAGTAATCCACTGCATAATTACATTTACTTATGTCAAATTGTAATGGGATTACTTTACTCATTACTTCCTGTAATGATAAGTCAAGCAAAATGACACCTTTTATTGGCTAACTAAAAAGATTACAATATGCAAGCTTTCAAGGCAGCTAAGGCCCCTTCTTAAGGCAAGATGTAATCAGTAATTCCTTTACTTTTACATTATTCTGTAAACCTATACAAATATGAACAATTTAGAAAGTACAAAGGTGACACTTACTTGTCCTTTCATTATTTTAATTACAAAGAAATAACTAATAAGAATAACCAATAACACTAAACCATTTGAATTCAGTAGTTTAAAAGTAAATTACATGACTTGCATTAGCACTCTGCCATTTCAAACATCTAACACAGAGGCCTTAACTTCACAACAATGATTCTTAATAAAACAAAGTTTAATAATTAAAAATAAAGCTGAATGAACTTCTCAAACACATGTAGACATTAATTCAGCTAACAGTAAAATTATTGCTAGTGCAGTGATCAGCAGACAAGATCAGTTATTGATTATATTGGGGTAGCTGTTATGATTGAGACCAAAACCTTTTTTTTTTGCTCAAAATAAATTTTGTTCCAAAGTCATTCTGACATTTTGGAAGACTTTGGACACTAAAGAATCTGTTTGTATTGTGATTTTAATAAGTTATTGTCTCCAAACATATGTTAAATATTATAATTGACTTTTTTTTATCACAGTGCCATTTTATTTATGTATGGTTGTTGCCATTTTGAGTAGCCATGGGAAGTTATGCCATGTGACATTATCAACATGACACTTCAAAAACCATGCCACATGCTCACAGTCATCTGAGACTGGCATTAGTTAATTTTCAGTGCATTCAACTCTTCTTTGTGATTTATAATTAAGAACTACAGCAAGTATTTTGACTATGAGTTTGTGCAGTGTTTTAGTTTTTGATGCCTGATTTTCTTGATCTTCTGGTTTTGACTTTCAATTAAAGTTACAATTCATCTCCTGATCCCTTTTTACCAGGTTATTTTTGTAGAAGGAGACATGAGGTTTAAGAATGCAGCTGGGCTTTGCCTATGCTGCGACCCAGCTGAGGTTGTAACTTTTACACCTCTAAAACACCCTTAAAACAGGCAAGGGCTTGAGCTAGCCTATCCAGAAAATGCCTCAGCTAAAGGCAAAATAGTGCCTTCTCCTAGGAGTGTGGCGAATGGAAAAATTACAACCCCCTCCTGGGAAAATGGTGAACAACTCAGAAACAAAAGCCCTAGCTGATTAGCAGGGGCAAAAACTGATCTGATCTACAGAAATAGCCTCAGAGGGCTCAGTCAATTTCAGACAAAAAACAACTGAAGATAGAAGACCAAAAGACCAAGCAATAGAAATAGGAATAGGTAGATAATTAATGCGCTATACCAAAAAAAATTGTATTAAGTGTATTATTATTATTTAAGTGTATTATTCATTATTAAATGTTAAAGTGTATTTTTATTATTATTATTACTATTAGCAATCTTTGCAAAAGCAGGGCCTTGTGAGTACTGATTTTCTATATGTCTGAATTTATTGCACCTGTGGTGACCTTTGATTATTTGCATTATGATTAGGATTTCTTCGCTGTGGTTTACCTTTTACGCAAAAACCTTCTGCCTTCATGTTTGACAACCTTTGCTATTTTTGATCTTTTTGTTTACTTTTAATAAACATTTTCATATATAAATATTTTTATTGGACTGTTTCTTGGGCCAAAATTTCTGTGGTTTCCTTTGCCTTGATAGGGAAATTGACATATTATGGTAAATTTAAAGTATTTTAAAGGCACAACTGTAGATTTTAGGGTTAGGCTGCCCGGGGTGGGGCCTACATTTGGGCCATCTAGCATAGGCCCTGACCTGGTTTATGGGTCTTTTTTGAGGCCTCACGCCATTTTGATATTTTGTGCCCTTCATCTTAAAAGATTTTTGTTTATTTCTTCCAAGGTGGAAATGTAATTTTTAACAGAATCTCAATAAATAAATAGATATAATAACAACACCCTCAAGTACATGCCAGAATTACTAGAAAGACATTAAACTAATGGCAGAAGGAGCAATCACATCCACCATGAGAAATTATAAATACATACTGCTACAGTTATACAAGAGCCCCAGTAGTACTGTATTTCTTGACACATTTCTGATGAATAATTTGTTGGCTGAAAGTACTCAGTGTTAGTGTGTCAGAGAGATTATGTGTTGCATGTTTTATAATGGCACACAGTTTGGTTTTCATTTTTTACTTCACTACTACTTCCTGGGGGTTAAGAGTGTATCCCATAATTGAGCTTGTCTTCGTTCTCATAGGAATGGATATAAAATACTTTTTTTGGTTCTGTAAATCAAATTCCTTTTGGAGCCTTTTTATCAAGAGGTTACACATTACAAGAAACAAAATATTAATGTAACTATCATTGTTTAATTATATAGTTCAGGATGCATAGCTCAGTTCATGTCGCTCTATCTTCCTTAAAATAGAAACAAATACTTTCTAATAAACATCATCTTTCAATCCATTATAAAACTCAAAGTAAAACCTGAAGTCTTTATTTCTTAACAAAAACAAAACAGACCTCAATACAGTCCCAAAGTGAAACAAACTATCATATAATATCTTAAAATAACCTGCATCTCTGGCACAGATCGTCAAGGCTGCTGAGGTGGTGATTGAAATGCCTCTGACTTCAATTCTGGACATTTTCCACAAATGCTGCATTCGTACTGCCTGCAGCATTGTGAAAGACTATTCTTATCTGTTACTTGGGCTCTTTGCTCTTTTATCGTCTGGAAAATGGTATTGAAGCATTTTCTCAAATTCTACCAGACTTCATATTGCAAGTTGTCATAATTCTTAATAAATACAATTGTCTAGCCTGGTTAGATGAGCTAACATTTTGTATGTCGCTGTATGTTGCACTGCAGATATGTACAAGCATTGTTTTATCACACTATGTACATGTACGCAGATGCAAAATAACAATAAAGTTTAGTTTGACTTAAGATCGAGCAGCATTATAATATGCAATGTACTCTATGTAAATTAGTCATGCTTTAGACTCTAGTACTCAATGTACTGGGCATGTTCAGTGTAAATTAAGCAGGCATTGGGTAGCCACCTTCACCTCCTCCAGCATTATGTGAGTCAGAATGCCTGTTCTTCAAGTAACCTGTTATTTGCATATAATCATATGCACTACAAGTAACAAAATTCTAGTTAAGTCAGTAACTGTAATGACAAGAATTTAATCTGTAACACATTACACTGCTTTATTATTACAGTAACTCATTAAATTTGTACCACTTTACCCCCAACACTTCTTATCAGCAGCAAGCAGTTTAATTTAATGTATGAAATGAATCACAATAATAAAAAAAAAAAAACAAAAACTATCACATCCTTAATTACCTGTAACTTTCCTTTCCATGGTGCAGCTGGAAGATGCATTTCAGTTTAATTTTTGTATAGCCCTATTCATCAAGTAGTACAAGCTCCTAATGCTTGCAGAAATTTACAATGATAATCCCATAACAGTAAATTGCTAAACCATTTAACATTTACATCAATAAGCACTCAAAAGGACTCTTAACATACAGTTAAGCCGAGCAATTTAAATTTTATTTGTGCCCATTATAATTGAGATATAGCCAGTTTACAACAGAGACAAGGAAAATATAAACTCCACTCAATAACATTTCTGGAGAAAATAAACCTCTGGGCACCCATGCTCGATTATAACAGATAAAGTCACAGATCTGATAACATAAACCACCCAGGCCCCCCTAGGACATTCTATGATATCTCTAAGTACATGCTAGTGTGCTAGGAAGAAGATGAAATCAAGGCTGCCAATACATCTTCCACACACTCTTAAAACTAGTGTTATTGCAAAGTGCCAGCTTATTTAAATCCAAAAGTGAACAAGCATGTTGGAAGACAATTAATAAAAAAATCAAAATACAAAAATATGAAGGACAAAAACAATTTAGGCAGCATTTTTCAAGTACTTTGGAATTTGTTTCTTTAATTATACAATATAATAATAACAATTAACAAAGAGAAGAGAAGACATAAGGGCAAACAACACAGAAAGCTGAAAGGCTAAAGATACTTCAATTTCAGATGCTAGTAAATAACAGCTAAAGTAACAACATCTAGAAAAGCTGGATGAAAATTACAATGGTGGTAATGATGATTGACATGAAAATCTTAAAAACCAAGACAGAAAAAAAAATGTATTCCATGCAACATACATAAATGCTTGCCAAAATAAAATATAGCAGACTCAAGTTTATAGTTTCTGGAGTCTATCCATTCGTCATTTAGTGTTGGTCACCCCAGTTTCTCCTCTGCTCATTATTTATTGCCAGAATTAGAATGCATTTATGGGAGCAAAGGTGAATAGTAAAAAAAACAAAACAGTTAAGAACTTAAAACTACAGGAAAAATACAAAAAATTCAAACTTTTTTATGAGTGTAAATCTCATATTATTGCTTGCTTCTAAATGAAGAATAAGAGATGAAAAAATAAGAACATCAAATGAACAATGATACCAATTAAAAGTAAAATGTTTCACTGATTGGGAAACTGTGTAAAATTACCTGCATCACATAGGACCCTTAAGATTTAACTTTGAAACCACTGATTTAAGGATTTGTAAAGGTTTGCAGAAGCCCTGATTGAACTAGATGAGGCGATAATAGCAGCTGTCAAAGTGAGAAAACTCAGACTTGTACTGTCTGATGAAAACCAGAAAAGCTGCATCATATAGCTGAGCCTACCTGTGTAAACTCACCACAAGCCTAAACCTCTGCCCTGCATGCTTTTGTTGTGCCACCTATCCAATTGATCCACCATCTCTAAACTGGATTCTGTAAAGAATCTACGCCAATATGGGACATGGTTGTCGCTTAAAGGTCAATTATAATTTTAATGATTGTCTTTAAATTTCCTCATGTAGTTTCAAATAAACATGCAGGTAAGTGAAAATGCCCAATTGTTACGTAAAGGTAGTTTATCAATGTAGTTTAGACAATTGTAGCATTTCTCCTTTTGTGCAATATGCAAGAGGTTCTTGGATATGTGCAAGAGAGCAAAAAGGTTCTTAAAAGGATCATTGGTTACACAGTGGCCAAACCCAAGTCTCCATTCTTGGCATTCTTGCATTTCAGTTCCACTGCTCCATCACTTTCAACCTGCTATGAAACTCCACTCTTGTGTTGCCCAACCTGTCTCAATCTCCTAATCCAGTTCCATCCACCGCCCTTACCAATATGAAGTCTTCCATTGCTCACAGTGAGTCTGAGGTAACAGCTCTCTTTTGCTTCCCACCTTTTTTAGCTAATCCATTCCAGGATTGAGACTGTTTGATAACTATGCATCAAGACTGATATGTTTCTTTGATAGAGAGTGTTAATGAGTGTTCTCTTTCTCGCCCCCTCCACCTGCACGAGAAAGTCTGCACAGCATATCTTTCTCCCTTAGGTCTCATTAAATGCTCTACACTTTTGTGGGTATGTTCTGTATGTTCATACAGTTTACTTAAAGATTAGGAAGACATTACTTTTATTTGATGTATGATCATAACAACTGTCTTTTCACCTACTGTATGTTACCTTATCACTAGTTACTTTAAACTTTAAAACTGTAAGGATAATGAAATAGAATCTTAGGTACGTGTGATCTGTGGGAATAATCTGACTGAACTGAATCCGAATGGTTAATTATTATTGAGCTCCTGTATTAGGCATGCATTGTCCATAAAAGGTAGCATGTCTGAACACAAGGTCACCTTTTCATGTGCCAACACCACAGGACAATGTTTGTTTTTGTATTTGCACCATCTTATTTTAGTCAGTATGTTCAGAACAAATGAGAGTGAGAACAACTACTAAGGTGTCAACTGAACATGCTATTAATGGGTTGGATAAGGTGGCAGGGGCAACTGCTAGACAGCTCTGTGATATAGAAACAGGTACTGAAGGTGTCCTAGAAATACACAATAAATTCCTTTGTTCACATAGAATTCACATCTCACCTCCATAAGGCATTCTCCCATAGCTCTCTTCTTCCTCAGTAGGCCTTGTCCAAAGGATTAATGCTGAAGACAGCTGCTGAAAAGCTGCTGATTGATATGATATTTCAATCCTTTGACTCAGTGGATACCTGTATTAATGAAGCTATCAAGTCAAAGACGGAGCCCTTCTTATCAACAGGTAACATAAGGTCAAGATGAAAGCAGCTGTGAAAACAGAAGTGAAAATAAGGTATGCCAAGAGATTTGTTAAACCCTAGAAAACAACTTTTGAGTAGCCACAAAAAAGTTCAGGCAAACTATTTAACAGAAATACAGAGGATGTCATGCAGACTGTTCTCAGCAAGGACAGGAAAATTAAGTTATAAATCTATGTTAGCTGAGCATGTGAGTGGTCCCTGTGATAGACTGCTATCTTATCTAGCATCATCTCCTGTCTTGCTTGGAATGATGCAGAAATATAGCAGGCTCTAGTTCTCTGTCACTGAGTAATAAAAATTGCACTAAAATTGATGGATGGAAAATTGATTTTGAAAGGATGTCTTAACGCACCTTTGAACTGCATATCGTACATGAAGCCTACTGTTTATAATTATTACAGGGATATGCATATTTCCTTGTTTCAGAAAGAGGAAGAATAACTTCAAAAATGAATGAAAATCAGTTTTTTATATTTGTTTTATAAAAGGTGTATTTAAGTATTTCTGTTTGCATGATAGTTATTAGTCATCTACAGGAAGAGAAGTTTTCAAAGTCTTATAAAACAAGGTAGATGCATCAGCAGGGTAGATTATTTATGTGCATCGTTTATTTATGTCTTACCTATACTAATATTTGAACAATAAAATATATTGAAGTGTATTTCATCTGCTTTTTCAATTATCTTACTGCAATTGATAATTTCTGACATATTATCCACCCATGGGTTAACAGTCTACAGCATCAGAGAAATGCATGGTTCCACAGATTAGAACCTATCTAGACAGAATCGAACACAAGGCATGAAAAGGCAACAGTTTAGATACTTTAAGACAGCGTTTCTCAACCTTTAAGTATTTGCGACCCGAGATTTCATAACAGTTTTAATCGCGCCCCCCCCCCCCCCCAACATTTTTTTGAAATGTAGATGCTGTGGCATCCGGCTGGGGGTGGAATCCAGCCGGGACGCCCAGGAGGACCGGAGGAGGGCTTGTACCTCCTCCAGACCACGAGGGGGCGACTGCCCTGGTTGTATTGGGGGCCACGGGTAGAGGGCTTGTAAGCCCAACCCTGTAGGGGCCCGTGGCCACCGCCAGGCGGCGCCCCAGTGCCTGAACAACCCTGGAGCCCAGCACTTCCGCCACACCAGGAAGTGCTGGGGGGAAGAAGACAGGGGACACCCGGAGGGCTTCCCGGTGCGCAGCCGGCACTTCCGCCACACTGGGGCGTGTCTGCGGAGGAATGCCGGGAAGCAGCTGGAGCCCATCCAGGTTCCTATATAAGGGGCCACCTTCCTTCATTCAGTAGCGGAAGTCGGGTGGAAGAAGGACGGAGCTGGAGAGAGGACTGGAGGCGGCCAGGAGAAAGGCAGACTGTGAGGCCTGGACTTTGGGGGATCGGTGCTGGAGGCACTGGGGGTGCACGTAAAGTAACTGTACATAGTGTATATAATAAATGAGTGTGTTGGGTGCAAAAAAAGATGTCCGTCTGTCTGTGTCCGGGCCAGATTTCACAATGCATATTTTATTATACCTACTTAACTTTTATCGACATTTATCTAACTCTATATTTATTGTTCTAGTATCAGAATGTAGTTTAAGTTAATTTGTTTTGGTTTTAACAGATGTTTTTTCATATTTTTGATTCTTGTTTTCTTTTTTTCACATCTTCGCACCCCCTTTTTTGTTACTTCATGCCCCCTAGGGGAGCCCGCCCCACAGGTTGAGAACCACTGTGTTAAGACATAAAGAACTATCCATTATTTACTAAACCGAATACTATGAATTATATGGTATTCATCTATGGAAATGCCCCTGCCTTCTAAGCACTGTGCCAGCTTGTGTTTTGCATAACTTTCTGGTTAATTAATTTTTTTTCTTAGCCTGCATCAAACAGACTGACAACACCGGGAGCAGAAATCTATTCTGGGCATAAATCGGTGTTGTTATATCAGGGCCAATTTAAATTGACTGTTTTCAGAAGTGAACTTATATAAGTGCATGAGTTATTTTGCTAGTTAGGATAAGACTAAGAAATAAGAGCTAAGAAGTAGTTTCAGTCATTAAGTGTGTCTGTGCTAATGGATTCCTATAGATAGAGAAAGTATAACAAAAAAACACAATTAATTACAAATAATTACATCTTGCCAGAAGAAGAGGTCTGAGTTGCCTCGAAAGATTGCATATTGTAATCTTTTTTAGTTAGCCAATAAAAGGTGTCATTTTGCTTGACTTTTCACTACATTCATAATGGCTAACACAGTACAACACCCTAGTACTAAAGAAAACACAATAAATGCAATGCAAGTCTCAACCAAATGAAATGCCAGGTCATGGCAAGACATGCACTCTCACACTAGCTAATAAGCTTAACTGCATGTCTTTGAATTCTACATGAATACAGAGAGAAAATGCAAAGTATACAAAAGGAAGCCACAGTGGTTCAAGCACCATTAAGTGGCAACCTGTTTTGCTGTATTGCCAGTCTGTCCCACCAACATTCCTGTATATCATTTAAGCCCCATTGTATTTAAACCATTTATTTGTTGGAATAAAGTATATAACTAAAATACATTCTGTTAATCTTAAAAATAAAGTAAAAAATCAATGACAGATTTTTAAAAATTCTCTCATCCATTTTTTTAAATAAATGAATTAACTCATCTTTAAAAATCAATACTGCTATTTAAGCAACACAATTTCTGCTTCAGTACATTTCTGATATCTCCTCTGGCACACTGAAATTAGGAAAGTTTTTCAGTCATGTAATTTTAATTGCTTTCTAACTTCATCATAGTCATTTGTTTCCCGGTTGATTACCGTTTCAGAACTCCGTACCATTTTCCTTGTTGTTTGTTCTGCTCTTCAGTGAAAGTTGACAGCTGGTTCCAGATTTTATCAGATAATAAATATAGAGAATTAGATTATATCAGTTTCCTGGTGGTTAATTATTATTTTTTACTGTTGAAACAATCTAATCATCTACAGAGTTAAAGATAATAATTTAAGAAAACATTTTGATAGAGAAGTCAGCAATGTATCATTTTACTTCAATAAAGCTGTTAGCTTCAATATCCCTTCCCCATTCACATTCCACACTTCTCTCTATTTACATTTCCCTAGCGGTATGGCATATAAAACTGGCTTATGCTTGTGTGTTTCCATAGATTACCTATATAAGGTCAAATAAATCTGACATTAATTACTCCAGTCATGAGCCTAAGGGTGAGACTAGCCTTTGAGCATAGACATATGTTTATTTTTCTAGCCAGTTTCAAGGTCATTTATTTAGATCCTGGTGCAGAGAAGTTCAGCCCAAGTGTGGCTAGCCAAACCAGATGGCCTCTTCAGATGTGTGGTGTCTTAGACGTTGTAGCAATCTATTACATTCTATTAATGCACTGTACAACCATTATGAATAACAATTTGTAAACATCTATTGCAAAGCAAATCTTACATTGCTACTATATGGGGTGAAAACAACGAATATACTGTAACATTCTCCCAACTCATTTGTGTGGGACAGTGAGGCTATCTGGGAAGACTGTACACATTCCAGGGAACATCTTTGTCAGAGCATCTCATGGCCTATTTACACACATGCCCATATTCACATCTTTAGTTCTTGAAGGAAACGCCACACAGGAAATTGGGAAAATGTGTAAACTCACTAAAGACATGGAATCGAACCAAGGATTCTGAATATTTGAAGCAGTGGTGCCAGCAAGTTGTGCTGCCCAACATGACTAACATCCAGTTAATTTTGTTTTAAAATTATGTTTTTATTTATTGCTTTAGATTTAATATGATTATTTCAGAAATTTTTATTTTATGTTAGTAATGTTGAGCTTTACTTTCAAAGACTAACTAACTTTCATGATTTTTTAGTTGTTAAAGTTATATTTTCTGGAAGGGCCAGAACTTAAAACTTGCTATACAGTCACCATACCTTTATTTTAACCCTTTTTAAACTCTATATCCACAATAAAAAAACAATCTTAAAATCTTGGGAGTGATCTTGTACATTTTCTAGCTGTATAGGGTCATTATTGTCACATGTAAGGAGTACAGTTAAATTCATAGTGCTAGTCTACAGACCACCAGGGCCATATTCATTGTTCATGACTGAATTTAGCAACCTTTTATCTGATTTGGCTATAAATTATGATCATGTACTACTGATAGGGGATTTTAATGTACACATTGATGTGGAAACTGACACTTTTAGCAAATGTTTTACTTATTTGTTAAATTCAGTAGGATTTTATCAGATTGTCAGAGGTCCAACTCATAATCATAACCACACATTAGATTTAATTATAACTTACAAAGTTGAAATTCAAAATTTAAATATTGCTCCATTAAATGAAGTTATTTCCGATCACTACTTAATTACATTTGATTTAGCCCTGCCCTTGCCAACGCACTCACAGTTTAAAACAAAGACAGTGCAACATCTAGATTGTAATTCTGCCTCAAAATTTATAGATACTTTGAGTAAGTCGAGTGTAATTGTGGAAAACCATTTAGATCAGTTGACATCAAATGTAAACGTGGAAAACAATTTAGATCAGTTAACATCACATTATAATGTGACCTTGAGAGATGCTCTGGAAGCAGTGGCTCCCCTTAAAACAAAAGTGATCAAAGCACATAGAAACTCTCCCTGGTTTAACGAAAACACTCGAACTCTTAAATTAGAGTGTTGGAAACTGGAGAGCAGATGGAGAACAACAAAGCTACATATCTTTCAAATTGCATGGACTGAGAGTGTTAAAAAATATAAAAAAGCTCTCTTTAAAGCTCACTCAGGATACTATTCTACAATAATAGATAGCAATAATAAAAATCCTTGGGTACTGTTTAGAACAGTTGCTAAATTAACAAATGGGAATTCAGATCTACAGTGCAAAATACCAACAGATATTAGCAGTACAGACTTTATGAAGTTCATCAATGAGAAAATTAAAAATATAAGATCCCAGATCTCAGCATCACAGTACAAACCGCATACTAGCTTAGCAGACCCTACCTCACATTGCATTCAGCACTTTAGTAATTTTAATCCTGTAACTGAGCAGGAAGTTTTAACTTAACTAAATAATTAAAGGCCTATTTCAAATTTACCCTTTCTTTCTAAAATACCAGAAAAAGTAGTTGCTAATCAGCTTCAGTCACACCTTACGCATTACAATTAATTTGAGAAATTCCAGTCTGGTTTCCGTACTGGTCATAGTACAGAAACGGCACTAACGTGGGTTGTAAACGACATTCTGAAATCCTCTGATGAAGGAAACTCCACTGTAATTATGTTGTTAGACTTAAGCGCAGCGTTTGACACCATTGACCATTCTATTTTACTGCACAGGCTAGAAAAAGATGTTGGCCTTACAGGCACTGTGATCGCTTTGTTTAGTTCTTATTTATCAAATCGATTCCAATATGTACAGAAATGTGCTGATAGTACTCCATCATTATACACAGAAGTGAGATATGGTGTCCCGCAGGGCTAAGTACTGGGACCTTTACTGTTTTCACTTTACATGCTTCCACTGGGATCTATAATTAGGAAACATAGTGTTAATTTTCACCCATATGCAGATGGCACCCAGTTATACCTTTCATTTAGATCAAATGAAGTTTCTCCAATGTTGTCTGTAATTAGTTGTGTTAATGAATTAAAGGAGTGGATGGATGAGAACTACTTGTCTTTAAATACAGATAAAACAGAGATGTTAATTGTTGGAGGGAATGACGTTGATCACAACAATATTTTGTCATCATTTAACTCAGTTGGAATCACCATTAATTTTACTGAATCAGCCTTTAATCTAGGAGTTATCTTTGACTCTGGCATGTCATTTAAAGCAAATATTACAAAGTTGTCCAAATCAAGCTTCTTCCATCTTAAAAATGTTGGGAAATTAAGGCGCTTTCTAAATAAACAGGATTCTGAGAAATTAATTCATGTATTTATTTCTAGTAGGATTGACTTCTGCAATGTGGTGTTCACCAGATGTTCAAACTGCTCTTTATACAGCCTCCAGTTAACCCAAAATGCTGCTGCAAGAATTATTACAAGAACAAAAAATATGAACACATAATTCCAGTTCTTAAATCCTTACACTGGCTCCGGGTTAAGTTTAGGGAAGATTTCAAAATCCTCCTTTTAACATATAAAGCATTAAATGGCCAAGGTCCGGCTTACTTGTCTGAACTTATAATGACTTGCAAACCAGAGAGCACATTAAGATCTCAAGATGCCGGTGTGCTTATGACTCCAAGGATTAATAAAATAACAGTGGGAGGTTGAGCTTTTAGTTACAGGGCCCCTAAACTGGGGCGGCACAGTGGTAGCGCTGCTGCCTCGCAGTTAGGAGACCCGGGTTCTCTTCCTGGGTCCTCCCTGCGTGGAGTTTGCATGTTCTCCCCGTGTCTGCATGGGTTTCCTCTGGGTGCTCCGGTTTCCTCCCACAGTCCAAAGACATGCAGGTTAGGTGGATTTGCGATCCTAAATTGTCCCTAGTGTGTGCTTGGTGTGTGTGTGTGTGCCATGCGGTGGGCTAGCTCCCTGCCCGGGGTTTGTTTCCTGCCTTGCGCCCTGTGTTGGCTGGGATTGGCTCCAGCAGAGCCCCATGACCCTGTAGTTAGGATATAGCAGGTTGGATAATGGATGGATGGCACCTAAACTGTGGAATTGTCTGCCTGCAACTATAAGAAATACTCCTTCTGTCTCAGTTTTTAAATCCTGGCTGACGACTCACTACTTCAGTTTAGCATATCCTGACTAGAGCTGCTGATTAACTGTACAAACTGCATCTCTGTTGTTAGTCATTAGCACTAAAACATAAGTAACCCTGACCTATTCTGTTTCTCTTCTCGGTACTCAAATGTGGCACTTGGTGCCACGGCCCACCTGCCATGTTGTTTTTCCTGCCTAAGGTAAAGTCATCCCTGATGGAGGATCACAGGAATCGTGCAGTAGAGGGGTCCTTTTTATCGGATTGTCTGGCCCAGCACTGTTTCAGCCGTGGAATGGCCAAATGGGGGAGGCAGCTTGATGACTGAGGTCTCCAGGACTCTAAACAAATCCAAATCATATTATGTGATATCATCTACTATTAAATTCTGCTCCGTACTTGTAAAATTTTTATTTTTATACTGTATTGAGAATTTGTTCTGTTCTATGTATTGTATTGTATTGACCCTCTTCTTTTTGACACCCACTGCATGCCCAACCTACCTGGAAAGGGGTCTCTTTTTGAACTGCCTTTCCCAAGGTTTCTTCCATTTTTTCCCTACAAGGGTTTTTTTTGGGAGTTTTTCCTTGTCTTCTTAGAGAGTCAAGGCTGGGGAGCTGTCAAGAGGCAGAGCCTGTTAAAGCCCATTGTGGCATTTCTTGTGTGATTTTGGGCTATACAAAAATAAATTGAATTGTATTGTATTGTATTGTATACTTGCATATGGTAGTTAACATGCTGCATGTTGCTGCACTCCAGCTCCATGACTAGTGAGTATTTATTATGTTGCCTCAAAATTTCTGTCTTCAATAACTTGAAATCTCTCAATACACTGTTTGCAACACAGTCTACAAGGTTATACCTTGCCTGATGAAGGGGCCTTAGCTGCCTCGAAAGCTTGCATTTGTAATCTATTTAGTTAGCCAATAAAAGATGTCATTTCACCCTACTTTCTCTTGTATCAATCTATGGCTAACACGGTATAACACTCTACTGCTATTTCATGATGTGTAAAACTGAAACATTTATTTTTTTAAACATTTTAACTGTAACAATTTTTTTACATTCAAGTTTGGAATAAAAAGATGTTAGGATTATTCCTACTCAATATTTTGAAGTAAACCTGGAAGTATTATAATACTGAGTCACTAATGGGACTGGGAATTACTATAGCTATTATTTTTAATATTTTTTTGTAATTCATATTTTTTATAATTGCCAGAGTCACAATTGGAAATAGGGAGTAGAGTAATTTAATGGGACTGATAAAAGAGAAGGCAATTTTTAGACATAAATAACCTGCCATATTATTTTATTTGTGTTCTTCTATGTGGAACAGCAATCCACAGGTCTTAGAAATAAATTGCATTGCTAGAATATATCAGTATTTTTGCATATGGCACTTACCAAGTAAACTGATTCAGAGCATGTCCAAATTATAGTGAGCACCAAGATGCAAGGAATGAGGCACACACTGAATAAAGTTCAGTCAGACAAAAGGCGTGTTTTTTGAGAAATGGTAAATGGCAACAATGCACTATAATACGCAACAATACAGCCTAATGAGTCTTGCATCACTTTTCTGTTGCTATGGGCCACGGGTAACACCTAACAAAACAACAAATATAAAGTAAGGATAAGATGATGCAGGCCTCACATCATTTCTCCACAACATGAACTAAGACAGAACTTTTTTTACCCCTTTGGGGAAATTTGGCTTTTAATAGAAGCCAAATAGATATAGATAGATAATAAATATAAACACATATATACTGTACTATACTCTGAAAACACATTACAATGACTAAAAAGGAAGAAAATTAAAAAGATAAAAATACTTCTGACTTGACAGTTACAGTCACAGTGAGGTAGTATACAGATGTATTGCTGTTTGTATATGTTTGTTGACACATTTACGTTGAATAATTTGTTGGCCTAATACCTCTGGAATTAGCAGTCACCTTCTCTCTTACTGTTACCTATCCTTTCCATCACAAACTTGTGAATTTCCCCTTTGGATTAACAAAATTAATCTAAATTTTATCTAATCTAATCTAATCACCAAGTCACTTAAAATCCTAAATGGGGCTTTTGTTTATACTTTTTCTCCAGAAGACTCCTCTCTCCTTATTAAATTATTTTGAGGCATGACAAAGAAAGTGCTGGCCTTCAATGTTGGCTGACTTAAACATATACTGTAGCTCTGCATAGTATGTGAACTACCACTCAACCTAGTCTGTGATAAGCTCTCTGCTAAACTATAAACAAAATAATAATTTTTAAATATTATATTATTATTTTCATACCTGACACAAATGAAGGGTTAGGACACCAGCTGGTGGTCCTCATTTTATGTCCAAGGTTAGACAACCAAAAAAAAAGGCAGGTAAGGTGATGTCAAGCTTGATGCATTTACCTGGTCTCTTCCACAGACTCCTGCCCTCCTATGTTGGTCTAGACTGAGAAGAATTCCCTAGGTCAGGTGTTCTGTAGGCACAGGCAGAAGCAAAAAAGGTGAGGTGATTGTTTAACCAGTGAAGTCATTGGTTACCCAGATAGTGCTCCTCAGTCCTAAAGCAACTGAAATAGTTTTAGTGTTACATTCAAAATCTTACCCGTAGTTCTATATTATATTCGGCCACACACTTATAAGGCACATGTGTGCATGTGTGTGTGGGTGTGTATGTGGATGTGCGTCTGTGTGTGTATTTTAACAGCCTAAAAAAGAAATTACCACCGAGGCAGTGTGTCCCAAAAAAAAGCAATGCAAATTGCCCAGAGTGTTGTGGAGAGGGGCAGGCAGAGGAGCCACTCTTAAATAAAGCAGACTCTGGGATGCTGGGGGGGGGGTGGGCAGGGGATTTGGATGGGGGGATTGTTAAGGCAGTTCTGTTTTTTGTTTTTTTTTGCAAAGAAAAAATGTAGTATGGTGGGAGTGTAAAAATGCGTTGTCGAGGTGTTTGATGCAGGGTTGTTCTTTGTCTGTTTTTTTGTACTTTTTGTTTTTTTTCTAAGTTTGCATTGTCAAATTTAAGTCAGAAGAGAAGTAAAAACCTTTGTTATTGGAATGCTACAACCACTTGCATGTGAGGTGTGTTTCTCCTGCCTGGAAAGGGACTTTACTATATATATCAAAATAAAAGTCTTCAGCGGTCTTTGTTTAAGCCGGGCACAGCCCAAAGAGGTAACTTGGTCCCCCTTCCCATGGGCTTACCAACTATGGGAGGGGCCAAGGAGGTTGGGTGCAGTGTGAGTTGGGTGGTGGCCGAAGGCGGGGACCTTGGCGGTCTGATCCCCGTCTACAGAAGCTGGCTCTTGGGACGTGGAATGTCACCTCTCTAAAGGGGAAGGAGCCTGAGCTGGTGCGCGAGGTCGAGAGGTTCCGGCTATATATAGTCAGGCTCACCTCGACACACAGCTTGGACTCTGGAACCAATCTCCTTGAGAGGGGCTGGACTCTCTACCACTCTGGAGTTGCCCCCGGTGAGAGGCGTCGAGCGGGTGTGGACATACTTATTGCCCCCCGACTTGGAGCCTATTCATTGAGGTTTACCCCGGTGGATGAGAGGGTATGCACCGAACAGCAGTTTGGAGTACCCACCCTTTTTGGAGTCCCTGGAGGGGGTGCTAGAGGGCATACCTTCTGGGGACTCCCACGTACTGCTGGGATATTTCAATGCTCACTTGGGCAATGACAGTGAGACCTGGAAGGGCGTGATTGGGAGGATTGGTCCCCCCGATCTGAACCCCTGCTATTGGAGCTTCTGTGCTCGTCACAGACTGTCCATAACGAAAACCATGTTCAAGCATAGGGGTGTTCATATGTGCACTTGGCACCAGGACACCCTAGGCCTCAGTTCGATGATCGACTTTGTGGTTGTGTCGTCGGACCTGCGGCCACATGTCTTGGACACTCGGGTGAAGAGAGGGGTGGAGCTGTCAAATGATCAAATGAGCAGAACTTTGACCACGTCCCGAGGGAGATGGGGGACATTAAGTCCGAATGGGCCATGTTCCGTGCTTCTATTGTTGCGGTGGCTGGCCAGAGCTGTGGCCATAAGTTGGTCAGTGCCTGTCGTGGCGGCAATCCTCGAACCCATTGGTGGACACCGGCGGTGAGGGATGCCATCAAGCTGAAGGAGTTCTACAGGACCCTTTTGTCTTGTGGGACTCTGAAGGCAGCTGATAGGTACCAGCAGGCCAAGCGGAATGCGGCTTTGGTGGTTGCTGAGGCAAAAACTCGGGCGTGGAAGGAGTTCGGGGAGGCCATGGAGAACGACTTTCGGACGGCTTCGAGGAGATTCTGGTCCACCATCCGGCATCTCAGGAGGGGGAAGCAGTGCAGTGTCAACACTGTATATGGTGGGGATGGTGCGCTGCTGACCTCGACTCAGGACATTGTGGGTCGCTGGAGGGAGTACTTCGAAGACCTCCTCAATCCTACGAACATGCCTTCCAATGAAGAAGCAGAGCCTGGGGACTCGGAGGTGGGCTCCCCCATCTCTGGGACTGAGGTCACCGAGGTGGTCAAAAAACTCCTTGGTGGCAGGGCCCTGAGGGTGGATGAGATATGCCCGGAGTTCTTCATGGCTCTGGATGTTGTTGGTCTGTCCTGGTTGACACCCCTCTGCAACATTGCATGGACATCGGGGACAGAGCCTCTGGATTGGCAGACCGGGGTGGTAGTCCCCCTGTTTAAGAAGGGGGACCGGAGGGTGTGTTCCCACTACAGAGGGATCACACTCCTCAGCCTCCCAGGAAAAGTCTATTCGGGGGTCCTGGAGAGGAGGGTCCATCAGATAATCGAACCTCGGTTTCAGAAGGAACAGTGTGGTTTTCGTCCTGGTCACGGAACAGTGGACCAGCTCTACACCCATAGCAGGGTCCTGGAGGGTGCATGGGAGTTTGCCCAACCAGTCTACATGTGTTTTGTGGACTTGGAAAAGGCGTTCGACCGTGTCCCTCGGGGAATCCTGTGGGGGGTGCTCCAGGAGTATGGGGTACTGGACCCCCTTATAAGGACTGTTCGGTCCCTGTACAACCAGTGTCAGAGCTTTGTCTGCATTGTCAGCAGTAAGTCGAACCCATTTCCAGTGAGAGTTGGGCTCCGCCAGGGATGCCCTTTGTCACTGATTCTGTTCATAACTTTTATGGACAGAATTTCTAGGCGCAGCCAGGGTGTTGAGGGGGTCCGGTTTGGTGGACTCAGGATTGGGTCTCTCTGGATTGGTTCGCAGCTGAGTGTGAAGCGGCTGGGATAGTAATCAGCACCTCCAAATCTGAGACCATGGTCCTCAGCCGGAAAAGGGTGGAGTGCCCTCTCAGGGTTGGGAGCGAGATCCTGCCCCAAGTGGAGGAGTTCAAGTATCGTGGGGTCTTGTTCACGAGTGAGGGAAGAATGGAGCGTGAGATTGACAGGCGGATCAGTGCGGCGTCTGCAGTGATGCGGGCTCTGCATCGGCCTGTCATGGCAAAAAAGGAACTGAGCCGTAAGGCAAAGCTCTCAATTTACCAGTCGATCTACGTTCCTATCCTCACCTATGGTCATGAGCTATGGGTAGTGACCGAAAGAACGAGATTGCAAATACAATGAAATGAGTTTCCTCTGCAGGGTGTCTCAGCTTTCCCTTAAAGATAGGGTGAGAAGCTCAGTCATCCGGGAGGGGCTCAGAGTAGAGCCGCTGCTCCTCCGCATAGAGAGGAGTCAGATGAGGTGGCTCGGGCATCTGATCAGAATGCCTCCTGGACACCTAGCTGGCGAGGTGTTCCGGGCACGTCTAACCGGGAGGAGGCCCCAGGGAAGACCCAGGACACGCTGGAGAGACTATGTCTCCTGGCTGGCCTGGGAACGCTTCGGGATTCCCCCGGAAGAGCTAGAAGAAGTGGCCAGGGAGAGGGAAGTCTGGGTATCTCTGCTCAAGCTACTGCCCCCGTGACTCAATCTCGGATAAGTGGAAGAGGATGGATGGATGGATGGATGGATGTTAGAGTGTTATAAATCACTCAGTGCCCATACTGGATTTATGAAAAAATATGCTCAAATGTGAATTTAGGGGAAAGTTATGGTTAATATGTTTTTTATTTTAGTATGTTTTCCCATAAAATCCCAGTTTTCTGTGTTCAATGTTCTAACTACTACTACTAGAGTTGCAGTGATGGTCTGTGACCGTGTAGCAGTAGGAAACTGGTTGACAACACACAATTACTTTGATCTGTATGATGAAATAGCCATTTTAACTAGTAGTATTTTGTTTAGCCTAGCTCTGGCCCATAAACAAAGATGAAAAAAATCCAAAGTTCTATGCTCATATATTTTGGATTTACTTAAAAAAAAAATTAAACAGCAATTAACATATTCTCAACAAAGAAATTTTAGCTGTTTCATTGCTTTTTAAGAGAGCATCGGCACTGCTATGGCAACTGAGTTGGTGACTTCTGCTCTTCTGCTCAGGTCACAAAAGTGGTCATTCTGTGTGATGCTGATCAGAAATACAAGATGTCATCTCTTTTGTGTGCAGATTGTGTATCCATGTATGATATGATTTGTCTGTTTAAAATATGAATAACCTAAGTTTTAGCATTCTGCATAGCTAAATGTATATTCCACAGCTCCAGAGTAGGTTTTGAGTTTTCAGGCAACACTGTATCACTAATAAGACATTTTGTAAATCAATGCCCTGCAACTAAAGATCAGAGGCCTCATGTATAATGCCATACATAGAATTCACACTAAAATATGGCGTACGGACAAAATTAGAAATGTGCATATGGCCACAAAAAATTCAAATACATAAAACTGTTCATAAGCAAAGTTCTACACACTTTCCCTTTATAAATCCCAATCAACATGAATTTCAACACACATGGAGCCTGCAGCCCCACCCTGAATGCTCTCGGAATTTTAAAAGCATGTGTGAAAAAAAATAATTTTTGTGAATGAAAAATGGAGGTCCTGCTCAGTGTAGTGAAGGCAAGGAAAAATATACTATTTGGTGGCTTAAGCAGTGGTATAAGCAGCAGAAGGAAACTGATGGAGTGGCACAGCATGGTGGAGGCACTTAGAAGTTCAAGTTCAGAAAGTTGCATAGTGCCCGAAATAAAAAAGAAGTGATCAGATATCAAAGTCGACGTGCAAAAGGTGAGTTGCATTCCACTGTCTGAGTGTAACCACTACTGGATGAGGTAGTGGAATTCAAGAGTTCACAAGGTTTGAGCATCGAGATGCTGCAATTATTGGCTAGACACTTATAACCGGCATTTTAAAATTGCTCAATCAGTGGTTTCATGAGCTGGATGAGAACCCACTCATGATGACTAAGAAATACCCAATTGGTTAGCCAGTTAACATTGGAAAGCTCCTGTGTCTAAAAACCCAAGGGTGGGCAGAGCTTGCAAAGGAACAGGTAGAGCAAAATTCCTCAAAGTTTGCCTTTGTAAATCCCGCTGCAGTTCAACACACAGCTCCTAGAGGATAGCTCTTGGAAATCTAAATCTACCTACAAGCCAGTCATCATAATGGAATAAGAAATCAGAAGAAGTCTCTATATATTCGGTCTAAATTACATAGTTGTTTTATTTGTATTCAAAGAAATTTACCAAATTGTGGCCCATTTATGTCTTAAGCTATTTGTTGGTGCATATTCACCTTAGATAAAATATTATAAAATTTAGGCATAGGACTACTTGTCTGGGAATCAAGCAGCCGATGATCAATGTACATTTTGTCTGTTGACCCTGTAAATAATAAATGCTACCAGTGGACCATCGCAGGGCCACCAACTATAATAGTGATAGGCTAGTCAGTAGAGAAATAATGTTAACCCGCTGGAAGGTTACCAGTAGTGTTCTAGCCGCTACAAGCTGCTGAGCAGCCAGCCACTGGCATGCCAACGGCGAACCACCAACTGAAAACTGTCAGCTTGCTGCTGCACCCCAGCTGTTGGTCTGCTGACCAACAGAGGCTTGCCTACTGGGACTGTTCTAATTCTTCCATTTACGATGTCTTCTAACAACACTAAAGCAGACATGGTAGTTGGAATAGTTTGGCCATTCCTTGCACCATTATATTGTTCCAGACTCATTACAATCAAGTGCCTTAAATTTACAAATGATATAAGCAATTAATTTTGGTGTATTGATAAAGCCTGCATCATGGATGCAAATTTCAAAAAGAAAGCACACCGAAACAGGACTGTTTTGACGCTGGGTGCCTCCTGTTTACATAACTGAGGAGAAACTTGCATACATGAAAATGTGTGTGGCTTTATCCCACGTTTAATTTTTATACATCTTGTCATAAACATGTAAAGAGGTGTACACAACATTTTTGTATATATACACCATTTATACATGAGTCCCCAGGTCTCCACAAGTGCTATTACTTTATCCTGATCATTTTAAGAAAACTTTCACTTTGTGTCCTTCCTGATATACTGACATTATTAAATTCTATGAGGTAAAAGGAATACAAACAAATAAAACTTTATATATCAAAAGAGGATCTTTATATATAGCATCATTAACTGCAAGCATGATCACAAAATACTTTACAAAGTAAGCAGGGATATGATTCAGTATCATAAAGAAATTTATAAATAGAATAGTTCATTATAACATATTTTTCTCCAGCACCACTAATTAATCATCAAAACAAATGTGTTATTTTCATCAATGTTTCTGCTACAAGCAGCATTAATCTATACCTTTGTGATACACATCTAATAATAAATTACTACAGACTAATTATCATTCTATCTTATCTTAAACCTGAATTATCCTAGATCAATCAACTGATTAACCAAAGTTTACAAAATACAGCAAAAATAGGGAGCTCAAAATAATACAAAATATACAGTTTTATATTGCTTATCTTGTAATCTATTGTTCCTCGCTTTGCTTTTTTCCCCTGATGCATGCTACATTTAATTTTCAGGTGCTGTAAGTCTGTTTACCTTTTAAAGCATATTGTGATTATACTTGAGTTTTCAATTATACCATCTTTACTTTATATTACAAATTTAACAGTAAAGTCAATCCCATGGAGATTCAACAAGCAAGCTAAATTATAATGCGATACAACTCAAAATGCAATAAATGGAGGAGATGATAAAATATTAAGGATAAAGCTTGAGTTTAAAAGAACAGAGGAACAGCAGTTCAACAAGAAAGAGAAAGGCATTGAAAGAGGTTATATTTCTCTAGACACCTCACTTTCCATGCTAAATGTAAATGTACAGATATTTCTATTCATCCATTGCAGACAGCTTAAGTGCTTTGGTGATGCAACTTATATACCTATTCAGATCACTTATTCATATTAAAAAGTCTAGAGGCCCTTGCAAGGATCCTTGAGGGACACCATTCTTAACACCATGCAATTCTGATAAGATTCCTTGCAACATAACCTTATGATTCATGTGTTTTGGCCCATTTTATACGCATTTACTTAATACACCCTAAATTCCCACTTCTTTTACTTTGATGCCCAACCTCTTTTGTTGGATCTTATCAAATGCTTTCTAAAAATCAAGATAAATAATACCATTTGCACCACTGTGCATTGTATCCTTTTTTGCTTCACCATAGAATTCTAGCAATATTAACAAAAAATGATGTCCCTCATCTGAAACCATGCTGACTATTCAGCAAAACTCCTTGCCTTGTGATTCTCAATCTTCTCCTTAAAAAATTCTTCCATTAATTTGCCTGAGATGCACATTAATCTTACTGGCTTATAACTACTTGGGACTGAACCAATCACCCTTTTAATATAACGTTACGGTATAATATTTGCCATTTTCCCTTCCTTAGGCATTTCCCCAGTGTGCAGTGACTTATCGAAAAATATGCATCAAGAGTTCATATATGTACTCACTAACCTCTTTAAGCACTTGAGGATACATGTTATCTGGTTCTGGGGTCAGGTTTTTAAAACTTGTTTAGGCCCAAAAAGAGGCAGGAGAACATACTGTACATTCATGGTAACTCAGACACATCTTTACACAACATTTCGTTAAACTGGGAAAGGAAGACTCTGCTGATCAAGTCAGGGAATGCAGCCAAACCATATAAATGACTACTCATAATAATTCATATCACCAAGGCATTATTATAATGTGTATTGATGTGACAAACATATTAGACCTCAAAAGGTATGACTATGATGTACAAACCCGATTGTAGTTCCCTTTTAAGAGGGCTAATGCTGTGTATTTGTTCTGAAGAACTTTGTTTTTTTGTCAGGTTATATCAGCTACCCATTGCCACATCTCAGGGAACTGGCCAACAGGTCAAGAATATCTCATCCAAGCTTCAGCTTTATCATGCCTGCTTTGCGAGAAGCCACCAACTGACTAATGAGGTGCTATATTTATATTTATTTTATATATTATATATTATTATATTTATTTATATTTTCATATGGTACATAAAACATAACATTTTTTGCCAACATCTGCAGCCGTGTCCTGTTTCCCTAATATAATCCAAGCACTTCACTGCACACATATTTCAATAAGGGCACCTAGTGACATTGAAGCTGCTTTTGTTAACCGTAAGTAGTTACATTACATTAACACACTAGTCTTCTGTGCTGCCAAGATAACACTGCCCATGATTCATTTATTTTCCAGCAAAGTAGAGCTGGAAGATGATGTACATGATGGTTGGCTTGTTCATAAAGGTAACTGGCTAAGCCCTCAGTGTTTATTCATTATACTAGTAAAATACCCGCGCTTCGCAGCGGAGAAGTCGTGTGTAAAGAAATTATGAAAAAGAAAAGGAAACATTTAAAAAATAACGTAACATGATTGTCAAAGTAATTGTTTTGTCACTGTTATGAGTGTTGCTGTCATCAAGGATTTGATTATCATTATTTCTTTCAATCAGGTTCGTATTTGGAGGACATGTTGTGTTCAAGTTACATTCCGTGTTTGTCAACCGTTGTAAAGATAACAGGTTTCATTCATTGAAGTGTTCACTACCCAAATCGCCATGCGAGTATTTTGCAGCAGTGTCTCTATTAAGTTGTGGATTTGCCTGCGAGTATTTAGCGACAGTGTGTCTATTAACTTGTGTATTTTTCTGCGAGTATTTGGCGGCAGCGTCACAAAGTTGTTTTCGTCTAGCTGCATCAGAAAATGTACCGCGACGTCTGA
>JANRMT010062791.1:8401379-8418313 GCA_026402145.1 Polypterus bichir lapradei
ACCCATTGGCCTCGCTCACTGAGTTCAAGAGAAAAAAATAAAATGTAGTCTATGAGTTATTAAACAGTAAAACATTAACGTTTTAAGAAGTAAAGATACATTTTAAAGACGGTATAACACAACAGGTAAGTAGTACTAACAGCAGCTAAAATGTATATGGATCATCTCTTGGTAGTAGATCCCTTTTGAAAGGCGCTACACGACGGCTGTGGTATAGAAATTACATTTTCTATGTGAACGTCCAAATTTCTGCCAGTGATAATGTGCCTTACCGGCATTACCAGCAATTAAAGAAAATTAGTTTTGTGTCCTCTGCAGTGTTAAGAGAGAAAGGCTTTGGTTTGGGATAAAAGGAAAAAAGGTGCAAAGAAAGGAAACTTGCCTTTTTCTTTTATATAGTGTACAGAGACGTCTTCGCTGATGATATGAGCACCTTTAGGGAAGTGTCGCGGCGGGTCTCGTGTAGACTGGAGAGACGGCCCTGCTATTAACTGGCCGGGATGGCACTGTCGGTCCTCCACTCCTGTGCGTGTCTTCATAATCCGACCTGACGATGTCATAATCGTATACGTGCAAAAGAAAGTGCGAAGCACCTTAATATTAGTTTGCCGCAGTCTAGAAATGGGATCCCGTGTTTGCAGTTGTCTAGGCTATAGCTCAAGGAAAGGAGGAAAAAATTAAAAGTGTTTACCTTATATGGGCAGGCACTCAATTACGTGGGAGGCGTGATGACGTGAGACGCAACTCCGCCTCCCACGGCCATCGAGAGGCAGTCTATTACAGTATATGGATGAAAAAATAGGTTCCAGTTATGACCATTACGCATAGAATTTTGAAATGAAACCTGCTGTAAGGAATGAGCCTGCCAAATTTCAGCCTTCTACCTACACGGGAAGTTGGAGAATTAGTGATGAGTGAGTCAGTCACTCAGTAAGGGCTTTGCCTTTTATTAGTATAGATTACTCATTGTAGTAGCAATTATGTCATTGCATCATCTTTCTTATCTAGACGTTTTTCTGTTATTGCTATAATATAATTATATAATACTATTTCAGCTACTCACACCTCCAAATTACTTGTTTTATTATTGATATTCCTAGCATTTAGGCGAACAATTTTATTGTGTTACTTAATTTAATTTTGCATTTTAATTTTGAGTTAAAATTTAAATTACTATATTTGTTTTTACACTACTGTTCATCCATTCATAAACAGGTCTAAACCTATCTAAGCCTCACATTAAACCTTCCAGTCTCCTCAGTCTTACCGGGACAGGAGTGTAACACTGGTAGTACTTCTCAGAGAAGGCTACCTTTTCAGTTCTGCTCTTCAGCTTGGCATTTAACTCTCTGAATTTGGATTGTAAACCTGGCACCCTGTTGTATGTGTGTCATATGTTACAACATGGACAATCACAACTGGATTTGTCCATCCAGAAAAAAGCAACAGAAGGTGCAAGACTCTGAATCTCAAAACAAAGCTACGTTTTATTTCCCCTAATGACCAAGTCCTCAAGTATCACAACCCCTCTCTTTCTGAGGACTGGTTTTGAGGTGGCCAGTGTGGGCTCTTTTTGTGTGCTTGCCACCATCCAGCTCTGTAAAGTCCTAAAAATGGTTTTGACACTTCTGGTTTTGGGTTTGATGCCCCCAGACATTATAACCCTTTACCCTGCATCTACATCTGACTGTGACCCACCTGTCTCCACCTGTCTATTCTAGGGTCTCCTCCCACGCCACTTTAGGAGTGCACACCATCTCCATAAAGGACATCTGGGCCAGGTCTGCCAATTTTCTACTACAGTAAAAGCCAGCCACCTCCTCTTCCAGTTCAGCAACCCTGAGTTTGAGGTGCTGGATCAGCTGGCATTTCCAGCAGACATAGCCTTCAAAGAGGGATAATTCATCCAAGCCAGTCTCCAAAAAACCCAACATCAAACAGGACTTACATTGTACTGGCCTCATTTTTAAATTTTTAATTTGAACTACTAAACTGCTCAAACACCATCCATCCATCCATCCATTATCCAACCCACTATATCCTAACTACAGGGTCATGGGGGTTTGCTGGAGCTAATCCCAGCTAACACAGGGCGCAAGGCAGGAAACAGCTGCTCAAACAGTTTTAATTAAATTTAAATTATTTAACTCAAACTATAAAATGAATTAATTAATTCATATCAGCTTATAGAACAACTGAAATACTTTATTCAACTCGGAATTTATCTTAGTCACAAATCAAGCTATTGTGCAGGGGATGGTAATAGTTCCAAATTTAATGTCTCTATCTATCTATCTAAAGGAAAGGCCGCCTTCACAGAAATGTGAATATTCAAAGTTTATGGTCTTGAATAATAGGCAGATTTAACTGTGATACTGACAGTTAGAAGAAGATGTGATGGGTAATGCAGTGCATACAAAGATTACAGGCAGGAATGAGGCACGGGGCAGAACAGAGCTCAGAAAAGCCAGGTGAAACAAAAGGAATCCTGCAATGGCAGGAACAAGGCATGGAAAGCTTAAGGAGGGATAAAACATATTCTGGCCTGTAGATTTAAGCACACTACCTAAGGATGGGACAAGAGGCAATGTAGAGCAGATCAAGTGTTAAGAATATAAAGAATGGTTCAGGAGAAATCAGGGCTGCTAAGAAAAGCCTTTAATTCTTGTTCCTGTTGCAACAGTAGTGCTATACCTGAATACTTAAATGATTCCAGGACTTGGTTGAAATAGATAGATAGATAGATAGATAGATAGATAGATAGATAGATAGATACTTTATTAATCCCAAGGGGAAATTCACAAGGACATGGTTTAAAGCTGCATGTAAATCTTAATGTCAAGGGTGTATGGACAAATGTTAACTTTTTCCCTTCAGATCAGTGGAGCTAGAAATTAAATGTGATAAAAAGTGCTGCAAAAACATCCATTAAATGAGTGTTCCTTATCATCTTTAGTCCCAATAAAATGGAATTGGACAACATGACACCCAGGGGGGCCGTAACTTTAAAGAACTAGAAGAGAAATATTCTGCATACGCCCAAGTGCAAAACTAGGGAACTCCACAGAGGAACGAACATAAATAGGGAAAGACCTTAGAGATACTTTTCATGGAAGGAAGTCTCACTAAGCTTGTAACACCATCAAAAATCTAGGCTCAGGGGTATCTCCAGTGCCCTGAGATAATAAGACGATTGATTTTTGTCTATAATTTCCATTATACTACAATGTTACTTGGCCCCTTTTGTGGAAAAAACTATAGTTTTTACAAGTGCCTCCAACAGGATATATTTGTCATGTCTCAGCCAGGGTTTTTCACCTGGCTGGGGTTTAAATTTTGTTCATTTTTAATTATTTTATTTATGTTGATCATGTGCATTATTCTTTATTTTTGGTTTTGTCTATGTATATAAGCTACCTTTGTTATGTTCCAAGTGCTTTGTGGGTGGTCCCCAAAGAAGCAGGACCACCTGCCAATCACTGCCATGAACTGACCTCCACCCTTTAAATCTGGACAGTCTTGCACAGTTCCTGTTATTTCATTCTGAATGCGCTCTGGAGTCAGTAAGTTAATTGTGTTTTTGCTATGCTTGTGTGTTGTGTATATTTTGGAATTTTGACCTTCATGCTCTGCATTGGATTGCTTTAATGTTTTGGGGCAATTTCTTTATTTTCTTTGCTCCATAAAGCATCATTGTTTTTGAAGAGAATAAACATTTCATTTTACGAAGATTCCATGCTTGTCCATATTACTAGAATGGATTTGACAGTTAGATCCCCCTCTAGTAGGCATTTTTGGATGTGCTAATTGGGACTTATGTGCTTAGGGACTCCTATTCAAAAACAATTTTATGTAAAGGTTTAGTTTATAGCTAAAACCAGTTGTAACAGGAGAATTCTGCAATCATTTACAATTTCTGGAAATTGATTTTCTTCCAAAGATATGCAGATTTGGGGATCTGGTGCCACTAAAATGATGCTAGTGTATGCGAGTGCTTGTATTCACCTTGCGATGAGCTGAGGCCTCGTCCAGGGATTGTTTCTCACTCGTGCCCAATGCTTGCTGGAATGGACACATCCCTGGATTGATGGATTTAATCAATAAACATCCTTTTTAGAGATATTGCGGTAAGGTGTCATCGGAATTTAATAGATGTTCTAGGCAATTCACAACACAGAGAAGCCGAACCTGTTCTCACCATGATAATATCTTGCACTGCCACCCGGTAGATTCCTCCAGATTTACGTAAAGTACGCACACAAGTATAAACACTACAACGCTTGCGGAGCAGGAGCGTCCGCTGCAGCATACGTCGCGTCGCGTGAAGCATAACTTCGGCCTAAGGTGACAGTGAACCCAGTGTTAAAAACTGAACAATACCCATTACCCCATATAGATGATATATTTGCATATCTGGGCAGAGGAGAAAAGTTTTCAAAAATTGACCTTGCACAAGCATACCTACAAATGGAAGTAGAGGACTCATCCAAAAAGTATTTGACTGTTAACACTACTAAAGGCCTGTACCAGTATAACCATTTGGTTTTTGGAGTTGCTTCAGCACCAGCCATATGGCAGAGGGCCATAGAACAAGTCTTACAGGCCATTCCTGACACTCAGTGCTACCTTGATGACATTCTTGTTCCAGGGGCTGATGACAAGGAGCATCTAGAGAATCTAGGAAAAGTCCTGAACAGATTAGCAGACTTTGGCTTGAGAGTCAACAAAAATAAGTGTGAATTTTTCAAAAATTCTTTTGAGTATTATGGACACCAAATCGATAAAGAAGGCTTACATAAATGTAAAAACAAAATTGAAGCTGTTTTGAAAGCACTGAAACCCCACAATGTATTTCAATTGTGGTCATTTTTGGGACTGGTTAATTATTATCACAAGTTTCTTCCAAATCTTTCAACTGTTTTGCATCCTTTAAACAGTTTGCTGCTCAGTGAAACAGCATGGTACTGGACTAAAGACTGTGAGCATGCGTACAAAAAGGCAAAACCTCTTATAACATCTGTAATTATTGTGCTAACTCATTATGACCCCAACATGCCACTCCAGCTTGCATGTGATGCCTCTCCTTATGGTATTGGTGCTGTATTGTCACATTAGTTCACTGATGGAACGGAACAGCCAATTGCCTTTGCCTCAAGATCCTTAACTCCAGCAGAGCGTAATTATTCCCAAATTGATAGAGAAGCCCTTAGTTTGGTTTGGGGAGTTAAGAAGTTTAACAGTATTTATATGGGAGAATTTTTACCTTGCTGAATGATCATCGGCCATTGTTGTCCATCTGTAAGGGTGTCCCAGGTATGGCTGCTGCACGACTTCAACGATGGGCATTATTTCTTGGGGCCCACACTTACACTATTGCATTCAAAGGTACAGAGCATCATGGTAATGCTGATGGACTGTCGCAGCTTCCATTGGAGTTATCACAACTCAAGAATTTAGTGGAACCAGTAGACATGTTCCAAATGGCTCAGGTAGTCTCATTGCCAGTCACATGCTCTGACATCCAGCGAGAGACGCGCTGCGACCCAACACTTTCTAAAGTTTATGAGCTGACAGTTAAAGGCTGGCCATCCAAGGGCAATGCAACTTTATCGGTCTACTCATCATGACGTGGCCAACTGTCTGTAAGTCAAGGTTGCATTTTATGGGGTACACATGTTATAATTCCACCAAAACTTCGTACCAAGGTCCTTGAGGTGCTACATGAAGGGCACTTAGGGTTGGTAAATATGAAGAACTTGGCTCGCAGCTATATCTGGTGGCCTGGCATTGATCACCAGCTGGAAGACCTCACAAAGACGTGTAATGGGTGCCAGCAGACTCAAAGGTCACCAGCGTCTGCACCACTTCACCCCTGGGAATGGCCCACCACCCCATGGCAGTGCATACACATTGACTATGCAGGCCCATTCTTTGATAAGATGTTTCTTATTGTTGTAGATGCCCACTCTAAGTGGCCAGAGGTTTTCTGTACCACTAAAGCAACTTTCATAAAGACTGTGGAACTCCTACGTAACTTGTTTTCGCGTACAGGAGTACCAGAACAAATAGTAAGTGATAATGGTAGCCAGTTCTTATCTGAGGACTTTAAAACCTTCCTCAGGAAAAATTTAATACAACACATCACCACAGCACCATACCATCCTGCAACGAATGGTCTTGCTGAGCGTTTTGTGCAGTCCTTCAAGCAGTCCATTAAGGCAATGTCATCTGAAGGAATATCACTACAACACAAAGTGTCCAAATTTTTATTGGCTTATCGTAACAGCACCCATTCGACTACCGGACAAACACCTGCAATGCTTTTTCTAGGCCGTCCCCTGAGATCCCGTCTGGACTTGATGAAACCTGACCTACGTAGGCATGTCCAACAGAAGCAGGCCACCTGGAATCAGAGTCAAAAGACACAAACCCTGCGTACCTTTTGTGTGGGTCAGAGAGTTTTGGCTCGCGACTATCGTAACAGTGGCCGGTCATGGCAGCAAGGTGTCATTTTCTCGCAGACAGGACCACTGACTTATACTGTAGACATTGGGGATGATGTTGTCTGGCGTCGACATACAGATCAATTGTTAGACACTAATTCTTCTGACAA
The DNA here is from genome assembly GCA_026402145.1 of Polypterus bichir lapradei. NCBI lineage: Eukaryota > Metazoa > Chordata > Cladistia > Polypteriformes > Polypteridae > Polypterus > Polypterus bichir. Next base: position 8,407,993 of record JANRMT010062791.1, read on the forward strand.
CCACCAATACGAAGAAATTGCACATCGCAGGACAAGGCTGTACCAGAGTGTGATGGTTAGGAGTCTACCATCACCACAGACAATCAGGAAACAACGCAACCTGAGAGTCAGGACTCAGTTGGTAGTTCTAGCTCAATATGCACTAGAAGTTACCCTGACAGAGTTAGGAAACCTCCTAAAAGATTTGAATGTTAAATTTTATATGCTTTATCATGTTTTAAGTGATAAATTAATATATACAATGATTCTAAAGAAATAAATTTGACTTGAAAAATCTAAACCTGTCCTTTAAAACATATTGTTAAAGGTGAAGCCTTCTTTAAGTTTCAAGTGAGCCAAGCAGGTCATAACAAATAGAGTTGAACCTCAGGGAATCTGGATGCAAAATTGAAAAGCAGAAGTTACCAAATCACACTCACTGTACAGTAAGCGCTACATGTATGATGGATTTCCTTTATTTATTTTCACTGTGATGACAAGTGTCAAAGATCAAGCAGTTACAAGACTGAAAGAACAGGTGAATCCCAATGTAAATCATTTTTACTGTCAGACCACAGCAAGCTAACTCCACCCAGCAACATACCCTTATCTCCAATAAACAGTCACATTTAATCAGTCAATAAACTCTAGTCTGTTCATGGGATTGGACAATGTGGCACATTTGTAATGTAATGTTTTTTGTTGTGTCCTCCGAGTTTGGGACTGCTTTTCTGACAGGTAAAAGACAACTTTATGGTATCCTCAAGTGTTTGGTTATTACGCCACCATGTACCTTTAAGTATACAGCTGGGATATAAGTTAACTGAAGGTGCACTGAGGGAAGTTAGAGGGGGAAATGTAAGGAAATTAAAACCAAGGAGGAAAGGAGAAGGTAATTCCAAATATCAGAATGGGGCAAAAATATTTAATTTAATCTCACTGAGACAGCATAATTTTCTCTGACCTCCTTTTGCCACTTTTTTAAGGTTGGCACTCCTACTGACTGGTACATCCAAACTTTTGGATATTCCCCTTAAGTCCTTTTTATTTGTTATTCAAACTTATCCTAAAGTTCATGGTGTACATCTTTTGTATGTAGTTATGCTATCTGTGTATAGTATTATTTAGTATGCTTGTGGATTTAACAAACACCACCTGATGGTTGTTTAGAGAACTTTGCTATTAAAAAAGAAAACACAAACACAACAGTTATTATCAGGAAAGAGTCTTTGTCAATGCAGTTGGTGTCTTGATTCTTGAAATATGCTGTTATAATAAGAAAATGAAGATCTCTGTAGCATATTTTGTGTTGTAACTATAAGAAAATTGGAAGTATCCATCATTTGCCCCATTGTCCCAATTCCAATCAGAATTTCACAATAAATTAATGTGTTCAGAAAAGTCACAATACCCACACAACTATCGAAATATCATCTAGGAATAAACAATGAAGGTTATAATCTTGCACTAAGCAGTGTATAGTCTGGCTATGGCAATATGTTAATGAAATTCTACTGCTTGCCCTTGTAAAAGACTAGGCTTCATTTCAACATAAAAAACTGGAAAAGTCACAGAGTGATGTTTGGAGAGCCTAATTAGTGTGTGCCACATGTAGGATTTCTCAAGAGAGCAGGACACCGTAGTAATTCAGTAATTGCTTCTTAAGGAGAGTTTCAGCACATTAGCAGCTATTTAATTCTGCAGTCAAGAGCAATCCGCTTTGTAGTGTGGAGACTTTGCAAACCAGAATACAGCACTTGGTAGGTGGTGGGGAGAAGAGTAAGGCGCTAATAATGTCTTAGAAGTGTGTTCTGAGTAATAGCCTTGTTTCATGGTGCTAAAATTGATCTTAAACCAACTTAATATTGAACTGAATTATTACTGTCCTTCTTCCAGTTACTTTAGATTATAAATACACTTTTAAAGCATACATATTTATTTTGTATTTGTTAGAAAAATAAAATAATCAATTGATTAAAGCACTAGTAGATGTGTGTGATTAAAGTTTCACCCTCACAAATTCATTAGTTTCATGAGTCAAGAATAAAAAAAAAAACCTATAAATTGTTTTGTTATTTTAATGTTGCATATGATTCATTTATTCAAATTTAACTTACGCTATGAGTCAATGACCAAATATTAGTTCAATTATGTCTGACTGGATAAAATTGATGTTCTTTAGTCGCTCTGCATGAACAATATTTTTAAAGTCTAAAACATCCTAAGGAAAACAAAATTCTAAAAATCTAAATTAAAAAATATTATCTAGAGTCATGCTTTTGAAATAGTACACCAGTCCATGACCAGACCCCAGTCTATCTGACTAATTCATAACAAGACAATTTTGGATCAAAAATTAAATTAACATAGATGTTTTTTGGGTACTAAATGAAATCGCCCCAAAACTGAGGAAAGATTTTTGGAGTCACTACTTCTTAAAAGATAAACCCTTTTCTCAACTGTGTATATCATTAATGTGGGTGCACAGTTATGTGTCACATCTCTTTTTGCATTCTTGTTTTTCTGTTTGTTAACTTACCAACCTTTGAGGATAGACAGTTCCGAGTTGTATTACACTTGCATCCAGGATCACAGTACACTACCTTCTGTCAGCAGCTCATTTAGACTTAACCTTAGGTATGACTTTTACTGTGACTCCTCTATTAGGAGTGTTCTCTGTCTCTCGCTCTCTCATCCAACTGAAATAACTGTAAAAAGACCTTGGCTCCCAACCCTAGCATTAGAAACGAAAAAACACACAAACAGAGAAGCAAACTTTAAGAAATTTTAATATTTAAGGGTTTCTCAAATAGCTAACGCCATAAAAAAAGCAAAAAAAGTGTGGCAATCCACACCATGCAACACTATGCCACTTGGGTGTGGTATAAGTCCGGTCGAGGTAGCTCCTTTCTTTCATTGTTTAAAGTCTTAGCAGTAATTCAGAACTTTTTTAGTTTTACTTCTCTTTCCTAATTTCTTCTCTCTGAATAGCAAGGTGTGCTTGTATAACTTAGAAAGGGGAGTTATTCTATCATAAATTGCACTTTGTGATAGATGAATTTGCTTATCTCATACTGCCCAGCAACTTCCCACTTTAGCAATCCTAAGATTCTCAGGTTTACAATGCCACAGAGCTTTTTACACTTTCTACTTAAACTAAATATCAAAATATTCAGGCAATTTGTAAGCATTCACAAAAAACATTAACAGAAAGAGTACAATCTGCACTAGCCAATCAACATAACAAAGTGTTCTAGCATAGAAAAGGAATAAAGAGTCTTTACAAAGTACACTTTTTAAACATTACAGGAAAAGTTCTGCTACTTCTGCAAATGTTCTGCATCTTCTTCCTACAACAAGATATGAATTATACACAGTCAGTAACCAAACCAGGAACCAAACCCCATTCCCCTTATCTGTGAGACAGCAGCATTTATGTAAATCCACCCATCTATCTTCTAAAGCTGATTTTTGTATTACATGCCAGTGCTCAAAGCATGTCACCAATCAAGGTCCAACACTAGAAAGAATGTCACTCCTTCAGGATACATTCATGCAGACACTCTCTCTCATACTGGAGCAATGCAGAGATCTTGATTATCATAAAGGTATTTAATTTCAATCCTAACTACAGGGTCACGGGGTTCTGCTGGAGCCAATCCCAGCCAACAAAGGGAGCAAGGCAGGAGTGATTAATTTTATTAAAGTAATTTTGTTGTTATTCCTTGTTGGGTTAAACTAGAAATCCCAAAAAGGGCTTCTTTAACTTGCCGTTGCCCTGAAATCAATTATTCCTCTTTCATTTCTTTAGACATATTTTCATTAAACAATTTAAAGCACAATTTCCTTTATAATCCAGTTTCTTAGTGGGCTAAAGAATGATGAGATTGGAGGGACAGAGGAAGAGAAAGCTAGGCAGACCAAAGCAGAGGTGAACAGATAAAGTAAAAGAAGATCTGAAGAAATTCTGAAGATCTGAAGAAAAAGGGCCTTACTGGTGAGAAGATGCAGGACCAAGCTGTTTGGAGAAGGTTGATCATCGACCCCACATAGAAGTAGGAAAAGTCGAAGAGGAAGTGACTTTAAGTTGGTACTGACTTTTACCTCAAAAAGTGCTACCATTTTCTGCAAGTGTTAACAATTCTGTGTTGGGCTGTAGAATAGCATCAATCATTTTTATGTGATCATCTAATAACTCTCCATAAAATGAAGATGTCTGTCTCTTTCCAAAGTGCTTCTTGCACATAATTAGGGCTGCTGATTAATCACCATTAACGTGTGTGATTAATGCATTAAAAATTTCTGTGGCCAAATATTTTAACGCAACACCTAAATGCGCTAATTAAATCTGGTTAATTTGACCATACTTCACACATCGATAATGAGACAGTGCCAAACAAATCCAAGTCTGTTAATAGTAGTAGTGGTCTGGCACTGCCACATATTATACAAATATTATACATATTATACAAATATCTGTCTAATGTGTACTGTTGGTCACTGCCTGGGCTTCTACAAATTTAACATGTGGGTGTTTTCTTCAGTCCAGGACTGACAGTAGGAAGGCAGTGACTGACAGCATTGGTCTTTGAGGATGGGATTTCCTGGCTGCTGTCAGGAACTGTTCTGATCAGTAACCACTTGGTAGTCAGGACACTAAATACAAAAAGAGAAGGAAAAAAACCCTTTATCAGACATTCAATTCAAGTGTTGAGGCTACATTTGAACAAAAGCAATTAATAAAAAAGATTATCCCTTGACCCGACCATAAATCCATCCATCCTTGAATTTTCTGTCAGTTATCCATGTCTGGATCGCGGGGTGGGGGGCACCAGCCTAAGCAAAGATGCCCAAATATCCCTTTTCCCTGACACTTTTTATAACATCTCCAGGGAAGATACCAAGGAGTTACCAGACCGGCTGAGAGAGATAATCTCTCCAGTTTGTCCTGGGTCTTCCCTGAGGATATAGGAGACTTCCAGGAGACATCCAAATCAGAAGCTCGAACCACCTAAACTTTCTATTTATGATGCAGAAGAGTAGTGTCTCCACATTGAGCCCATCCTGAATGTCTTCACTTCTCACCCAGTCTCTAAGCTTTGCAAGGGAATCTCATTTCTGCTGCTTACATTTGCAATCTTTCTTTCGGTCACTACCTAAAGCCTGTGACCACAGAATACAAGGACATAGATTGACTGGTAAATTGAGAGTTTTGCCTTTTACCTTAGCACTTTCTTTACCACGACTGATTGATGCATGACACCAGAGGCTGGACCAATCCACTTGTGAACCTCCAACTCCCTTCTTTCCTCACTTGTGAACAAAACCCAGATATACTTAAAATCCTCTTCTTGATGCAGCACCTCATTCCCAGCCTAGAGAAGAGGTGTAAATAAACTTGTCTTCTTAAGAAAATGGTTAATAGTCAGAAAAATCAATAATGTCTTATTTTTCATCTTTGTGTCATTTTAAAGATAGCATTATTGACAAAACCAATTGAAGTGCTGGACTTACGTGCATTGCAGTTTGGCTCAAAATAACTTGTTGACTGATAAGTGTTTCACTGTTCATTCAATTGTTCATGTCACACAAAACTTTTTATAAACTAACTGGAAAAATGTAATATGTCTGGGTAATTGGTTATTAAAACTATTTTGTAATTGAAGTTCTGCTTTATAGAAACATATACCACATAAAGGAAATACAAAAATTTCTATTGATATGCAGTTAATTTTGATTAAAACTTTTAATTGTGATCTAATTTTTTAATCGAACAGCAGCCCTACTAATAATTACTTGGGTTAAATACAGTATGATGTATGCTACGATAAGGGAAAATCCATCTGTATACTTGCACATAGCTGAAGCTGAAGTATATTTCTGCAGACAGAATAAAAGTCAGTCATGCACAGGCACAAGTCTTCTGTGACAAAATTCTTTCATCCTGTGTGGTTCATACTGTTTGACTGTGAAGGAAACTATGATGAGTATGAAACATTACTTATATCAGTTACAGTTATATATAACGGTTATGCTAACAAATCAGCAGTAATACATAGAATGTTTAGAATTCTAGGCACTGAATGCATAGTTCAGTATCCTAGTTTTACATGCCCACAACATTTTTTAACTGATAGACTGGAGGTAAGTTTAGGACATAATAAAGGATATCAAAAAATTCATATTATCTAGCTTATAAAAAACATATTAGAATATTCTCTGGGATGCCACTTTGAGCTTTTATCTTGTAAGTAATAAAACGCATGTCAAAGTCAAGTGCTAATTGTGTTAATCAGCTAGCTTTAGAATAATTCTCTCTTGGCACAGTAATGAAGTAGGACACAATAATATGATCCATGTAAATAGAACAAAGACTTGTCCTCTGATTACAAACTCATTTGAACAAAAATTTGAAATAATATGTGGACCACTCAACATTAGCAGCATAATACATACCATTGAACATTTTAAATTATAAATTTATTGTCTCTGTTTTGTTCTTATAGTATATATGTATCTGTTTTGCCGTACTATCTCATATATAAGTAAACTAGCAGAATACCCGCGCTTCGCAGCGGAGAAGTAGTGTGTTGAAGTTATGAAAAAGAAAAGGAAATATTTTAAAAATAACGTAACATGATTGTCAATGTAATTGTTTTGTCATTGATATGAGTGTTGTTGTCATCTCTCTCTCTCTCTATCTATATATATATATATATATATATATATATATATACATAGCAAAATACCCGCGTTTGGCAGCAGAGAACTAAAAAGAAAAGGAAACATTTTAATAATAACGTAACATGATTGACAATATAATTGTTTTGTCATTGTCATGAGTGTTGCTGGCATATATATATATATACACTCACACACACACACACACATATATAAACATATATATACACATCATATATATATATATATATATATACACACACACACACACACATATATATATATACACACACACACATATATACATATATACACATATATATACACACAAACACATATATACATATATACACATATACATATCTACATATATACTGTATATAAACATATATATATATACAAATCTACATATATATATTAGGGGTGGGACTCGATTAAAAAAATTAATCCAATTAATTAGAGGCTGTGTAATAATTAATCTTGATTAATCGTATGTAATCGCACACAGGGCCGATCCTGGGTAGATGGCCGCCTTTGTGCGAATGTGGTTTCGCCGCCCTACGTACCTATTTTCTATTATGATATGACGGATATTACTATTACATGTACTACTTCAAACAGGATTAAGACGGTGTTAGGGTTAGAGTCGGGATGTATAAATAAAATTTAATTTCAAACGATTAGTTTTTATAAAAACTAAATAAAGAATCACAAAAATAAAAAAATCACATACATACATTAATTTATTAGTTAAACATCAAAGAATGATTCTCCTAGCTTTAACAGTAGCAAATTCATCTATTATGTTTAAATGATCCAGTTTTTCACAAATTTCATATTCTATAGACAGAAGCACAACATCACTCAATCGTTGTTGCCCGATAGTGGAACGGAGATCATTTTTAATTATCTTGAGTTTTGAGAAGCTCCTTTCAGATGCTGCCACTGATACAGGCAACGTGAGAAAAATGCGTAATGCAATGCAGAGATTCGGAAAACAAACCCGCTTTCACGTTTTGTCTTTCTCTCGGACATTCTACAAAATAGGTAGAATAAAGGGCTAATTCAAATATAATAATAATTTTGTAATAATCTTGGGCCTAATTCACACAAGTGACATATACACAATACACACTAATGTCATGTCAGTGTGCATTGGGCAATAAGTAAACATGTAAAAGTTTGTAATTTTTCTGAAATATTTCATTAACACTTTGAGCCCCACGTGCGCCACCGATGGTCATTTTAAATGTAAAAATACATTGCCGGTGAAAACGTGGGCTCAAAGTGTTAAAAAAATCTGTACATACTTTCTCAATGAAACAGCATATCATAATCATAACGTACGTTTGTGTAGAACCACGAGTCCTGAGCCTTTGTGTAGTCCAAACAAATAGAATCAAACCAAACCAAACCAGCCTAGATTAGAAAGCCGGCTTATTTAATCGTTCTAAGCGACAGGCAGCTCTGCACACAGTGACAAACAGTCAATTCAGAGATCGCCGCAGCCCCGCTGTCTTTTGCCGCTTCTCTTGACTCGCAATCCCGTTGAGGAACGTACGCGTCTCACATGAAATCTATCGCCTTCGCGACGCAACTATGAAACATGCAAGTTGAACGTTGACTAAGGGACTACACATATTTAGAGTTTTGGTCGCGCGTAGTAAACACATGGTAAGCAATGGAACCGTTCAGACAGAGCGTGCGATGAGCCGGCAACCATCAAAGGCTTTTGCGCCCGCTCGCGCGAGCAAATCGCTATGTATGTGGATTCCCTAATAGGCATCAGCGCATCGACTACAATACACGCTACACGCAACTTTGTCAAACTTTGCTCACTGCAAACGCCGCCGCTGCTATAGTCGTCGGCCGCCCTCAGACTTTAAAATTCAAAGGCGGACAGCCGCCGGTCGCAGCGTCGCCGGCTGCTGCACGTCTCCTCAACGGCCGCCTTTGAGTTTGGCCGCCCACGTGCGGGGCACGTTTTTGCCCGTCGCCAGGATCGGCCCTGATCGCACACATAAATTTGCCCCAAATCGCAAATGTGTTTTTTTAATTTAAAAGGGTTTTAGTGGGCGACGGAATCAAATAATAGACATGGACATGAATATTGTAAACTCAAGCTCTTTTAATTTCTGAAAAAAAAATGCTTTTAAACTGCATTTGAATTCAAAACAGAAACAAAAATATCATCCCTGGTTAAAATTGAGCAGACTTAAAAATAAAGTGGTAGTTTAAGTACTTTAAGTACATTTTCAGAATGGTATTGTCTTTAAATAATAACCAAAATTTCAACAGAAAGTGCAGTTTTTCTTCTTAAAAAAATAAGTCAGAAACATAAAAGGTAATTTGACCAACTTAATCTTTAAACTCTGAGTAACCTTAGCCAAAATTATTTTGTACATTAGGCTAAAACAGTGTGATCATTGAACATTTTGTAATTAGATGTAATTAGAATTACTAACGGTCACGGAACTCCAATGATCCCCAGTAAGAGCCACAAAGTCCGCTTTCTGTAATGCATCTAATTTTGCTTGGTTGTGCACAAAACCATGCTTTTATCAAGGCTTCGCTCGGGTAGTTTTTTGAAATTAAATTTTCCTAAGATCAGGAACGCGCTTCATTCCGAGTGTAACATTTTTGTAGCTGTGATGTGTGCACCAGTGTAATCGATGTACCAGGAAATCAGGCATTGACAAAAGTTCCCCTTTGCTTGGAATTGAAAATGTGATTAAATGCGTTATTTTTTGTTATGGAGTACATGCATCGAAGCTTCTCAGCTGTGCTTGTGCTAAGAATAGGAAAGATTTTAAAAATAACGTAACATGATTCTGCGTTAACTGCATATTTTTTCATACGTCTCAAACCAAGGAAATGCGAGGTTAAAATGAACCGAGAAGCACGCGTACATACTCAGTACATCCCCTCTCGGGAATCAAACCTCGGATGTAGGCGATAGAGGCAAAGCCTCTACAATTACGCCACGGTGTGTGGCTTATTTATTTGAGAGTATGTAGATCGGGATATATATATATATTCGCAGCGGAGACGTAGTGTGTTAAAGAAGCTATGGAAAAGAAAAGGGAACATTTTAAAAATAACGTAACATGATTGTCAATATACAGTAATTGCTTTGTGAGTGTTGCTGTGATCAAGGATTAGATTATCATTATTTGTTTCAATCAGGGTCGTATTTGTACGATGTGTTGTGTTCAAGTTACATTCTGTGTTTGTCAGTCGTTGTAAAGATTAAATTCTGTAATTACAGCCACATTAGCTCCACAAATGAGACACACGGGTTTACCGGCAATGTCAGTAAACATATACTCAGCCTCCCATCGGTTTTTAAAGGCTCTATTTTCAGAATCAACTTTTCTCTTCGGCATCGTGTGGGCTAGCTTCGCAATAACTTGCAGCAACGCGATAAATGTTCGGCAAGGCAACTGAATCGCTGCATTATGGGATCTGTAGTTTATTGTGTTACCAGCGCTTCATATACCCGGCCATTAATAACAATAATACAGTATATAAAATGATCTCGCGGGCCGGATATAATTACACGCCGGGCCGGATGTGGCCCGTGGGCTTTGAGTTTGACTCATATGGACTAAATTGAACTTGAAAAGAAATATTTTTTGGAATGTGATCGCGCAAGTCAGTA
>JANRMT010062791.1:8426597-8461996 GCA_026402145.1 Polypterus bichir lapradei
TTTCTTTCTTTCTTTCTTTCTTTCTTTCTTTCTTTCTTTCTTTCTTTCTTGTCAGGTAGAAACACCTTAAGCAGCTAACCTCCCAATAGCTTTCCTGGTGGCCCCTGCAGAGCCCAAAAGGGAAATCCTACAAAATCACAACTCCCATGCTGCCTGGTGGGTATCCAAAAATGGAATCACAAGAAAGAATACTTCCCCTCAGTGTACGGTGGAGTCACGTGAGCACAGAGGGCAGCTATCCAGTGCACTTTACTCTCCCTGAGTTCCTAACTTGAAAAGGGAGTGATAACCTTCCTGGTTGGGATGTCTATTATGAATCTGAGGAAATTGCATTCCAGAAGCACCTTCAGACTTACCTGAACAACCTGGAGGAAATCTGGAACATCAAAAGGCTTAAAACTGTTATTGCTGCAAAAGGTGGTTCTACAAAATACTAGAGCATGAGGATTGAACGCTTATGTATTTAGCATATTTCCTTTTTTGCTTCTTAATTTTTTTTTGTAACCTTAGACAATATATTTAAAGGATTAATTTTAGGTTTGAGTGCTTTGAAATAAAAATATCTCAGAGAACTAAAGTCCAGTGTAAGGTTTGTTATTCTATAATTTGGGTCTACTAATTGTTGTGTCTTTATTGACAAAGAAATGCTTTGATAGTGTAGTTTGAGTCAATCTTCCTTTACTACAGATCATAAAAAATGTCACTGCAACTGGTAGGCATTGACCACCACTGCTCTACATAAACTGTTTAGCTGTTTCAGTTCCACCTTAACCTCATACATTACTGGAAACACATAAACTCCAGAATTATTTGAAGGTCAGGCGATTAGATCCTGGCTGATATTTGGCACATGTTGCTTCCCTTGGGTGTTGCCTTTTAAGTGTAAGATTTATGTTTTACTGGTCTGTTTCTGGAAGTTTCTAACTTCTCCTACAACTGTAGGAAATTGAGGCTTGTCTCCAAGGGAATCCAGAGTTCATGTAAACCTAATTATTACGGTGTTGTACTCCACTGACATGCTAGCATCTGCATTCCAGTGTGGAATCTCATACCAGCAATCAAACATGATGGTAGTGCCATGTTTGGGGATGCATTGCTTTCCACTGAAAGAAACACAAATTTTGATTTTTCTCCAAGGATTCATCAAGAAAATGTTAGATTGCCCAATAGTGAACTGATCTGGCAGCAAGAAAATCACCTGAAGCATGCAAGGAAGCTAGGAACAAAATGGCAAAGATAAAAAGATTTCAGAATTTTGACAGCCTAGATTTAACCTCCATTGAGATTCTATGGTAAGAACAGAGACATTCACTTTACACTCAAATATCTACAGTTATCGCTACTCTGAAGCAGTTCTGCATATATCAGTGGGTCAGCATTCTTCCATTTCATGATTAGAAAATGAACAATGACCACAGGAAATGTGTGTTTGTAAATATTTCTACTGAAATAACTATTATCAAATCCAAGGTGTCAATTACTTACTCACAGAAGGAAGAGTATTACATTACTAATGTACATATACAATATTTTCCTGTGATACATTATGGAAAAGTGCTGTAATATGGAAAACTGAACAAGAGAAACTACTGTCTCAAGATATTGTATATTCTACATACAGTCTAATAACATCTAATGGTTCATATGGTCAATATTGTCACATGTACAGTCTACAGTGTCACACACGTACGATTGGGAGATATGTGAAAGGCCTTAAGAATAGTACCAGACCAGGGGGTGGCGGGATGCACTAATTCTCTTTTTCAATCTTCTGCAGACCATTCACGGGAATTCTCGCCAGGTCCCGGCGCCATGGATGATGCCACTTATGTTTCCGACGCCAGTGGTGATGTCACTTCTGGTTCCCAGCGCCAGTGATGACGTCACTTCCAATCCAGAAGATATAATTTCTAGTTCTGGTCCCGATGATGTCACTTCCGGTCCCGGTCTTTTAAGCCACCATCTTTTCCTGTTATATTCAGTTCTGATCTGGACTCGAACCTGTGATCATCTCGATCAATTTAAACCCGTTTGCAGCCAAGGCACAATATACGGGTGGCTGCCCCAAACCTTTTTATGTGGTCTGCTTTTGTGACAACAGCCGTATTCTTATAAATCTTATTTACATTTGTCAATTAACATGTTAAATGATCACTAAGTATTCATTTCTTAAATTGAAACTTAAACTTCTGTCTTCCTTATCTTGAATTCATCTGGGTTTCCTGTTTAAGTATAAAATTCAGTTAAGATGCTTTGTGATTCTAAATGGTCTATTGTGAGAAAGTCATTGTGTAAGATGCCGTTGTACATTGTTTGCTAGCTCTGATCCTAAGGAATAGAAAATAGTTATAGATAGATAGATAAACTTAGAAGTTTGAAGTAACGTTCCCCCTATCTTCTGCTCAGTCCACAGTGGCTTTATGTTTTTGCTTTAATGACATTTTCAACTGGAACCCATTTATTTACTATGGAAGCAATATGTGTTTATGGGCTTAGTTAGAACCCTTAATTGCCTATTTAAGTTTTAAGAAGCTGCATTAAGATTTTAATTCTTGACAGTTTACTTAACCAGCTATCAGTTAATAAAGAGGTACTTCCATTTACACATGTGTATATACATTCTGAAATATTTGCATTAATACATCCATCCATTTTCCAACCCACTGAATCCAGACACAGGGTCACAGGGAGCCAATCCCAGCGCACAAGGCAGGAACCAATCCTGAACAGGGTGCCAACCCACCGCAGGACACACACAAACACACCAAGCACACACTAGGGCCAATTTAGAATCTCTAATCCACCTAACCTGCATGTCTTTGGACTGTGGGAGGAAACCAGAGCGCCCGGAGGAAACCCACACAGACACGGGGAGAACATACAAACTCCACGCAGGGAGGTCCTGTGAAGTGAACCCAGGTCTCCTAACTGCAAGGCAGCAGCACTACCACTGCACCACCGTGCCGCCCGCATTAATACAATGTTCTGAAATAAATGAGAGAGAAGTGGAGGAAAAGCTGTATATTGTTCCAGACCACAAAACATATGGATAATGTTCTCAAAACATATAACATCTAAAATGTGATAAAGATTTGTCTTCGAAAAATGAAGTACCAAGTTACATTATCTGCTAGGCCTGGTTTCTACATAATTACCAAATTGGTTGGAATGAGAACCTGCACCCACTGCACACCTCCACAACTGGAGTTGAGCAGCCCTGACCTAGACTAAATATTCAACAGCATGTACATAGATATTTGGCAATTCTGGGAATGAATAGCTATCTGTCTCAATTTTCTCAGTCTGCTGTTTTCACTGTAGGATGATGGTGGAGCAAAATCTAAAACTGACACCACTGAGCTCCAGAGAAGATCCAACTCCAAATGCGATGCCAGTACATAACAGTACACACTGACAAACATGTCCACACTCACTCATACTGGGCAAATTTTGAGTCTCCAATCAACCTAATCTGCAAATTGTGTTGTGGAAGGAATCCTCATTAGCCAAGAAATCCACATACTAATGAGTAAGCAAGGAATTTAACTCATATATCTGGGAATGGAGGGAATACTGCTAACCATGATGCAATTTTTTCACCTACTGCTTACATATCCATAAATCCATCTATGTTGGAACTTGCTTAATCCAGTTTGGGATTCTGGAAGTAAAAGTCTGCCTCAGCAACATCTAGTGTTCAGTTGCTCAGTTCAATTCCTTGGCTCTGAAGAGCAATCCCTGAGATATATCAGCCGTTCCATTCCATCACTGAACATGGAGATTGCAGAGCTTTCTTTGTTAACTTAGAAATCACATACTTTTTCATCATTTTCAGGTTTTTCTTATATTCCCAGAGCTCACATACTGTATGGACACAACTATGTGGCCAACTGAGTGGTCAGCAACCAAACTAAGTGCATGTCTGAGATGTGTAAGGGCAAATATAATCAGGAATAATGTAGAGAGAACATAAAAACCCCATTCAAACAATCATTAAAATTCATATGCCATCTCTTGGAGCTGTAATGCAGCATCACTTACCTTGACTCAACCCAATACCTGCAATGTCTTACACCATAATAATAAGAATCTGGGGCATAAACCGTGAGTTTGGTAAATTGCTGAATGTTTATTTTAAAGACATTTTACAGTATGAACATTACCAGATAAAACTGTTATCACAAAACAACATGCAGTATCTGTAACATTGATAAATTAAAATATTTAATTTATATTAATATTTTTGTTTATTCCTAATATAATCAAGGTTTTAGCAACAGTTTATTAAGAGTTTTCAAAATATGCACGTATTTGTGTTGGAATTGCTTACATTACTTAAAGTACAAATAAGAAAATGATACTGTTGCTGAACCTGTTAAGAGTATGCTGACCTTTGCAAGACTCTTTCTGACCTTTAAATATGCTTGCCAAATTTGAACATTATACACACTGTGGACTAAGCCCCGGACACAGATAGGAAGACATGGCAAATTCACCACCACACGTTTATTTACAATACTAATATTTACAGTTATTAAAGTACACACAACCCACTTTCCCCAAAGTCCAGGCCCTTCTCACACTGCCTTTTCTCCTTCAGACCGCCTCCACTCTCTTCTCCTGCTTAGTCCTCTCCTCACCCGACTCCAGCCCCGAATGAAGGGAGGCAGCCCCTTTTATAATCACCCGGATGTGCTCCAGGTGGGTTCCGGCAATCTTCCACGGACACACCCCCGTGTGGCGGAAGTGCCGGCTGCATCCCCGGAAGCACTCCGGGTGTCCCTGCTCCTCTTCCCCCCAGCACTTCCTGGTGTGGTGGAAGTGCTGAGGTCCAGGGCTCCAAAGGCATGGGGTTGACCCCTGGCGGTGACCACGGGCCCCTACAGGGTTGAGCTTTAAAGCTCTGTACCCGTGGCCCCCATAGCAACCAGGGTGGCTGTCCCCACGTGGTCTGAGATGGACGCACGCCCTTTTCCGGTCCTCCAAGGCTTCCCGGCCAGGTCGTCGCCCCAGGCATCTGCGACAACACTTTCTCTCACTCACACACACACACACATACACACACACACACACACACACGCACACACACAAGTCTTGACTCCTAACTATGCAATCAATAGTACCTTTAATATTAAAGAGTTCATTGTCATATGTATTCTCATTCCTTTCAAGAAATTTGTGCTGTCTAAATTTACAGCATTAAATTAATCTTAAAGGCTCTGTATAAAGCAGATACTAAAATCATTAGCCTCAGTCCCTTTGTTTTGCAGAAATTATGTACATTAAAATAAAGAAGCACTACAAAATGTTACAAAACCTTTGTGAGCTGACGAACAAAAAAAGTGATCTGTGTTAGGAAGAATGTAATTAGCGCTAATTGAAGAATACGAAATTAGCTATTGATCTGCTAATGAGAAGTTGAAACCAAGTCTGCAACTCTTTGGGAAAATCTTTAATTTAAAACTAATTAAGTTGTTTTGAAAGTAGGTTACCATTTTTAATCATTAGAATATTTCACCAAGATAATTTATTTTGGACCAATGTTCCATTTAGTGCAAAAAGGAAGTCATTGCTTCCAAGAATAGAGAAGCATAGAACTTGCCAATGAATCCATTTATCATTTACAAAGTGGCTTATAAAAGAAAGTCATTTGCAGAGTGTGCCAGGGTTCTGGCAAAGGTGATTGTGATTTGTAAAGAAATAATAAAATGATATTATTCAGTGCATTTTATTTTTTTCATTGTAAAATCTATATTACACTCATTTCTACTGTATATCATAACACATTTCACAGTCTTCTAAAAGTCTGGTGGAGGAAGTATGGCTGAGGGGGCTTCATGTTATCATAATCAGGACATCAAATAGTTCAGTATGTCCCAGTTTTAGAGCAGTCAACATAAAATTTATGTTATTAATAATTACTACAAAATGCAGTGACAATGAACATAACAAAAGGAAAACATTCTAATTGAATTAGTTCTGTTAATTATCTTCATTGGGTTTCAGTCACCAGGATTAAGAGGTGAAAAGTGAGTGAGTGAGATAATGTCTCTACAGGGGAGCAGTAAGGAGATCAGGGTTCATGTCCTGCACCTTCCCTGTGTGGGTTTGCTCCTGTTACTTCCCACAGTCCAAAGACAGGCAGGTTAGTCGGATTGGCATTGCTCAATTGGCCCTAGTGTGACAGTGTGCTCACCCTGCAATGGACTGACTATGCCTGCTGGCTTAGGCTCCAAAACAACCCTGCTCAGGATTAAGTGGGTTAGAAAATTACAAGACATGTTTGTATATTAAAAAGAGAAGTGCAAAAGTAAAATGGACAAACCCAGAAGGAACACAGATTTTTGGAGAAGACCACGTGCCTGCATTTTTGTGTTGAGTTTTTTATTACAATCGTAACCTTCCAAAGTATACAAGAAACACATGAATTAACAGGTATGAGTGCTGTATGTGGATGTGGCATTTGATGAGTGTATGGCTCCAAGTTATTGAAGGCTGTGAACACAAACATTTCTATGATGTATTGTCTTTCCACTTTAACATTTCCATGGAATGCTGTGTACAAGTTAGTAGTTGGGTGTACATTTTCAGTTACTGTCAAAATGAGACAAGCAGAGAAAGCACCAACAAGTAATTTCCTTCAGTAATAGTGCTTTGAGTCATCCATCAGTGTACAATGAATTTCTGGCTGCCTACAATCAAATAAGATCAAGCCTCCAGGTGTACATAAGAGAATTGCGGCTGTGTGCTCACAGTAAACATTGATTGAATGTAGTTTTTTGCTTATTGTTCTTTCTGGTAAGTTTATTGATTAATAAAAATTATTCATGTCATTTTTTGCAAGCATCCTTGCTTAACAGCATTTAACCACAAGTGCCTAACACTTTTGCACAGTACTGTTGGACATTGACATTAAAGTGTCCCTGCCAAACAGGCTTTTGACAGATAGAGCTGGGGCATTGTTGGCCCTAAATAAAAATGATAAACACATTTTATTTTATGGTTTATTGGATTTGGGCCACAAAAGGCCCAGAATACAAATACCATTAAAACTCCTTAATGTTAACGGTTGCTACAATGCCAGACATACTATGCTTTTGGTTAATTGCATTTTGGCAGTGTATGGTATAGAACCTAAATGCCATGCAACTCTCATCTGTGGCTGAATATAGCTGGGCCACTTTTGGCCCATAATTAAATTGCCAAGAAAATTGTAAATGGGCTTGGCTGGCATGCATGAGGAGATGCAGCACTTTTGCAGATACTTTCTAGAGTGCCGTACACCCAAATAACCCAACAGGATCTCACCCCTTTTGTCCCCTCGCCCCTTATTGACATTCCCTTCGAGAGGATTGGCATGGACATTGTGGGGCCCCTCAAACCTTTGGCAAGGAGACACAAATATATCCTTGCCCTGGCTGATTACACTGGTCTGGTATCCAGAGGACACTCACCTCCAGATGGCTACATCCAAGATAATTGCCCGGGGAACTGATTGAGGTCTTCTCATGAGTGGGCATCCCCTAAGAGATCCTCATGGATCAGGGGACACGGGAGTTGGGGCCATTATAGCCTTGGTTAAGGGAGTTGTCAATCCTGGGCCAGGCCGCAAAATCGCTGATCACCTACGACATCATCACGGATCCAGGGCTGGTTATCCAAGAGCAGTCTTTCCGAATGATGCTGTCCTACTGAGGTGAAGAAAGCAAAGGTAGAGCCAGAAATACTGTGGATGCTGGACCTGGGTGTGATTGAAGCCAGTCATAGCCTCTGGTGTAATCTGATTGTGGTGGTTCCAAAGCAGAATTGGAGTTGGCAACAACTTCCACTGGCTCAACCAGGATTCTTAATTTGACACCTCTTCCATGCTATGGGTGGACAACTTCCTGGAGAATCTTGGTAATGTCCAGTACCTTTTCAAAGGTAACATGACGAAAGGCTATTGGCAAATTCCTTTAACGGACGTAGCAAAAGCAAAAACCATAGACTTTCCAGCTTCTGTTGGACAGACTACTCCATGATGCTTATAGTACTGCCTATATTGACTATATTGTCATCTTTTCCAGCACCTAGGAAGAACACGTTTGAAACATCCTCTGTGTCATCCACAATGCCGAACTCCGGATCAACCCCCACAAGTGTTATGTGTTATGTGTTAGGTGGAGTGGTTGCTCTGAGGCAAGGGATCTGCAGTGGCAATCGGAAAGTTGCCGGTTCGAATCCCGTAAATGCCAAAAGGAACTCTGCTCTGTTGGGCCCTTGAGCAAGGCCCTTAACCTGCAATTGCTGAGTGCTTTGAGTAGTGAGAAAAGCGCTATATAAATACAAAGAATTATTATTAATTATGATGTCGGGTTGATGAATCTAAATATTTCGGCTATGTGGTGAGCAGTGGATGGGTCAAACCAGAGGGGTCAAAGATCACAACCATTAGGGATTGGCTCAATCCATAAACAAAGAGGCAGGTCCAGGCTTCCCTAGAACTAGCAGGGTACTACTGCAAATTTGTACCCTACTTCTCTGATCAGGCCACGCCTCTCACCGAGATGACAAAGAAGAGGGCAGCCAATACAGTGCTATGGAATCTAAATACTGAAGCCACATTCCATAACTCAAAAGGGGCCATAATGTCTACTGCAGTACTACTATCCCTTGATTTCTCTATTCCTTTCCTTCTCCAGACAGACCCCTTGGACAGACACCTCAAAGCTATGTCAAGCCAAGTCATTTACAGAAGAGATCACCCTGTCATGTACCACAGCAGGAAACTGTTGGACTGGGAGATGAGATACGTGGCGACTGAACAAGAGGCCCTGGCCATCAAATGGGCAGTTACCCAAGTGCAGTATTACCTATTGGGATGCAAGCTCACGCCCTGCTGCAGTGGCTCTGCTTGTGATGAGACTTGAACCTGCGGATTGCCTGGTTTTTGACCCTCCAACCCTACAAATTTAAGGTACCACACTGCGGCACGGTGTTTCACACCAACACTGATGCTCTCTCCTGCATCCACAACTTCTTGGTTAGGTCCGCTTGCATTTCCAGGCTCAAGCTAAGGGGTAGGTGGGGCGTGTCATGCATGTGAATTGGAGTATTTCTTCATAGGATCAGCACAGGTATGCAATAACCCGCTTAGACAAGAGGGGGTGCTACCGCTAACTTTATCTTCTCTTTCTTCTTCCTTCACAGTGCAGAGAAGCCACCCAGTGAGGGCAACTAACCTCACCCCATTCCATTCCAACTGCCATAGAGTGCTTTTATTCAATAATACAAACTGAATAAAAGACAGATTAAAACAATTGTGCATAAAAGAACACTTGTTTCGTTATACCATGTCTTTATTTGAAAACTAACAGTATCAGATCAGGGGGAGCATGAACATGACCGAGAAAATAACACTAATTTTTACAAGTACCATAACTTTACAAAGACTGTTGAGATTCTAACTTATGTGCAGAGTTTCATTTATCCCGTTTTATTCTAGCATAAAAGCACACTTGTTTCGTTGATTTGTTAGAGACATATATCAAATGTATGTTTTTATTATATAATAATGACAGTAATAGCAGTCCACCACTCAGAGTGCTAAATGCCGGAAGAACCCTGTATTGAACGGCCAACGTCTTGATTATGGAGCAGCAGTTATTACCTCTGTACCAGTGATGCAGATATACATGACGTTGCCGCATTTCCACTATGAAAGACACAAAGTCACACATGCATGCAAACCTCTTTACTTTGTATTGACTGATATTTGGATTTCAGTTTTTACACATTGACAACAACATGTACATTGAATTTTTTTTTTCTTCAGTTTTATTCTTAAATAAAAGCATGCTTGTTTTGTTATACCTTTTGTGAAAGTGTTTATTTGATATTTGGACTTCAGTCTTCACACAATATGCACTTCACGTCAACATTTTGTTGTTATTTTGTAAGGATGTCTTCGGTGACGATATGAACGGCTTCTGAGGAGCATCGTGGAAGGTTTCATGCGAAAGTGGAAAGACGGCTCTGCAATTGTCCAGCCAGGGTGGAGCTGACCGTCTCCCAAACACGCGCATACTTCCCACGACCTTGTAGTGCTAAAACGGCAAGAGACAGTGCAAAATGTCTTAGAATCAACCTTCTTATAAAAGGATCCCGTATTGGCAGTTACCTGGGTTGTAGCCTGGGTGAAGAAAGAGAACTTACTTTCAGTTTCGAGAGAAGCGCAGTTCACATCCCAAAATGCCAGCATATCTATGCACTGGCCGCCTATATTTTAATAGGAATTTTGAAAACTGTCCTTGTAAATTTTGTTGATTTTTGTAAATATTTTTTACATCTTGTATATATTTTAATAAGTATCTCTTTATTAGCTTTGGTGGAGGTATTTATAGGGTTGGGGTAATGGTGCACTGTTTATTTTTGTATATACACATTTTTCTTTTTCTGTGTTTTCAATATTTTTGTGGCTAGAACCAGTACTGTACATTATTTGCTGGAGCAGCTTCCTGATTTGGATTACGGTGGAGGAAGACAGCTTTATTTCTGTGTACATATGGGTCTCACTAGTTTTTGTGCATTTTCTGTTTCATTTGGGACTTTCACTCAACACTGTATATAGTGTATATATTCATCATTTTGGGCTCAGTTTCATAACTGATTTTGTGTTAGTACTAACTTTTTGGTTAGTACATTAGAAAAAATATTGGTGTTTTTTATTATGAAAAGGTTAAGTAAGTGTTGTAGTGGGAGGTTATGGGTTAGCCTTTGCAAACGAATTAAGTTTGTAAGTCAAGGGTCCACTGTATTGCGTATTTAAGTTAATCAAATTTATAACAAGTCTCCGGAAATCCACCCGCCGATGTACCGTATTTGCGTATATAGTTTCAACACAAAGTTTCCAATTTACCAAACTTCTCCGCAATCACTTCCTAGTTTCCATCAAAAATGCTGGCAGTCTCAGATTCTCGCCGATAAACATTATAAATATACCCGAAGAGACACTTTTAAGGAAATTTAGAAAATTTTGCTTGGAGAAGGGGGTCGGCTTAAATACCGGTCATCGGCAAATACATGTAATTTAGTCGGTAGAGAAGGGGATCGGCTAATATACCGGGTCGGCTTGTATTCCGGAATCTACGGTAATTACTTTCTTTATTCAAGAAATAAAGTTTTGAAAAAACCCCTATCACCCCTTGTAAAAAAAGTAATTGCCTCACTTTCAACACTTGGTTGCAGCACCTTTAGCAGCAAGAATTGTAGCTAAATATTTCACGTCACTGTTCAGAAATTTTAGCCCACTCTTCTTTGTAGATCTGCTTTAATTCAGATATATTGGTAGGTATGCAAACGTGAAGTGCTAATTTCAGGTTCTGCTGCAGCATCTTTATTAGGTTCAAGTCAGGACATTGATGAGACCATTCCAAAACTTTAATTTTATTTCTTCTGAGTCTTTTGTTTCAGTCAGGGCTTATTTCTGGCTTAAGTACATTTTCATCTTTTTTGTTGTTTTTCAATTATTATTTGTTATGCATTTTTAATTTTAATGTAATTTTTGCTACAGTTGATATATGTAACTATTATTAAATTGTTATATATTGTGTATATGGGCCTTAAAAATACATTAATTGTGCTTTGTGGGTGGAGCCTCAAGAGGCATTGCCACTATGATATAACTGCTGTGGGACTGCCCTTTGTCTCTAAATTGAGGTGGAGTTGATGAGTCCCATATAGGTTCCTTGATTGATGAAGAGGTAGCATCATCATTTGTGAGTATTACATTGTATTCCTCTGGTTAGTCTGGATTTTTGGTAGTTATTGAATTCTGATTTTCAGGATAGTGGTTTGGACTAGTTTGCTTTAGTTTACATTTTAGGGAAACATTTCTTGTCTACCCATTTTCCTTGTTTGCCCATTTTTTGTGCTTCATTTGATTATATAAGTACATTCTTAATTTATACAGATTATTGATAGGCCTTGTCTTTTCAAGTAAGAGGAGTTATAGTTTATCCTCTCCCTTAAAGGGCATTTTTGATTATTTTGAGCACTTTGAACTAAAAGCCTGAGCCCCATTCTGGGCCTATGCAGGGTTTTGAAGACTGCCTTTTAAGTTTGGGTCAGACAGTAGTAATATGTCAGGCATCTTCTGTCAGACTGTCAATCAAATTTGATTGATCACCTTAAGCCCCACCCTCTTTGATTTATGACCGGAAGTCCCGCCCCTTCCACCTGATTGGTGGATTTGAATGATACGCCCCGCCCCTGCACCTGTTTGCCCCCCTCCTTGCCCCCCACCACCACCAACCTGTTCGGCCACCTGTTTGCCCCCCTCGCTCCTCCCACCCCATCCACCTGTTTGGTCCAACTTTCTGTCAAGGGCAATATGATGGATGTCTGCCTCCCCCCCCTTGAACCCCCCACCACCCCCACCCATCTGTTTGGTCCTACTTTCTGTCAAGCGCATTTTGATGGATGTCTGCCCCTCCTTGAACCCCCCACTACCACCCCACCCACCTGCTTGGCCACCTGCCATGCCCCATCTCACTAGGGCAAGTCCAGACATGCCCAAGTTCTGCCTAGGCCCCCCATCACCTTCCTTGAACCCATCACCACCCCCCAACCACTTCCTAGCCCCCCTCTTCCGAAGACAAGTTCAGACATGTCCCCGGCCTGAAGGGCCTGCCTAGACCCCCGGACAGGCAACACCTGATGGCTGGGCAGCCCCTCTTGGCTGGCCCCTCCACTTCCTGGCACACTTCTTCCGAGGACATACACACACACACACACACACACACACACATGCTCCCGCCGGACCGATCTAATTTGTCGCCGTTCTTGCCAATATTGCTTTGGGTAAGAATCCTTGTATCTATGTAACTATTATTTTTAAAATATCTATCTAATCTTTGCTGTATTCATCATTTGTAAACCCCTTGTATTTTATCTAAGCCCACTTACAGGTCCAGCTTTTCCCATCTCAGTGAAAATCCTTTCACAGAACAACAACTGAATCTTCCAACTCACAGACAGGCTCTGCGTTTAAAAGCCTTCAACATCGCACACAGAAAGGAGATGTCCCGGCTTTTAGCAGTACCCTGCACGTGCCCGCGAGCTGGTCAGTGCCAAAGCTCTACGTGGCCCCGAACAGACCCGTAGCTGTAGCTGTAAGCTGCAACCTGTATGACCCCTGGAGCGCTGCTAGTGCCGTCAGCCTCTGCCGGCCATATGCTCAGAGCGCAGACACGAGTTGAGTCAGTCCCTGCTGACGCTGTGAAGCGCGAATGCCTTAACACAGTGGTGTGCTTCCTGCACCCAAATCCCCGCCTTCCTTGCCTGCTCCGCGCTGATTCAGTCCATGCACGCGCATGCTTGTCAACATATGAGCGTAAGCCCCCCTTCTTCCATCCCCATGCGGTGGTCACACAGTTAACTTTTAAAGATCCATCTGTCTTGGGAAAAACTAAAGGTTTTAATGATAATGTGTAAAACACGAGATAACTAGTTCGATATAAGCCCTTTAAAAATCACACAGTTAAATAAGATGCAATAGATCCCTTTTAAATCACGTTTGAGATGTCTAAATGCTAAATTAATTAATATATTTATAATCTGTATTTAAATCAATCTAAAACAAGACCGCTTCTAGCCAATACCACCCATGTTAATCCTCTCCTAATGAAGAAATGCGTTTAGTTTTTCTAAAAGTTTGATTGCCTTAAGCAGATCAGATATCTCAGGCTAGAGAAAGGAACTTTAAAATACTCTTTGTCAAAACCGCTTTTTCCAAAGCACAGTGCCCCAGCACCTCCGGCCGCCTGAAGCTAAGGTGGTGGGTGTGGGGAATCAGTGTCGATTCACACTTCAGCTGTTAGTCCAGCTCTGGCCGGTTTATGATCTTTCACCTCAGAGCAACCGGTGGCCGGTGTGTTAAAGGCAACTGTTTAAAGAAATCTTACGTCTTACAATGGAATCTATTTAAAAAATTCTCGATTTTTCAATGTAAGGATTTTTAGATGTCAGCCTTGTGACGGACAACGGACATTACACGGGTGTCCAGTTAAAATGATGGGCAAGCATCTGTTATTACAAATCACCGTGCACATTTCAAAAAATACCGCTTTTTTGGGTATATAAGGTCGTTAATACTGAATGAGGACACCAAATCTTGTCGGAAACATCAAGGATCACGGTATGGCATATTTTTGATTATTATATGCGCCAAACGAGTATGTTTTTAGAAAACGGATGGATGAACCCTTATATTTTATCCTTAATATGAATAATTTCCAAGTTTATTCTCAAGTGCGTGCGTGCGTGCGTGCGCGCACTCGTGTGTAGGCGCATGAGCGCGCTCGTGTGTGCGTATAATATAAGATGCAGCATTTATACCTATCTGCATGTACAACAATTAATTTACAAATTCATAGTACTGAAGCAAACAATATTAGTTTTTTCGTACCAAAACGGGCTTTAAAATCAAGTAGTTTTTGACTCAGCGTCTGAAAATTCAAAGGGAGCCTCTTCACAGAGAATATTCAGGCATGGTTTAAAAGCGCAGGCCATGTGTGTATTAGCTCTGGCGTAATAAGAGGTCAGTATTCTGAACTACGTACAGAAGGGCCCGTTTGTGAAATGCGTACTCTTTTGAATCGGGCTCACTGTAGCAGGGGAATCTCTGCACGGGGGTCCGCACGTTTTTAAAAGTCTGAGATATCGAAACATTTTTACTTTATAAACTCTCATTTGTTACAACTGGTTGGAGACAGCCTCCAACGATGAACGGGATCCAGGAGCATATATCGAAGCGAATGCTTAATAGACATAAGGCAACTGTGTTTTCATTCATTTCGCTAAATGAAAAGTAATTATTTTAATACAGAATAGTAGCCCCCGCTCCCCCCAAAAGGCCGGGTGATTTTTAGACGTGAAAGTAATATAATTAAGTTATTTTTAAAAGTAATCCCACACTGCACAAGAGAGACAGATTCCACGTGTGTTTTAGGATTTGCTGTGGTCAGTGTGGTCAGTCAATTTTTTTCCTTAGCTCATTTTTATAACATAGGAGCCTTTTGACAAAGGAAAACTCTATAAATACACTTGTGCATTTAAACAGAGATTTATAAGAAAGCAGGTTTCTACCTTAGTCTGATTACTCACCTTATCCCAGTTTTGTACGTGCATGTAAAAGCACTCACTGTTACACTAGCACAAAATTTTGATATTTTCTGTCTACTCAAAAAACTAAAATTATTTCTATTAACACAGGTGATAACTGGAAAACATTTCACTATTTTTAATTAAAAAGTTAAAAACAGAAAAGCCCAATTATGATTTTTGTTTTGTCATGATAGGGTCCTAGGGTGACACTTTTCCCCTTTATACTCTTTCTTATGTAGACCTTAACACATATTCTTACCAAAATAGTTCATCACTTCCCAATTCCTGTAACTTCAGGTAATTAGACAGAGCTCCATAACCGGCAAGAGAAAAGTATTATAGGTCAAATACACAGTGCCATAAAACAAAAGCACTGAACGCCACATAACCTGGTATTGCTAGATGTTTCGTTTTTTCCAGGTAACAAAATACATTTTCAGTAGCCACGTAAAATGACCAGTTGCTTTAACATGAAAATAAAGCATCTTTAGAAAATAAAGCATCTAAAAGCATCTTTGTAATGGTCAAATTTTAAAACATAAGAAAAATCTTTGTTTCCAAAAGAGCTCTGCCCATTTTTCCAACAGTTTTCTTGACTGATCTTTGAAATCATCATTGCCTTTCTGATCACATCCACCCCAAACATAGTATAAACTTAATTTCTGTACTCATTTTAAATGATAATAGCCAGTATAAAGTCCCTAAAGGAACTGGGTAGGAACTGGAGACATCTGATATCTTCTATCATATCTTTTTTGCGAACAGAGTTTTCATAACAGTTTTAATCGCGCCCCCTAACGTTTTTTGAAAGTAGCCCACTAATACCAATATGTCCTTTTTTTTTAATTAATGATATGCCATAGATGCATATTTTATTATAACTACTTAACTTTTATCGACTTTTATCTAACTCAATATTTATTTTTCTAGTATCAGAATGTAGTGTAAGTTATTTTGTTTTGGGTTCAATAGATGTATTTTTCATATTTTCGATTCTTTTTCTTTTTTTCACATCTTCGCGCCCCCTTTTTGTTACTTCGCTCCTCCTAGGGGGCCATCTCCACAGTTTGAGAACTACGGTTGTAGGAGATTATTTGTAAAACACTCTGTGGCACTTCAAGCTAAATTAGATTTCCTTGGTTATTCGGCCATCCATCGGTGTTCCATTTTTGTTATAAATTGTATTTAGTCTCTATTTACTAAACATTTTATGTTGAATAGAAAACAATTATCTTGTTCAGGTTTTAATTTAAAACAGCATTTTCATCAACAGGCCCTTTGGTACTCAGGATGCTTTCTATAATACAAAGTTTTAGAAATTCTGTTAATGCTTGGTAACAGCCTTCCATTTTACATCAGTTATGAGCCCCTGAAAAATAAGAATGGTTATAGTATGTTATAGGAGCCTATACACTACAGGGCTGATGATTAGGCTTATGCTGGACACGTTAGGCAAATCAAGATGGAATTTTTTTAGTGAATAGTTACACAATATTATATGTGTTAGCACAAGGATTAAAATTTTACTAAAACTTTGTGGTTTATTCTTTCTTTTAGGTAGTCCAGGTTACACAGGACAGCTATCATTGAAAACTGCTTTTCCCCTCTGTTTGTGAAAAAGCACCCTTTGTTTTAGTAGCATTCAGGGTGAAAGGGGATGTAAGTTTAAACTGTGATTCCAAGAGTCAACAAGTGTCTGCAATCATTCTTGAATACGAGTCAAAGGACCAGGGTTTGTGCCAGGATCATAGTCCGGGTCAGAGTTAAGCTAGACATCATTATTCCAAAATAAAACATTGACTCGCCCATATCACAAATATAAGATAGTAAAAAAACTAAAATTTACAAATACTAAGTCACAGAGGAGATTAAAAAAAACATTAAGACCGGATCAACAAGGGATCACCCCAAGCTCACAGCATACTGCAACTGAACCTACGTGTTCTGCGGTATATTATCAGCTAAACTGTCACCGGCCACCGGTTTCTTTGAGGTGAAAGATCATAAACCAGCCTGAGCCGGACTAACAGCTGAAGTGTGAATCGACACTGATTCCCCACACCCACCACCTTAGCTTCAGGCGGCCGGAGGTGCTGGGGCACTGTGCTTTAGAAAAAGCGGTTTTGACAAAGAGTATTTTAAAGTTCCTTTCTCTAGCCCGAGATATCCGATCTAATTAAGGCAATCAAACTTTTAGAAAAACACATTTCTTCATTAGGGGAGGATTAACATGGGTGGTATTGGCTAGAAGCGGTCGATTTAAATACAAATTATAAATATATTAATTAACTTAGCATTTAGACGTCTCAAACGTGATTTAAAAGGGAAGAAGGGGGCTTACGCTCAGCTGTTGACAAGCATGCGCGTGCATGGACAGAATCAGCGCGGAGCGGGCAAGGAAGGCGGGGATTTGGGTGCAGGAAGCACACCACTGTGTTAAGGCATTCGCGCTTCACAGCGTCAGCAGGGACTGACTCAACTCGTGTCTGCGCTCTGAGCATATGGCCGGCAGAGGCTGACGGTACTAGCAGCGCTCCAGGGGTCATACAGGTTGCAGCTTACAGCTACAGCTATGTGTCTGTTCGGGGCCACGTAGAGCATGCAGCCCGCGGGCATGCGCAGGGGGCTGCTAAAAGCCGGGACATCTCCTTTTTGTGTGCGATGTTGAAGGCTTTTAAACACAGAGCCTGTCTGTAAGTTGGAAGATTCAGTTGTTGTTCTGTGAAAGGATTTTCACTGAGATGGGAAAAGCTGGACCTGTAAGTGAGCTTAGATAAAATACAAGGGGTTTAGAAATGATGAATACAGCAAAGATTAGATAGATATTTTAAAAATAATAGTTACATAGATACAAGGATTCTTACCCAAAGCAATATTGGCAGGCATGGCGACAAGTTAGATCGGTCCGGCCGGAGCATGTGTGTGTGTGTGTGTGTGTGTGTGTGTGTGTATGTCCTCGGAAGAAGGGGCTGCCCAGCCATCAGGTGTTGCCTGTCCGGGGGTCTAGGCAGGCCCTTCAGGCCGGGGACATGTCTGAACTTGTCTTCGGAAGAGGGTGGCTAGGAAGTGGCTGGGGGGTGGTGATGGGTTCAAGGAGGGTGTTGGGGGGCCTAGGCAGACCTTGGGCATGTCTGGACTTCCCCCAGTGAGATGGGGCATGGCAGGTGACCAAGCAGGTGGGTGGGGTGGTAGTGGGGAGTTCAAGGAGGGGCAGACATCCATCAAAATGCCCTTGACAGAAAGTAGGACCAAACAGGTGGATGGGGAGGGAGGAAGGAGGGGGGCAAACAGGTGGCTGAACAGGTGGTTGGGGGTGGGGGGCAAGGAGGGGGGCAAACAGTGTGCAGGGGCAGGGCGCATCATTCAAATCTACCAATCAGGCGGAAGGGGCAGACTTCTGGTCATAAATCAAAAGGAAGCGGGGCTTAAGGTCATCAATCAAATCGATTGACAGTTTGAGTGTCTAGCAAAGAGGGAAATAAATTTTTCAAATGTGCAATATAAGTGTTGGATAACTTAATTACTTAGAAATATCATTTAGAAATTTAAAAACGGTGTTATATGCTTACTCTGCTCCATGTAGTTCCCCAAGTTATTTGTTGTGACAAATAAGTAAAATATGCAAAAATGCAAATTATACAAACTTTCAATATACAGATATGTAACAAATAGAGGATACCTTTTTGCAGCACTGTTCTACAGGTTAAGAATGTCAATCAATATAAAATAGGTTTGAGGTGAAAAATCTGACATCCAGAGCACCTAAAAAATGTGCTTGGGTTTAAAAAATCTATAAGCCACAGCTTTGAGCCTGCACTTGAAGACATTGTAAGGTTGTAAGGATAATTATTATTATGCATCTTTGGTGTTGCATTGAAAAAGGGAATCATCTGTATGAAAATGTGATTGGTGTAGGACGTCATACCTTTTGGCAGATTGACATTAGTATGCTTCTTCTGACATTTTAATTAAACATATTGATTTCTCCATTCTGAATTCATTTATCTTAATATGTGTGCTTGTACAGTTATATATTTAACTATTCCTATATTACACTTTAAAATATAATAGGTAAGCTCTCAGATCCTATACTTAGTAAAGAATACTGTTGAAGAAAAAAGGAAATTGACTGAAAGGAAATTAATTTATCATGAACACTGGGACATAGTTGGAAACTTATTAAGGGTAATTGTCGCACAAACATTAGGATGTTTTTCTTTACACAGAGAACCATAGAATTAAGAATTAAGTGGATTTAACTGGTGAGCTCTGTTGGGTTGAATGGTTTTTGTCTACATTGTTCTAATATTCTAATAATAAGTGCCTTATGTTAAAGTGGACAAGTCAGGCCAATATACATATAATAATAATAAAATATTTAGCAATCAAGCCATGAGATCTAATTATTTCTCAGTAACTGTGGTGTTTTGGTAAGAAAATTCTGGTTTGGACACACAGATCTGGGAGAGACACTATAAAGGGAGACAGAGATATCCTGAAAAGCCATACAGAATGAGTGTGTGTGTGCACAAGTAATTGAAAAAAATAACTAAGCTGAGTTTGCTATAACCATTTTAAAAAATATATTTAGGCAATTTACTGCTTATTTTATTTATTCACAGCAGTACCACCTGCTGGGAGATGGGAGGCAGTGACCACACTTGCCCTTAAAGCAGAGACAACACTACTTTATCATTATTATTCAGAAAGCCTCTCTTGCCTTCACCCACACATTTGTTTGGGTTTTTTTTACTGCTGTTGTTCCTTTTCTTCCTGTCAGATAATAAAAAAGAATCTTTAAGGAATGTCAAGGTCATATTTCTCTTTTTGTAGTGTTTTCTAATTAACCTATTTTGCTGCAACTCAGTATTTCTACTGCCATTAAGCATTTATTTAATAAACATATCTGTACATGAATCAAGTGGTCTTTGTGAGCCACACATGAATTTAAATGAAGTCCTGCCATAATCACACCACTGTCTTCTGTAAAGCTGGCACAAAGACAAAACCTTCTTAATAATGCTTAAGCTCTATTCTGTTAAAGTGCTCTTCACTAAAGAATAGTCACTGAAGAGCTTTTGACATAGAAATATAATACAGCTACAGAAAAGAGCATATCAATTTATATACAGTAGATGATCTCACATATCTATTTAAATTCATTTTAATTGAAAGATGTCCATAAACATGGGCTAAAATGTAATAGAACAGAATTAATTGACAATGGGGTGTGGCAAATAATTGACCACCATTCCCTAGAAAAACACTTTACTATGTGGGGGTCCACAACCTTTCAGAACAATCAAAGTCAAAGTTAGGCTCACCTGGTTCCTATCCTGCACCCTAATCTGATGATAAAGTTATTGTCTCCCTTGAATTTATAAAGAAATAATCATATATGACAAATGAATAAGTAAATGAAACTCTTATATTCACTGACACCATAAAATAAATTAGATGGAGAGCTCAGTTCTGAAAAAAATAAATGTAGAACAGTGCAGCAGTTAAACACAATTTCTGCTCAAATGAATTGTCTAGCAATTTATTTGAGCTGAAATTTCATTACCTTTTTTCATCTGTTTATACATGAAAACATTATTTTTCATAGTATAAAATTTATTCTATGTAGTATAAAAAATTTGCTTTTTACTCATTCACTTTGAAGAATCCTAAGCTGCCCATCACAACCGACAGAAGAGGCTTTATTTAAAATGAGAAAAAAGGTTCTCTACAAAGAATAGTACTAAGCTTGTTATATTTAGGCAAGAATGTAAAAATATTGCTACAAAATAAGCAAACTGATAAAAATCTGTTCACATTTGCAAAGCATCGGTATCCATAAGGAAATACTTCATATTAGATATTTTTGACCATCCAACTGTCCAAAGCATGTGCATTTTGCACTGTAAAGCAACTTTCAAAAATCAATAAAAAAAGACATGTTCAATAGGCTCATTCATAGCTCAGAGCTGGCCTATACACTCAAAACTGGACTGCATTGCATCCACGGTTGAGCCTTGGCTTGTGCCTGACTTTGTGGGGACAGGCTTTGCCTCACCGTGACATTAAAACTGGATTGTTCTGATTGTAAGGATGAATGGGTGAAATTATAATACTAAGGAAGTGCCAAACAGACAAACAGAAAGACATTTAAAGTTGTTTCCCTCAGATAATTTTCCTCCAAATTAACTAGCTGTCTTTCAGGTAAATGTGATTTAGTTTTTTAAAACCACTGACTGTGATAGTAATATATGAAATGAGGTAGAAATGTTATTTATTTTTGCCCTGAATGTAATTCCCTACGATTGTGTAATGAAAACTGGATTTTTTATTTCAAAATGTAAGCACTTTAAAAAATGCTAATTATATATTTCAGATATAAATTATGTTTTATTATTTGGTTTCATCTTCTGAATTAAGCAAAGAATATCTTCTTCTTCTTCTTCTTTTGGCTGCTTCCGTTAGGGGTTGCCACAGCGGATCATCCAAAATTGTTGTCCGCATATTGATTTGGCAAAATTTTACATCGGCTGCCCTTCCTGACGTAACCCTCCCCATTTATCCGGGCTTGGGACCGGCGCGAAGAAACACAAATATAACAGTGACAAACTGCCCATTTAAAGGAAGTGAATGCGAACACACCTATAGATGTATGGAAATAAGCACCTAAAAGCAATTAACAGGTCACAATGGAAGATGAAGATTACACACAAGTATGATGTGAAAGTAAGTAACCAGCAGAGTAAGTTCAGCAAAGACAATGAATGCAATCCTATCCAGACAGGCCAAACTGTTTCTTCTTTTGTGACTAAAGCCGATGTCACATTATGTGAATTTATGTTGTGGTACATGTCAGATTTGCTTATCTCAGTCGCTTATCTAGTCACTGCACCATGTGAAATTACATGATTGGAAAGCCCATGTCAAATTTATTGACTTATCGTCGACCTTCCGGCGCAGTTGTCCCTTTTTTGACAGCCAATAGCATGTTGCAGCACTTTTAGAACAGTTTACTGCCCTTTAAATCTTTTTTTACATTCTGTTATGTTATGTAAAATACAAGACACGGACAGACCAGATTCTCTTATATTTATGAGGTTCAAAACACACATGTTTTTTATTCTTCGTCGCTACATTCTATGCATCATACTTCTGGAGCCGCATTCATCGGTTCATTTGGTTGTCAACTTTCCTGCTTAAACTGTTTGCGCTTCTGAGTAACGAGATAATCAAACATGTTTGACTTTATCCTAGCCAGCTGCAGACTAGTTGATCTCAGTTGTTAGGGACAGTATGTCATGTTAGGCAAATGTCATCACGAGAGTATGCTGCCGACTGCTTCCATCTGGACAAGATTATCTAAAGTAAATTAAAGCTACAACTGAAAATCATTGGAAAGGTCCTCTAATGTGACATAGGTTTTAGGTTTAATCGAGGATTAGCTATGGTTAAAATCTAAGTAATCAGTGTAGACCTCATCGTTAACATTTCCTGTGCTGTGTGTCCATCCAGTTGCTATGTCTCTGTTGCATACCATTTAGTACAAGCAGTGTATCTGTTGGATAGCAGAAACATAGCAACAAGACGGATGCACAGACTGTCACACAGACACTTGTTCTTTTATTAAGGTGAATACTACGTGCAAGCACACAACAGCTAGGACTGCATGTACAGGACCAAATTCCAAAGCATGAACTTTAAAGATCAAAATTGAGGCAACTTTAATTTATGCAGGCAAATGGTGTTGCCTAGTGGGTAACACTGAAAACCTCAAGGATTTCAGTTTCTGACGCGTTGTGAAAATCTGAGCAAGTACTTTAACCTGCCACTTCTGAAATGTCAATGAAGAATACAAAAGAAAACCAATCCCAACATATTCTATACTTGAATATCCTACCCCATGGCATTTTACGCTACACAAAAGGTGCTATATAAAGATTATTTGAAGTGTCAGTAGAGGCAGCGTAGATCTCAGGCAGTGTAGTACTCAGTCTCTATACTCCATCTTGTCCTTTTTCAAAAAACCTCTGCTCACCAAAGGGATTACAGGTCCCCATTAGGAATAATGATGAGTCCTAGATCTTTTCTGATTCAATTCACGACCATCTACCAGTGATGTCTTTCTGACGATGAGAGCTATTTGGCTAAAATAGGGATCAATAAAAAATAATAGCAGCAATGTAAAAGATAGTATTTCTTTATCTTCTGGCAGTTACATTAAGATAAAGCTAGAGGGTTGATTTAATTCCAGTACATAGAGTGGAATTAATTATTTTTTACTGCTTGCCACTGAACAGGTTTAGGCAATTTAATTTTTTTCTCTGCTCTATGTGTTGCCCAGCTCAGATGTAGTTCGCAGGGATAGTATTAACACTTACATGGCACACAACTAGAAGAGCCTGACTTGGGACTAATAAAGAATGAAAGAAGAATCCACATTCATGAATGGAGAGCAATGTGCCAGTACGTATGAATTAAGAAGGTCTACCAGAGTTCTGTAATCCATGAGGACTGCCCTAGAACTGAGTGTTCCAAGAATAGAAAACAAGACAATGTGGGTTAATTAGTAATCAGACATTGTTCTATATAACCAGAAGTTGGCAGTCCCATCATGACAAATGGGAACCTAACAGAACAGTCCAAAACATAAGGCAGCATTCCTTGTGGCGTAGGCACTCAGTATGGGCTTTACTGATTCTTGAGGTGATTACAGAGATGACATGTGAAGTAAGCACATAGTAATGTTTAAAAGGCTGCTCCACTAGCAAATTGACAGAATGGTCAAATGTTTAAAAAGAGAGTGGAAATAGAGCATTGTGCAGTTTTCACTGTTTTTCAGAAATAGAAAATTGATCTAACACACTTCATAGTTATAAACAAGTAATATGTGCCAGACAGTCCAGAAGAATGTAATTAATCCATGTACAACTTTTCATTTGCTTATCACAATCCTTAAAATTTGTATTTGAAAAACTTTATTTCCAATATTAAAATGTACATCAATATTTTCTACATTTCAGTATGCTTCTATACCTGATCATTGTCTTGCTTCACCCTTGCTGGAATTATGAGTTAAACAGGCTAAAGTTAATTAAAAAGTTTTGGCAAGTTCTTTTCCTTTCTTCATATTGGCCATTTCAAACTGAGAGCTACAGCCCTGTCCAAGGTTGGTCCCTCCCTTGTGCATTTTATTGGTTTGAGAATGTTACTTTTACATTGTGATTAATTTTTAATTCCTCTTTTTTATTCTTAGTGTTGATTGTCATGCGACATTAATATTAAAATTAAAATAATTTTATGTGAAGAAAATAATTTTATTGAAAGTCAAAAATGTAGTCAACATTTCCCACGGAGAGCCAACGTAATTTTAAAATACCAAGTAACTGCCAACAAACTATAATGCTAGAATAAAAATTTTAAAAATAAACAATAAAAATCAAAAGTGGACTTGGACAGCACTAGCTGTAAGGCAATTTGATTATGTTTTGGTATTTGTCAAGCATAATGGAATATTAATCATTAGCTGTCATATTAAAACTGTACTACACATTAATGGAATCACACACTAGGGGCAATTTTCAGCTGTGGTCATGAATCCATGATGAGAAAGTAATTGTCCCATTATAAGCTGTTCTCAAAAATGATAGCCTACTTGACAAGGGATGTTTTGGCATTTATGTTTTTACAGTCTAAAGTACATTATATATCCATCCATCCATTATCCAACCCGTTATGTCCTAACTACAGTGTCACGGGGGTCTGCTGGAGCCAATCCCAGCCAACACAGGGCGCAAGGCAGGAAACAAACCCTGGGCAGGGCGCCAGCCCACTGCAGTATGTTATATATGTATATATAAAAGTGTATTATGGATTGAAGTAGCAGGTCATAAAATTCCACTTTGCTGAAGAAAATGTTAAATATTATTTCTTCAGTCTATAGCCAAAAAGTGAATGTGGCGCAGCAGTCTACTAATAAAGTTAATGCCATTACCATTCATTTCCAGGAAAGAAACTCTTAAAATGCTTTTGGTGTAAAGTCTGTATATTGTACTGGGTCCTTTATTGTGCATTTTCACAAATCTGCTTTTGTTTCATATTTATTTCATGACTAACATGTTTCCATAGTTTACAGCTTATCAGTTGTAAAAAGGGGCCTGAATGGCAAGAAATTTCCAGGACAAGGGCACCCAATCAGGGTGGCACAGGGCATTCAAACACAGAATATATAGAGAAAATGGACCTCTATTGGTAGGGGGCAAGGAACTAAACATGCCAGAGTGGGAAGGCAGGAGCTAGCAGACTCTATCATGCATGGTTACCTAGAAGTAACTGACACAAAAACATGCAACATTTCTTCAGGACTCTATAATAATTAGGGTAGAATTGAAGGAGTAAAGGTGATTGAACCATTAGGATCTATAGACCATAAAACAATCAATTTCACAACGTTTTGGCAGAGTACATATTCTAAAACAAAAACAGTTAAATTTAAATTTTAGTAGGGCAAGCTTTGGGCAGATACGGCAAAGCCTAAGTAAGCCAAATAGGTATTAACTTTTAAATGTAGAGACTTTTGTGGAGCATGTTGGTCAGATTTAAAGGCGTTTTACATATAATGCAGGGCAAGTTAATTAAAAATTTAGAAGCTGTAAGAAATTAAAGAAATTAGCTCTGTGATGGAGCTAATGAGCTAAAAAGGAAGTTACAAAAGGAAAAATACAGATGTATAAGGCCTATAAGACTAGTAAATCCAATTCTAACTGTAAAGCTATGAGAGTGTAAGATCAATGGTTATAAAGGATACTAGGAAGGCTTAAAGACAGTTGGAGACAAATACTGTAGAAAAGGTGAAAGATGGCCCAAAGAGATTCTTTCAATATATTTTAGTAGTATACAAACAGTCAAGAAGGAAGTTAAGAGGATTAGGAATGGTAAAGGTGGACTAGAATACACAGTAAAACAGCAAATGCTTTTAACTTGCATTTTATTAAAGTTTATACATGTGAAGAAGTTGATAACCTCACAAATGTAACAGGGACTACTAAGGAGGTACTTAGTGACTTGGACTTTGTAGAGGGAGAAATGCTACTTGGATTAAATAGGCTGAAATATAACAAATCACCAGGACCAGATAGCATTTATCCATGAGTACTTCAAAACATTAGTGAGTACATATATAAACCCTTCACACATATTTTTTAAAAATTTCTCCACAGTGAATAAAATCCTAAAGACTTGAGACTAGCAAATATTATCCCACTGTAATAAAAAAAGATAAATTGCGTTTGTGGATCCAAGTAGGGCGGCACGGTGGTGCAGTGGTAGCGCTGCTGCCTCGCAGTAAGGTGACCTGGGAATGCAAGGAAATGCAAGAAATACTGAAATAAACACTAATTAACCATTAGTTATATGTACAAATCCAAGATATTTGTTGGGGTTGTCACAGGGAGTACATCTCCTACTATGTCTTTTTTATGATGGAATCTATGTCGGTTTTCCATGTCAAGTCCTGATGATTACAGAACTGAGTAACATGGAGGTTTCCACAACTGACACATTATTGCAATATTGTTAAGTATGAAAAGAGGAGGTAATATTCAGGGGCCCATTCTTGAAGTTCACTGTCATCTCCACAGTTTTGAGCATGATTTACTCCAGATCTTTCTGACCTCACCAAAAGGCTAGCTGCTCAACCTCCCATTTGTATGCAGACTCATCACTATTTCTGATGAGTCCAGTGACTGTTGTGACGTGTGCATAGTTGAGGAGTTTGACAGAGCGATCCTTTGAGGTGCTGTCATTAGTATAACGGGAGAAGAGCCATGGAGAGAGCACACATCTATGGGGGCACCATTGCTGATTCTATTAGAGATGAGTTTCCCCAGTTTCATCTGCTGTTTCCTGTTTGCCAAGAAATAAGTAATCCACTGACATGTGGAGGCAGGAACAGAAAGCTGTTTATGGTGTTAAATGTTGAGCTCAATTTCACAAACAAAATCCTTGCATTGGTCCTTGGATTGTCAAGATGTTGCAAGATGTGCCACCCAACGTACTGCTCAGCAGGCAAACTGAAGGGGTTCTAGCAGGGGAATTGTGATATCCTTCAGGGGAGCATACACCAGTATCTCAAAGGTTTTCATGACCACAGTTCAAAACAACAGTTCTATAGTCTCTCAGTCCTTTTATGCAAGATTTTTTAGGACTGGTATGATTGTGGTTTGTTTGAAGAGTATGGAAACTTTACACAATACTAATGCTTTATTGAAAATCTGTGTAAAGACAGGGGTGAGGCATTGTCTGGACTTGTTGCTTTCATAGTGTGATGTTTCTTGAGGAGCCAGTACACATCCTCTTCACAAATATTTTGTGCAGGTTGAATGACAGAAAGTGCTGGGGAAAAGGCACTTATTGTATATTGAAAGAGCTGAAGCCAGTATGGAATGTTACCTTGGGCTTACCAGACCTGGAGAAAAACACATGCAGGTCATCAGCTAGCTCACTGATCTTATTAATATGGAGGGATGCTTTCCAATAGTTGGTTATATTGTACTGATCTCTCTCTACACTGATGCAGGATTCATTGGATGAAAAAATATTTTTCAACTTTTCAAAGTAGCTCTTCTTTTGTCAGTGTGTTTCTTGCCTGCCTAAATAGTGTTCTGTACCCACTTCTACTGTATATGCAGCCTCCTTGGCCTAAAAAAGTTTTACTGTGAACCATGGTTTGTTGTTAAATTTTAACCAGGTCTTGGTGGAGATTCAGATGTCCTCACAGAAGCTAATATAGGATGTGATGGTGTCTGTCAGCTCATGCAAGTCAGCTGCTGCAATTTCATAAACAATCCAGTCAGAACTATGAAAAAAGACCTGCATCTTCAACTTTGCCTTATTAGCCCACCCAATAACTTTTTGTTTTATTCTAGGTTTATTCTTGGATTATTTATTTAGCTTTAATTCATGGACTGCCTTTGATATCATTGGATCATCTATTTATTATGGAAGATTTTTATTACACTGCACTTATTTTTGAACATTTTTCTCTTAGGTTTTAATAAAAGCACTGAATACTTTTGCACCAACTCCTTGCTGAATGCTTGTGTCCTCATTTGCCTGGCTCATCTCAGTCCATGCCTATTGACATTTATATGTTGAAGAGGCTCCTGGAAGCATCAGGGAGTGTGCAGCTAACCCGGACCATCACACTGTGGTCCTCTTGTTTTATCTCAAACAAGAATGATTTTCAACTTCAGACTGACCTGGTAGGGGAGATTGTTGCTGTATCTTTTTTGCACAAATACAGACAGGCCACAGATTAATAACAGGTATTGTCTTATTTTATTCAGTATAACAAAAACAATAATTGTACTTTTCCACAAAAAAAGAATAACCACACATAAATTGAAACACCATAGCTTCCTGGCTGTTGGTCTTGTTCCTTCTCCGCATCACCCCATTACTGCTCCATTTCACACATTTTTTATCCCATCCTTTGACCTTTTAACCCTTATAAAATTTAACTTAAACCAAATTTTTCTTTATAATGTATTGTATACACAAACACAGATAGACAGTTAAAGATACATTTCAATAGTCATTATATTTAACATAACCTAAAATATTTTAATATATACATTATAGTTGTTTTTTTCGTATATATTCCTAAATCAGAAACTCAGTTTCTCCCAAAATTCAGAACAAATTTACAAGTTCAGTCTCTCAGAGGGAAGTACATTTCTTTTTGGGCACTATTTTATTTTCATTGTTCTCTGTGCACCTGGGGACACTACTTAGACCTCTCTTTGACTATATAGACAGTCTGAACTTTTTTGTGTTGTTGGATCATCCCAGAAATTAAACTGAGATTCAAATTTTTTTCTGCAACTCTGTGCTAATCAGCTGTCTCACATCTTCTACATATTATACCCTGTACTGCCACTAAATATGTTTCTCAACCAAGTGCCTTCACAATTGTTCCTGACACCGACTTTTCACTATTCCCTCTCCTGTAGGTCTTTAGAATTACTGCTTATTGTGGTTCAAAAAACCTCAAAATCGTCCACTCCCCACCTTTTTTGCACTCAGAGTTAAGTGCACTTTTCACAGCATCTGAAAAATTTGGTTTAATTAAAGACAATACGGTTCTCACTTCTGTTTTCAGAAATAGTACAGGTTTTTGGAAGTGGACCTTTGGGGAGAAGTCCTATAAGAAAATAAGAAGTTATGTAAGCAGTGTTTTAAAGTCAGGTGCTGATGTTTCACCATTTTTTGTGCCTTTTTTAAGCTTTATACTAAAAACTCATTGGCTCTGTTAGAAAATGAATGATAAGGAGATGAGTGAATATGTTTTACTCCATTATTCTCTAGAAAAACCTGGAATATTTTTGATTGAAAAGGTAGGCCATTGTCAATAACAAGTACGTTTGGCAACCTGAATGCAGCAAAGAATCCTCTGATGACCCCTACTGTTTTCTCTGCTCTGGTACTTGTCACACACTCAATCTCTGGCCAACTGTCAGTGAAGACAAGAAATTTCTACTTTCTACCTTCCGCAAAATCTACATGAATACAATCCCATGGCCTGCATGCATAGTTCCAAGGGGGAGCTGGCGTAGTTGAGGATAGGTTCCTATTTATTTAACATGTATGACACTCTCAAATCATTGCTTCACTGTCTTTGCCAAGGCCAACCCACCAGAAGTACTGTAATTATGAGTTTTGGCTTTCATTTGTATCACCCCTTAGTGATATTCATGTACTTCCTTTAATATTGGCTTTCTGATGGATGCTGGTGTTACTACTCTACATCCTCACATTACAGTAGACTGACAGTTCAGTGTTTCCTACCTAGTATGGCTTTAAATCATCTTCAGTTACCCATTTTGGCCACCCATGAAGCATATAATATTTTATCTTTTGCAACAATGGGTCTATTTTTGTCAGAGCAGCAATATCTATGGCTGAAACAGGCAGAGTATCATTGGGTCATGATGGCATAATATGGGCACAGAAACCGACATTTTTTTATGTTCTTAAAGCCTAACTGACACTTTTTTGTCTAATCCCATTTCTTATCTTTTTGTAAAAGCTCCACTATCAGCTTAATTTCACTTGACATGTTTGGAAGAAACTTGCCATAGTATTTTAAGTACAACCTGTTACATTTTTAAGAACCAGTGTCTTTTCCACTGCTTTGGTTTCCTCTGTTTGTGTATGCTGCCATTCATAGTTAATCACATGATTAATGTAGCACACCTGCTTCTGAAAAAATGTACAATTTTATTTGTTAACCTGCTGACCATACTGTTTTAAACCTTCTCAAAATTGTCTATAAGTTTAGTAAGTGCTCCTCTGTGTCTTTTCTAGTGATTAACATGACATCTAAAAACACACAACAATATCAAGGCAATGCAAAACCTGATCCATAGTATGTTGAAAGATTGATGGTGCACTAGCTATTTACCTTTAACCAGTATAAATTTAAAACCTTTATCCAATTTCAAACTATAAGTGCCTGTCCTTTAACACAGACAAAAAGAAGCATGGAGTTTTCTCCTAATCTAATTTTGCCCAAAACCTCTAATGGCTGATTTGTATATGTTTTTAGAACAACATCACAAGGTTATAATTTTACATTCTTAAATTTTGAACTACACAAACTCTGGGAAATTACAGACATTGCCGCCCCACTGTCTACTTCCATAAACATTTTGATGCCATTATAATTTATTGTCACACGGTAAAGTCTTATATACTTACAGTCTGTTTTTACACAATTAAGGTCCATTATCTTTTGCCCCACTTCATTCCATAATACGTTACAGGACCCTTCAGCATAAAGGGTTCAAGTCCACCACATTTAACTCTTACTGACATCGTTGAGCTCCCTCACACTCTCTGCCCTGACTGGGTCCTTTATTTTACTTTAACATACCAGTACACTTGTTCTTACAGGCTCTCTCTAGATGTCTCTTTGTCTTGCAGAAACAATGTTGGAAGCCCTTGAAGCAGCACTGCTGCTGTATGACCTCTCCCGTTGCACCAATGACACTCCAAGGCCTGCAAATGACGCTTGGTATTTTATAACAATGCAATGCATGTCGGCGTTTTGAACTGTTAGTTTTCCCTCAATACTCCTCCTTTAGACATCATTTCAAACAGAAGATCTGTCCAAATTGGAGGTGGCTGATCGAATCTCTGCATACTGATCATTGCATTGTATTGCTCTGCATTTGTGAACTCGATCATTTTTGCCCATGTCAGTGTTCCTTCCTCACAGGTGTTCACAATTCTTTACTAACACACACAATTCTTTACTAACAATACTTTTACAAAAAACTTCTAAATTTACAATTAGCAGCTAGTCCTTTCAAAACCACTATGTACTCAGCAAAGGATTCATTGCTGTGCTGTTTGCGATTTCGAAATGTGTATCTCTCTATCAGTACATTTTTCTTCAGTGTATAAAATTCTCAGACAACTTCTAAAAGTTAATTCAATGTAACTTCTCTGGGTTTTCTATGTGCCACCAAATCTTTTAATAGGGCAAATGTCTTTGGACCTACCACTGACAGAAAGACTGCCCTTTTGCGATCTTCTTCAATATAATTTGAAGGCAAAACTGTTGAAAACATTTCTCATATGTTTCAAAGCTCTCTGTACACTTGTCAAATGCCATTACTGTCTCACTGCTGTACAGGGCCATTTCAACTGAACTTGTTTATTTTATCCCATCCTCGTCGCCACAACAGGTATCATCTGACTTTATTAAATATAGAAAAAACAATAAAAAGAATAGTTGTTTCTTCCTCAAAAAACCACATGCTAATTAATGATTTTGGAGATTTGTCAGTGCTTTACAATGGAAAGTTTTTAATTTTGTTCTGTTTGAGATATCTCAATGAAAATCGA
Source organism: Polypterus bichir lapradei (assembly GCA_026402145.1). Classification (NCBI taxonomy): domain Eukaryota; kingdom Metazoa; phylum Chordata; class Cladistia; order Polypteriformes; family Polypteridae; genus Polypterus; species Polypterus bichir. The sequence goes on from JANRMT010062791.1 coordinate 8,458,650, forward strand.
ACTGATTAACAACATTTTTTGAAGAGTAACTTACTTGCAATACCATCCATTCTGCTGGATTACATAAAGCTGCAGCGGGCCAAGCAGTGGGAAACAAGAGACTGTTGCATCTTTATTTTCACTGAGACATGGCACCAGAAAAACATTGCAGACTCGGCCATCCTGCTAGGCGGACTGACCATCTTCCGAGCGGACAGAGGCACCTCTTTGTCCTATAAGACCCGTGGTTCAGTGTGTTTATGTGAACAGAGAGTGGTGTATGAACGCTGCTGCCGTCGCGTGACACTGTTCCCCGCTGATAGAGGTTTTATCAGTTGCATGCTGGTGATTGCTGTCTACCTTCTGCCTAGCGCAAATGCTAACCAGGCAAAAGCGGAACTCTATAAGACCATCAGCAAACTGCAAACGACGCACCCCAAGGCATTTTTCATTATTGCTGGAGATTTCAATCATGCCAACTTGAATTCAATTCTCCCAAAACTCTTCCAGAATGTGAACTTTGCTACTGGAGGGGGGAAGCTGTCTGGACAATGTTTACACAAGCGCACCTGATGCCAACAAGGCCCTACCCCGCCCACACCTCGGCTACTAAGACCATATCAGTGTGTTTATGGTTCTTGCATACATGTCCCTGCTGAAGCGCACTAAACCAGTCCGCAAGAACATCAGAGTGTGGCAGGTTGGTGCTGTTTCAGCTCTCCAAGACTGCTTCGAATTGACAGACTGGGACATTTTCAGGGAGGCTGCTATGTATGTTGACTCCATCAATATGGAGAAGTACACAGACTCTGTGACTGGCTATATCTCTAAATGCACAGAGGATGTTACTGTTACCAAGGATGTTACCACAAGAGCCAACCAAAAGCCCTGGATGACAAGAGAAGTGCGCACACTGCTCAAGATCAGAAATGCAGCCTTCAGATTTGGAGACAAGGCTGCCTTCAGGGTGGCCAGAGCCAACCTCTCTCACACTATATGAAGAGCTAAGCATGCTTACACACAGAGGATTAACAAACTCTTCAGCTGTACCAGAGACACATGTCGTATGTGGCAGGGCGTTCAGACAATTACAAACTACAAGCCCAACCCACACATCAGCGACGGTGATGCCTCCCTACCAGATGAGCTGAACAACTTCTTCATACAGTTTGAGGCGCAGAACAAAGAGCCTGTGAGAAAAGCAACACCTCCCTCCACTGACCAGGTACTCTGTCTCTCCACAACTGATGTGAGGAGGACTCTATCCAGAGTCAATCCATGCAAGACTGCAGGACCTAACAACATACCTAGCCATGTGCTCAAAGAATGTGCCAGTCAACTGGCTGGTGTCCTCACAGACACCCTCAACACATCTCTGAGCCAGTCGTCAGTCCCAGCATGCTTCAAGTTGACCACCATCATGCCAGTGCCGAAGAAGTCATCAGTGACATGCTTGAATGACTACCAACCAGTTGCACTCACACCAATCATCATGAGGTGCTTCAAAAGGTTAGTCTTGTCACACATAAAGACAAATCTCCCTGCCTCCCTTGACCCTCTTCAGTTTGCATACCGCTCAAACAGGTCAACTGAGGATGCCATATGCTCTGCCCTTCACCTCTCCCTGACACATCTGGATAAAAAAGACACATATGTCAGGATGCTGCTCATAGATTTTAGCTCCGCCTTCAACACAATCATCCCTCAAAAGCTGGTTGTAAAACTGAGCAGGTTGGGCCTGAACACTTCCCTCTGCAATTGGATCCTGGACTTCTTGACAGAGAGGCCCAGTCAGTTCGGATGGGCTGCAGCACTTCCAGCATCATCACACTGAGCACTGGAATGCCAGAGGGCTGCGTGCTTAGTCCACTGCTCTTCACCCTGCTGACTCATGACTGCACAGCCACACACAACACCAACCACATCATCAAGTTTGCGGATGATACAACGGTGCTGGGACTGATAAGCAGGGATGATGTAACAGCATACAGAGATGACGTGGAACAGCTGTCCAAATGGTGTGAAGACAACAATCTATCTCTCGATGTCGACAAAATAAAAGATAATTGTGGACTTCAGAAAATCGCATCCTGCCCACATCCCACTCAGCATCAACGGTTTAGATGTGGAGACTGTTCGGAGTACCAAGTTCCTTGGTGTGCACATAACTGAGGAACTTACGTGGACACATAACACCTCATCACTAATCAAGAAAGCCCAGCAGAGACTACACTTCCTGAGGCGGCTAAAGCGAACAAGTCTTTCCCCTTCCATCCTCATCATGTTCTACAGAGGCACCATTGAGAGCGTCCTGACCAGCTGCATCACTGTTTGGTATGGCAACTGCAACATATCCAACCGCAAGAGCCTACAAAGGATAGTAAAGACAGCAGAGAACATTATTGGGGTGCCTCTCCCTTCATTACAGAACATATTTTACAAACACAGTGTCCGCAAGGCCTGAAGTATTGTGCAGGACCCCTTACACCCTTCACAAGGACTTTTCACACTTCTGTCATCCAAGAAAAGATACTGCAGCATCAGAGCCAGATCTGCCAGGCTGCAGGAGAGTTTTTTTTTACCCCCAAGCTGTCAGACTCCTTAACACCATGCTGTCCCCTGGGATCTTCCACACTTCCTCTACCACCTCTAAAAATACTTTTCTGCAAAGACTAGTGTTCATGTAGAAAAGAACTGAAAATCTCATAATGACCTTTAAGTATTTTGCACAATGCACTTTGACATTCTTTGATATCCTTCTTCTGTGACACACTCTGACCTGTCATTGTTTACACATGTCTTAAATAACTACTATCATACACTGATAATTTCTGTATTATCAATATTGATTATTTATTTATTACAGTGGGAGCCACGTCAAACAGCCGCCTGGAGCATGACAGGTCCATGACAGGACCATGACAGGACCATGACAGGATCATGCACGATCCTTGCACGGAATGTGATCCCCCGCGATGACGCAGTTAACGATGCCCCGCCCCATAAACGCCCCCATGCGCTTTCTAAAAAGATGGTTGCAATGCTGTATAATCCCGCCAGATGGAGCATTGACTGCTTCAGTTAACTGCAGTGTCCAGGAAGCCCTATACCGTATCTTTAATATACTGTACAGGCAGTTCTTGTATTGTCAACATACTGTAGTTTCATAAATAGATGACGTGGTAAAAAAAACAACAACAAACCGATTAATAAAACAGATTTGTTAAATCACTCAATACACAACTCATGATGATACGGAAGCGTATTAGGGGCACGGTGAAAAAAAAAATACGGACACAGTGAAGAAAAAAAAATCAAAATGTCGAGATTAAAGTCGACATGTTGACTTTATTCTCGACATTTCCACT
>JANRMT010062791.1:8478042-8506911 GCA_026402145.1 Polypterus bichir lapradei
GTTTGATGATCAGAAACATTTTGTGTGACAAACATGCAAAAGAATAATAAATCAGGAAGGGGGCAAATAGTTTTTCACACCACTGTATACAGTACCATATCATCTGCATATAAAGAAATTTTCTGTTCCAGTCCTTCTCTGATAATCCCCTTTATCTGATCAGTATTTCGACAGTGTATTGCCAGTGGTTCAATGGCGATTGCAAACAGTAGCGGTCACAATGGGGCATCCTTATCTGGTACCACGTTCTAGTTTAAAGTAGTCTGAACAAAAGTTGTTAATACAAACTGAAGCTTCTGGATTGGTATACAGTTGTTTGATCCATGCACAAATGTTCGGGCCAAACCCAAATTTCTCCAATGTAGTAAAAAGGTATTTCCATTCAATCATGTCAAATGCTTTTTCTGCATCCAATGATAATAATATTTCTGGGGTGTTTGATTTAGTTGGTGAGTATATTACATTAAACAGGCATCGAAGATTTGAAGATAAGTATCGGCCCTTGATAAATCCCATTTGATCTTGTGATATTATCGAAGAGAGCACTTTCTCCATCCTTCTAGCTATGATTTTTCAGAGTATTTTAACGTCATTATTCAAAAGTGAAATTGGTCTGTATGATGCACATTGTAATAAGTCCTTATTTTGTTTTGGAAAAACGGTGATTAATGCTTGGCGAAAAGTGTGAGGAAGAGTTTGATTGTCTCTGGCTTCTGTAAATGTTGCTAATAGGAGGGGAGCTAGCTGAGCGGAGAATTTCTTATAAAATTCTGCAGGGTTGCCATCAGGGCATGCTGCTTTCCCGCTTTGAAGTGACTTTATAGCATCTAATAATTCTAAAATCACCAGAGGTTTATCGAGTTCCTCCGCACTAAAAGTGTCTATTTGTGGTATATGTAATGTATCCAGAAATGCATTAGATTGTGAATTGCCCTCTTTAAACTCAGTAGAATATAAGGATTTATAGTAGTCTCTGAATGTGTGCAATATATTTTTGTGGTCAATGATTTTGTCTCCGTTCGTTTTGGTGATTGCTGGGATTGCGTTGCGGACTTCTTGCTTGTGAATTTGTTCAGCTAAAAGCTTATTAGCTTTCTCTCCATGTTCATAGTAATAATGTCTGGATTTATAAATTAGTTGTTCAGTTTCTTTAGTTGTCAAGAGGTTTAGATCTGAATGCAGAGCCTGCCTTTTCCTATGTAGAGCCTCGCTTGGAAGCCTGGCATGTTCTTCATCTATTCTAGCAATTTCGCTTTTTAGCTCTGCTACTTTCTTGGTTTCTAAGGCTCCAGTCTCTCAGGAGGCGTGGGTTCGAATCACACCACTGCCACCAAATGTGACAATGTGGGTTCAGCTCCATGCTCCCATCCGCTGTTCGGGAGCCCTTCCTTGAACCCTACACCGTCGATAATGTCACCGAGATGAGCTAGACAGTAGAGGCAACAACATAGCAAGGGGATGGTACAAATGTGCAAAAGTGCTTTTATTTAAAACAGTCAACAAATCAAAAACAAAGTGTCCATAAAGTGCAGTGCATCAAAACTGTTCAATAAATAATCCATAAGAAGAAAACGTGGAGGCTTAAAAAATACACAAAAACAATCCTTTTAAAACGAGGTTAAAATATTCTTTAGTAAGCAATTTTTAAAACAAATGACAATGCCAAGCTCGGTGCTTCTCTTCGGTTAGCGTCTCACCTGCTTCTCCCGCTTGGGCTTAGCAGCAGGCGAGACACTATCTGCAGCTGCCCTTTTCTACTCAAACACAGGTCTGGAGAACTCCCGATCCTGGCTTCGGTCTGGCACTCATCCCAGGCCTGAGACTTGGACTCCTTGGTCTCCAGGACGCCCACACCAAGGACTGCAACTCCAAGTCTCGCAACTCCCGCTACCTGATCGCTCAGCGGGAGTGACTTCAACTCCAACTCCTGGGTGTCGGCCCAACACCCAGGCTTCCTTGTAGCTTCCCGCGAGCGCTAGCTCGTTCGCTCGCCCACACGCTCCTTGTCTCTCTCTCTCTTGCACCGACTTGCTCCCTCACTCCCTGTAACCTCCGTCCTTTACTTTTTTCTTTTCATTTCTGATCCCTCCCCCAACCGACTCACACTTCTTTTATACAGCGAGGGGCCATAGCAGCTGCAGCACATTAGCCCTAGGTGCACTAGGTGAGAAACGCCCACACCACAGATCGCCCTGTAGCTTGCTACGACTAATATGCCCCCTCACGAAGCTGCGAGCGCGGTGATTATTTATTTAAATGGCCTTTGCTGAGCGAGCTGTGGACCCATAACACCACATTCTGTGGGAAAGATATGAGATAATCTGTCCTCTTAAGAAGGCCTTAAGAGTTTCCCAGAGTATTCCTGCAGAAATCTCTGAGGATGAATTTGTCTATAGGAAGAAACTGATTTGTTTGGATATAAATTCTGTACAATTCTCGTCTGCTAATAGAAGCAGGTTGAGACACCATCTGCGAGGTGAGTGTGTGGGGCATAGTAACTTTAGCTCCAAGATCAGAGGTGCATGGTCAGAAATAACAACAGCATCGTATTTGCAAGATTTAATCAAAGGCAAGAAATTATTATCTATAAAGAAATAATCAATTCTTGAGTAGCAATGATGTACCGGTGAGTAGAAAGAATATGTTCTTGAGTTTGGGTTTAAAAACCTCCAGGGGTCTGATAAGTTGTGATCCGTTATAAACTTTGTAATTATCTTTGCAGTGTTAGATGCCATCCCCCCTATGGTAGAAGTCCTATCTAAGAGTGGATTTAAAACACAATTAAAGTCCCCAGCCATTATAATTTTATGAGTGTTCAGATTGGGAATGGTTGCAAATAAATTTTGTATAAATTCCTTATCATCAACATTAGGTGCATAAGCATTCATCAAAATCATTTTTCAGTTAGATAAGTCCCTCATGACCATCACATATCTCCCTTCAGGATCCAATACTACATCTGATACTACTAATGAGACTGTTCTATGTATGAGAATTCCCACACCTCTATTTTTCTTTGTAAAGCTAGAATGGAACATTTGGCCAGTCCAGTCCTTTGGCAGCCGGAACTGATCCTTGCTTAGTAAGTGGGTCTCCTGTAAAAATACTATTTTAGCGTTTAAACCTGTTAGGTGAGAGAGTACTTTCTTTCTCTTCAATTCGTGATTCAGGCCTTTAATATTCCAGCTCATGAAGTTAACTGTCCCATCATCGAGACATTGATTCTGAATTTTTGATGTCATTTTATAATCTTAACTGAAAGTGAGACAGCTTCAGTCTTAATTTCCTATTTCCCCAAGAGTTATTGCCATGCAGCCTATTATTACATTGGCAGTTATAATTATAAAGATTAAAAGGATAGATTAGGTATAGATATAGCCTGATCTCTTTCTCTCCACCCCTTAAAGCCCCACCCTCCCATTTTGCCTCCCCACGTAAAGCTAGACCCCACTTCACACAGTCCCGGTCCTCTGACATACCCAGAGACAGAGCACGTCCGAAGCAAAACAAGCCCCCACGCAGCGGCGTTTTAGGATTAAATAATAGAGATATTTATTACCAATATAGTCTAAATACTATATGCCTAAAATTTAATCATTAACAAACTATGAACTTAAAATATATATAATCTTCAGCAATCTTAATGTATTAAGATAATACACCCGGATAATAAACCGGGGAATGGTGTTAGAAAGTGGTCCAGAATAAGCATAATAAGTCTTAATGCAGTAATAGTAATAACAATAAACCAAGGGTATGATGTTGAACAGTCTCGTTTAGGGTAGAGAAAAAATAATTAGATAAGAGAAAAAAAAAAAAAAGAAAAAATTAAGCACAAACGTCTATAACTTTAATTAAAACATAAACAGATAGTGTCCGAGTAATAATGAGTAATAATGAGGATATATAATGATAAAAACCTGTATCTTAACAAATAGATCAGACAGTAGGTTATTAATCCTTGCCATATCATTAACGGCCATGACTCACTATTATGTATCAGAATAGTCCCAGGATCAGCTTTCTTAATTCCTTTTCTGCGTCTTCCTTGCTAGCGAAGACTTAGAATTGACCATGCAATCCCACTTTCAGTTTGGCTGGATACAAGAGGCTGTATTTGACATTGGCTTGCCGTAACAGCTGTTTAATGTTGTAGAAGGCTGCGCGTTTAGTAGCTGTTGCTGGAGAGAAATCAGGGAAGATACGAATGTGTTTATTTTCATATATAATCTCTTGCTTGTGTCTGAGGAGTGTCATCACCTCTAGCTTAAATAAGAATCTCTCAAAGTGAATAATAAAAGATCTAGGTCTAACGGCATTTGATCCGCGTACGCGATAAGCCGCTGCTATCTCAGAATCTGCTTTAAAGTCCTCTCTAATTATTTTAGAAAATAGTTCGGCTGCGAATTTCACAGGGTTTGGACGTTCTTGATTCTCAGGCAGACCTTCAATTCTGATATTATTCCTTCTGCTTCCATCTTCCAAAGCAGCAAGTCTGTCTCCGAGTTTTTTACATTCGGAGCTGACAGTTGTTGCTTTTTCTTCAGCACTGGCAGCTAGATTTTTGGCTGTTTCAATCCAAGTCGTGAATGTCTCCTTGACATCCTCCAGTTGATCAGTAATTGAGCTCAGTTTAGACAAGGTTTCCTGAATGTGCTCTTCAATTTTACCCAGCATATCTTTAAAGACTGCCTCAAAGCGAACCCACATGCGTTTCTCCAAGTCTTATCCTGCTGCCGCTCCTGTCGCAGCTCTTGTCACAGCTTCTCATTTGCCTTTTCCCTTGCCTTCTCATTTGCTTTTTCGCTTTTCTTTATATCTTTCTTTATCTTTTGCATGAGCTCAGCGATCATCACTTTCAGTTAAGACAGATCAATTCTGCTTTCGTGCACCGTAGGTGAGGCGGCTGGCTCTATTGTACCGGTGCTCCCGATGTTCCCGGCTCGCGTGGAGTAGTTGAAACCACGGACTGCAAGGCCTTTTCCAGTTTCAGGTGATCTTCTCCAATCGGCGAGCTATCGAGACCTGCTTCACTCACGCTCGTACATTCGCTCCCCATTTCACTCTCAGCCGAAGACGATGTGGCGGAACGTGGTCCCGAGGAGTCTGGGCTTTCTCCCATCTGATCCAGGTCAGTCTCTGAAAGGCTGTACCTTGAACTTGGGCTTGCCGATCTTAGCTTGGATGTAGCTTTAGTTTTTGGTTCCTTCAGACCATGGCCATGTTTATATATGCTTGCATATACTGTAGTAGTGCCCCTCAGGTTGGATAAATACAGGATATCTCAGGATAATAAGCAATAATATGAAAAATAACACCGCTGCTAGTGGAGCTCCGCTTCAGACGTCCATCTCTCGCAATGGACGAGACCAAAAAAAAAAACCAAAGTCATGATGCACTATGGCATTTTTAGATCCAAAGTTGATATTCAACTGTGCAACAACAGTGAAAAACATCATCCGTCAGTCTTCTATGATAAAGGCATTTGCCACAGTGATGTGGGCTTGTGTGTGCTATGTTGATGGTCAACCAGATCAAGCTTCATCAGTTACATTTGTTCTCCCCACTTTAAATGTTTCTGCCCATTCATAAACTTCATTGAGTGATGCTATTTTCAATGCCGTACTGAGCCAACATATTTCCTTGATTTTCAGCAGGGTTCACTCCATCTGCCCAAAGAAATCTAACTATGACTTCTTGCTGAAAAATGGCGCAATCCCACAGCTGAGCATCCATGTTTAATTGACTTTGGCTTCAACTTGACTAACAGCAGAGTGTTGTGCTGTGTGTGTTCAAACTACCCATAAGCCATCATGAGGGTGTTGTATTGTTTTAGCTTCTATTCATTGCAGTTACTGTGTAATTTTTCTAATTGTCTTTACTTTTTTGTTTAAACTTCTCTATATCAAATTTATTTTTTCTTTTATTTTAATTTGACTGAAATAAAGTTTGGACATATTCTCACTGAAATTGCCTTGGTGTTTTTCTTGCACTAGCAATCTAACTAGTTGCTGAGTGCTCAGGTTAAAACACCGCAGCTTCCTTACTGTCTGTCTCATTCCTTCTCTGTATCACTCCTTACTGCTGCATAAACACAGATTAACAGTAAAAGATACATTTCTATAGTAATCACATTTAACATAACCTAAAATATTTTAATATGTACATTATAGTTGTTGTATCCATACATATTAATTGTGTATGCTTATTCCTTAAGATTTACTAGTGCCTTGGTTGGTTCCTCTTCCCCTTATTACAGTTATAGGTTTCTTCCTCTGCAGCCCTGTATTAGAAGTGTATTCATAAAATGCATAGATGGAAAAAGCCAATATTCAGAATACAAACCCAGTTCATTCACCCTATTATCCTTGTCAGTTTCTCTACTGTGTGTTATCTTCAGCATTGTTTTTTTAAATATATCGTAGAGCTCCAAAGAAACATTGCTTTATATTGTTATGCTTTAGACTAGGGGGTTAATTATAAAATGTATGATCTTTGGAAACTACTAGGTCAGTGTTGTGTGTCATTAAAACATTCTTTATATTAATTTCTTCATTTCTAATGGCTAAGCAAGCATTGAATATGCAGTGTTAAATCATCACTGTATAAAGTGATACAGTTCATGACTGATAAACTGAAATGTAAGCACTTGTATTATGTCTATGAATGAAGTGAATGGGACAGTGCACCATAGTAACAAATTATATTTTATTTTTATCAGTATGACACAGTTATATCCTACTTAAGACTTTCACTCATCAGTCACTTGGTTCTGATTTGTATTCATTGCATTCTTCACATCCTTAAAAAAATAATTTTAAAACATGTTTAAGTTAATTTAATTTATTTAAATAAAGAATGAATAAACTCAGCCACAATCATATCACCACTTAAGGTCAGCAAATGTAATGTAAAACACATCCACCTTGAAAATGTACTTTGAACTACCTCATACCACTTATTTTCATTTTCAGAAAGATCTAATGCCTTTGATGATGGCAAGACTCTTCATAAACTCATCACAAAATGATTTCTACTCATCTGTGCCAGAATTGCCACAGACTGCCTAAATATAATGGATCCCATCCATCCATCCATTATCCAACCTGCTATATCCTAACTACAGGGTCACGGGGGTCTGCTGGAGCCAATCCCAGCCAACACAGGGCGCAAGGCAGGAAACAAACCCCGGGCAGGGCGCCAGCCCACCGCAGTATAATGGATTCATTTACTTTTTTTTCCCTTAAATATTTTTCACAGTTGTACAGGTTACCTCCAGTCACCTAATAATTTTAGCCTCTGATCTATGCAGAGGCTTTTCTGCATTTCTGATCTGCCCTATTCTGTTACAATCAGACATTTTTAATACAATATATGAAAAGCTCCCAATAAACTGGAAGACCAATCAACGCAGGAAACATTCAGATCACAGCACACAGTGATAATAAACCCAGATATGCTAATACATTTATACTTTGGAATTGCCTGAACTGCCATCAGGTTTTAAGTATGGTTAGAATGTATTATACAGTATCTCACAAAAGTGAGTACACCCCTCACATTTTTGTACATATTTTATTATATCTTTTCATGGGACAACACTGAAGATATGACACTTTGATACAATGTAAAGTAGTAAGTGCACAGCTTGTATAACAGTGTAAATTTGCTGTCCCCTCAAAATAACTCCACACACAGCCATTAATGTCTAAACTGCTGCCAACAAAAGTTAGTACACCCCTAAGTGAAAAATGTCCAAATTGTGCCCAATTAGCCATTTTCCCTCCCCAGTGTCATGTGACTCATTAGTGTTACAAGGTTTCAGGTGTGAATGGGGAGCAGATGTGTTAAATTTGGTGTTATCGCTCTCACACTCTCTCATACTGGTCACTGGAAGTTCAACATGGCACCTCATGGCAAAGAACTCGCTGAGGATCTGAAAAAAAGAATTGTTGCTCTACATAAAGATGGCCTAGGCTATAAGAAGATTGCCAACACCCTGAAACTGAGCTGCAGCACAGTGGCCAAAACCATACAGCAGTTTAACAGGACAGGTTCCACTCCGAACAGGCCTCGCCAAGGTCGACGAAAGACATTGAGTGCACGTGCTCAGCGTCATATCCAGAGGTTGTCTTTTGAAAATAGATGTATGAGTGCTGGTAGCATTGGTACAGAGATTGAAGGGGTGGGGGGTCAGCCTGTCAGTGCTCAGGCCATACGCCGCACACTGCATCAAATTGGTCTGCATCGCTGTCATCCCAGAAGGAAGCCTCTTCTAAAGATGATGCACAAGAAAGCAAGCAAACAGTTTGCCGAAGACAAGCAGACTAAGGACATGGATTACTGGAACCATGTCCTGTGGTCTGATGAGACCAAGATAAACTTAATTGGTTCAGATAGTGTCAAGCGTGTGTGGCGGCAACCAGGTGAGGAGTACAAAGACAAGTGTGTCTTGCCTACAGTCAAGCATGGTGGTGGGACTGTCATGGTTTGGGGCTGCATGAGTGCTACCGGCACTGGGGAGCTACAGCTCACTGAGGGAACCATGAATGCCAACATGTGCTGTGACATACTGAAGCAGAGCATGATCCCCTCCCTTCGGAAACTGGGCCGCAGGGCAGTATTCCAACATAATGACCCCAAACAAACCTCCAAGACAACCACTAAAGAAACTCAGGGTAAAGGTCCTGGACTGGCCAAGCATGTCTCCAGACGTAAACCCTATGGAGTGCAAGGTCTCCGTGATGTTGTCATGGAGGAGTGGAAGAGGATTCCAGTGGCAACCTGTGAAGCTCTAGTGAACTCCATGCCCAAGAGAGTTAAGGCAGTGCTGGACAATAATGGTGGTCACACAAAATATTAATACCTTAGGCACAATTTGGACATTTTTCACTTAGGGTTGTACTCGTTTTTGTTGCCAGCGATCTAGACATTAATGGCTGTGTGAGTTATTTTGAGGGGACAGCAAATTGACACTGTTATACAAGCTGTACATTGACTACGTTACATTGTATCAAAGTGTCATATCTTCAGTGTTGTCCCATGAAAAGATATAATAAAATATGTACACAAATGTGAGGGGTGTACTCACTTTTGTGAGATACTGTAAATTTAAAAAAGAAACATAGTTGTTCATGACAGATTGATATACATACTGTAAGTATTATCACAAAGAATGCTTTAAATATCTTTTCATTCCATTAAAAATATTCTGCTCTGTGGAGTGTAGAGAAAACTTGCATTTGAATGATAATTGGGAGAAGAACAAAAGTCAGAAACTATCAATTCAAGTATTTTTATAGATTTATTAAAATTATTCTGTGGGGTTCATTTAAATAAGTCACATAAATAAAGAGCACTGAATGGAGTACTGCTGATGGATTTTTCTGCAGGTATGTTGTGCTTTGCATGTTGGGTCAATATAGAGATATGGTATCTTGCAGTCATGATAGTTTATGCTATCTGTTACTTAAAAGCAACTCTTTTTTGTGAAATTATTTATTGATGCTGCTTGATAATCTTCACTTCCTTTGAATGTGTACTGGGAAAGAGCAATTTCAGAAAATGGATGCAGGAATACAATTGAAAATACAGTGTCATGTACTTAACACACTACCTGAAATTACTTAGCAACAAACTGCAGAGCAAAAATACACTTCTGACATTTCATAGCCATCTGTTAGTTTTGTCAGTATAGATTTAAATAAAGCAGGTTTCCTTCTAGCGTTAAACACAATGGTTTCTGATTAACTGCTTAATTTACTTTCATATGATTTTTTAAATGACTGAGTTACAAGTAATACACATGTTTATTATTTTTAAATATGCATATAATATTATTACATGTATATAAGTTAAGTGTAGTTTTTTTGTCTGTTACATACCAGCACTTCCATACTAAAATTCATTGTAATATGATTGGAAATGTTGCTAATATGTGCAGATTTTTAATTTGGGATTGTAATTGTACATTTCTGCTTACTTATTAATTTACTGTAGTACACAGTACTTAATTTGCAGTAATTTGCTTAATTTTTTATGTTCACTGAAGCAGTGTTATATACATAAAGAAAATTCAATTGGAGATGAGGCAGCTTTAATGACTAAAGAAGACAACAAGCATCTAACAGACAGAGTGACAAAAACGTTTCAATTAGAAAATGTTTTCCTGTCTGCATGATTGCTAGCATGGAGAATTAGCATGGTAAAATGATTAACTTTGTATTTTGGCTACACTCACATTGCTATTACAGGGCCATAAGTCAAGTCACTTCAAAAAATGTGATAACTGGGCAGTAGTTGGTCAAGGCAAGTTGCAGATGCTTGAAATGCTACTACAACACATCGAGGATGGTTCAATTCTGCAAATAAAAGAGTGAGCAAATCCATTCATCTTCATGAGGATAGATGCTCTGTACAATGTATTACTGCACAAGTTGACTATGCAAATGTTAAAGTGGAAGAAACTACTGATGTGGGCTGAAGGAGGTATCTATCACCCATCAGAGAAGATCAAACTGAAAAAGGGAGGATTGGTGGCCATTACAGCCTTGACCTTGATATTTTCCACCTTCTAAAGAAATCTCACCAACTCAGTGATTGCAGGATATTGCTTCAAACAATAGGACAACTACTCACAAAATGAAGTTTTCTTTTACACGTTTCATAGTGATGTCTGCTATAGACTGCCCATTCATTAAAACTGGCTCAAGCCTAAGCATCCTAAAATATTTTGAGTCACTCTTACTTAATCAATGTCTACTAGCCCTCTCTACATTTCACGCTCAAAAGATGGGGTGTAGAATTCTGTTGTGGCAGTAATTCTATTGAAAGTGGTCCACTGTCTGGATGGTTTTCAACACTGATGATCAAAGAAAATGTTCCATTGTGGAGTGAAATGCATTAGAGAATCAAAGAATGACACAGTGCAAGATCCTTAAAGTATCTGCTATGATCAATTGAATCCAGTGTTCGTAAAGAATTAAATATGAGCAAGATCTGTGTACATTGGATGTCTAGATGGTTAACTCTTGAAATGCAACACTACCACATGTTGAGAATCCTGAACTAATGAATTTGCACTGGGAGAAACTCAATGAGCATTTTATAACTAGGTATACAACCCTGATAAATCACTACAATTTACAGTACAAAAAACAATTGAAACAATGGAAGATAATGACTCTCCAATGCCAAAAAAATTCAAGGTCAAACCAATGTAAGCAATATCATGTATAGTGCTAACAGCATAGTCCATATTGATTGAATGCCTCAAAAGGCATACACTTCTGGTCAATATTATATTGATTTATGCAGTTGCAGCAGTCAGTCAGGAAAAAGAGCTGAGGACAGCTGTCAAGATCCCCTTCTGCTTCATGACAATACCCTGCTCAGACTGCCAAGGTTGCAAAGACTGCTCGGTGAATCTCTGAATTCAAAATGATGCCATGCCTGTGTTATTCCCTTGATTGAGTTGCTTGTCACTACCAACTTTTTTCCAATCTGAAGAGCTACTTCTGTAGGAAGCATGATGCCAAACACATCAGCTACACAAACAATAAGACATTTTATTTTAGAGGCACAGAACAGAATATTTATCTTCAATTCTACTTGTAAATGTTGAATACATCTGCACTATTGTATTGCTTTCTAGCTTATAAGATTAAGTTAAATGTACTGTATGATACACTGTAGGGGGGAAACTACAATCTGCTCTGCATCTTCTATTATTTTTTTCATATTTTTCTTATAGGAAGATGAAGTCTATTTTGGCAAAAAAAAAATGATTAACAGAAGCATAAAAGATTATTAAGTCAAGAATTTCCAAATTTAAATTCAGGGTAAAAACAGTGGCAATTACAAAGTAAATATAAGTCAAAATACAATATTTAAAAAACACACACACTTTGACTAGTTTAGGAAAAAAAGGAAAGATCATGAAATTACAAAAGGTATAGAATAATCTCACAGGGCCAGTCGTAATTCTCAAATGACAATACATGTCTGGGGACAACCCATTAAAAGGTTTGTAGTGAATAGAATTGAAATCCTGTGTGGCAAAAGTTACACTCACAGGGCTCCTTTCTAAAAAACCTGCCCAAAATTTCTGCAGTCCATGAATTAATCTGCGTATTGTAATGATCATCTGTGCACAACCTGGTTTTGTTAGGCAAATTTGTTGATTCAGGTGTTTTGAGGACTGTTTCAGCTCTCTTAACGGCAGTCCTTTTGACAGAGTGTGACACACCATTTACTTAAAATGCATATTTTGCAGGTTATATTTTCATGAATATAGATGCCAATTCTTTCAAGCTTACATGAACTCCTCCACTAGCATCATAATGCTGAACAACAGGGAGCACAAACAGCACCTGTGATAACATATCGTTGACCTTTACTATTAATATATTGAAGTCTTCAAATGCCAATGTGTAATCTGATGCTAGAGAAAGGTTTTTTCCTTTCTTTATATTATGTTTATTTATAAAAAAAGTTTTTTTTTTTTGTTTTTTTTTAAATGTGCAATGTGCTCTCTCTACATGCAACACACATTTATATGTCTAGTAGGGTTTTTTTTAGTAGACTTTACAAATCGAAAACCAAAGCTTGCTCCCTATTGGCCCATGTTAACAAGAGCACCTCTACTCTTAGAAGTTAAAAGTAATCACCTCTACTATGCCCTCATGAGGTATAGGATTGGTTTAGAAATGTGACACTCCCTGAGCAGTCTAATTGTTCCCACCAAGTTTTAAGCAAAATTTGATACTGGTCATCTCCAGATGTATATGCTTCAGCAAGACTAGGTGTGTGACAAATTAAGATACTGAGTACAGTAGAAATTTATGTACTGTACATGTCAAAAATTGAATAGCTGAATAAGTCCTATTGGGAGTTACTGAGCTAAGGTACCTTGAAAAGTGAATGTCTGCCAACAGTGATATATCAAGACTTTGGAATAGTATGAGTGAGGCTGTTCTTAAAGACCATTCTGAAATGCACGAGAGGTTTACTACAATCAGAGTTTGTATTTTCCATGTATAATATATGGTTCAAAAAATCAACCAAACCTTGACTTCTTGCAAAATTAACAGAATTTACCAAACTAATCAATGACATGGTCAATGCCCATCACGTGATAGGCTATATGGTAGGGTAATATAAAACCAGTTGCTTTATGAGAAATTAATTCAGTTAATTAGATCATGACTTATTTTCTTAACAAAAGTTTAAAACACATTTTAAATATACAGTAGGTTGCTGCCCAATATAGTTTTGCTATTATGTTTAAAAGTAGAAAGGAGACATAAATTAAGCTGACACTTTTACGTACATCCTTTCATACTCTAAACTTCTTGATTTAACTCAGGGTCACAGTCAGCCATAGTCTGGCCTGACTGCAATGAGTGGAAGGCTGAAATGAACACTGTAAAGGGCAGCAGCTCATCTTGGCACAAGCAAATTCACTCACAAATACTTACTCATACCAGATCTGGTTAAATTCACCAGCTCCATATTTAATGAATCCATCGCTTATTAGGGATCTTTTCTTGGCACTTTTATCTCAGCTACATCAAAGACTAGGAAGCTCACTTCCAGCAGTCATTAAAATGTTAACTTTGCAGTTCTTGTCGAATAGTAATTGCATCAGAACAAAAACTGTTTCAAATGTCATAACCATTAAAATTACTTTCACAGACCTGACAACTAAAGATGTAGTTCACACTTGTGTTAATTTCTCTTCATGTCTGCTTCATTTAAATATCAAGGTCCATACTTTTCTCATTAGCAATGAAATGACACTTGTGCAAATAACATCTGGAGTACAGAAGCGCAGATTATTTTATTTCATTTCAGTTTTATTTATGTAGACAATGCAGAACATTTCAAAAAGATACAAAAATTAGTAGTAATTTGAAGAAAACAATAATCTAAAATAGGATCCTAAAAGAGCTGTAATAGTACAGTAATAATAATAATAATAATAATAATAATAATACAGTACTAGTTGATCTGCCATAATGAATGAAATTCTTATGCTTGTGTGGGTTCTGAGAAAACTGTTTTACCAGTATGCTAGAAATTAGTGGAAAATTTGCAAACATATTTAAATCTAATATACAAAATGTGTAAATCTATGCCTGGAAAAGCATTTTCTGTTGGGTGCAGAAGGTGTTATGATCAGCATCTTTTATTATTTTTTTGTGGGTTCCTAGGAGCTGTACTCCTGTTTAGGGGTTTTGGAACCCAAGGATTATGAAAATAACATTTAAATTTTCCTACAAAACATTTTAAGAAAGTTAACAATTGGTAGTGTTACACTGTCACACCATCATGTTTTACACATGGGTGCCACCATTTTGTGAGTTTCATTGCCAAGACAAAAGTTCTGGTTGCTGAGAGTGTGGTTAAGGAGGTTTCAACATCTGACATTGCTAATATGACATGTTTAAAGGTCAACACTGGTGGCCATGTTCTCATCCAAGTTTGCATATAATACATGAGTTATTGTGGGATTCTTTTGGTGATAATTATCTTCCTTCCTTTAGGATTCTGCTATTGTTTCTGGTATCTCAATTTTTGATTAGTGATTAAACTCGACTTTGTCTGATCAGCTGTAATTTGTGTTCTGATTCTGGCTTTTTACTTGAATATGTTTCATGTCCTGATCCATTTCATTAAAAACTTTTACTGTCTCAGTCTGAGTCAATGCAGATAGACCCGTTCAAGCTATAGGGCTTTGAAATTAATCATAATGTATAAAAAAATTGGTGTTTGTTTTTCAAATAAATATTACTGCCTCCTGTCTGACGTATTAAGTCATTTTTAACCCCTTTACCATTATCCCTGAGATAACTTAGAAGCTGTTGTAATCATGTTTTCATAGGAGAGTCTACATGAAGAAAAAAGCAACTTATGTTAAAATAGTGACATTTCTCTGAAAATGGAAAGTAACAGCATCATAGCATCGATTTCTATTAAAATTGAAGCCTACTGAGGTGATGATTTTGCACAAATAGTAACTCTGATGCCATTTCTAAATGTGCATGGTGTAACAAGAGTGCTGGGAAACTTTCAAAGCTGTTGTTCAGTGATCTCCATGGTGCAAGACAGATGTATCATCTCGTGGTGACCTTTATTAAAGGGGGCATTGATTGTTTAAATTGTTAATCCCTTTTAATAGTTTTATTGATTACAGCACAACCCATTGTAACTCAGGTTGGGGCAGGGTGCACATGTGCAAGGGAGCACTAAAATTAATTGGTTATTGCCAATTGACAGTCATGAACCAATCAGGAGGCACCAGGTGAGAGTGAAGTTAGAGTAAAAGGGTACAGGGTTAGTAAAAAGAGATTGTTTCTGTTGGTGTGGTGCAGAAGAGAAAGCAATCGCTGGTTGAGAGAGGTAAATTAAAGGCAGTCTAGCTGGGCAGCATGTATCATGCTGATTAGTTTGTGGAGAGCAGTTCAAAGGGCTGGATGAGAGCTCCGCTAGGTAGATGTGCTTTTGTCAACTGAATAGCTGAAAAGCAGAGCTAGGGAGAGAAAGGGAGGAAACTGGAGCTGGTGGAAGGAGGGAGTTTTGGTACCCTGGGAGTGACTGGAGGAGGTGGACAGCTCTGTGAAATGTGGATACCGACAGAGGTGGCAGTTCAGATCAGCAGTGACTGACTGAGGTGGAGGATCAGCTGAATGAGGCAGGCTGCATGAGGGGGCTCCCAGTGTCCTGATGAGGACAGGGAAAGAGTAGGAAGGCGTGACATTGATTTTACTTCTCCACTTTTAACAAATTTATTGGATTATTCACATGCTCACCCAGAAACAATGATTTTATTTTATGGCATGGTTTTATGGAGGATTTATTGGACTATTCATTATTGGACTTTTTTAAATATGAACTGCTTGCACCTTGATACTAACTTTATTTCTGTATATTTTCAATAAACCTTGTTATTCTTTTGTCAATTAAGTCTCACCTATTGAATCCCTCTGCCTTGTCCATCCACCAGTTCCCTGGAAGATGATATTGGCTGTGGGTGTGGGGCATCACATATCACTAGATGATTTCTTAATGGCATGTTAGATGTAACTGTGAATGAGTCCAGCATACATGCAAAGATGCTGATCCAGCAGCACACACTGAAACCAGCTTACAGGTGCACGTGTGGCCTGATGTCAGGTGTGACAAGCGACTGGCTTTCCAAGCACTTGCTATATATAATTCAAAAGTCTAAAATTGGAATGTGCTGAACAACAACTTTAATTTCATATGCCCTATGGATAGCAGGTCACAATTAAAAAAGTTTTTAGCTAACTTATCAGGCATTTGCATTTTGTTTACTGTGACTTCATGCAGTGGTGAAAATTCCTTTTAGAAAATAAAATCATTCTTTGTAGTACTGATAGAAATTGTCTCTACAATTTACATACTTGAACAGAACATTGTTGACAAATCACTTACAGTTTGGAAAGACTATTAAAAATGAAGCGATACAGTAAGTACCCCCTACAGCAGGGGTTCTCAAACTCAGTCCTGGGGACCCTCTGTGGCTGCAGGCTTTTGTTCCAACCAGGTTCACAATCAGTGATAATAATTGATCTCATTTAATTAGCAGGTTTTTTTTTCTCTTCTCTTATTCTACATTCAGTAATGCACAATAGTATCATTTTTACATTTATAACATATTTTGAAGTATTTATTTTTTCAGTATCTTATTTTTTCTATTATTTTGAACTTTTTCTGTGTATTTTGCTTCTTTCATTGTATCCTAATAATGAGAATTAAAAAGAAGCAGAGCAGATGCTTGGGAAATCAATTCTGAATGATGTAAAGCTGCAACTAGTTCAGCGTCAGACCTACTAATTAGTAGATAATGGATTAAATAACCAGAAAACCTGGAAAAGAACAATGAAACTCAGATAACAGATAAAAGAAAATATTGTAAAAAAGTTTTAAAAAATTCTCATATATCTGCTTAGTACATTTTTATAAAAAAAATTACCAAACTTAATTTCATAATTTTTACATTGACTGCAAAACACAAACTGGATAATAACAGATCACTTGATTAGGCTGGCAGTCCAATTAAAAACAGAAATTGGTTGGAACAAAAACCTGTAGCCACAAGTGGTCCCCAGGACTGAGCTTGAGAACCACTGCCCAGTTATTGAGCTGGCAGTATGTCTGCTGAACAATCCATAATATTACATTAATTGGTAACTTACAATGGTTACTAGACAGTAAAGTAGTGAGCAAACCTGATGTTTTTTCTTCATTTTTTTTCTTAGTTTTATTTTAACAGCTGAAAATATCTGATATTGTGAAAATAATTTCATGCTAGAATAGTGTTTTTTAAATAATTTTCCTCTCTCTCAAAATAGAAAGGGGATAAGGATCTCTTTGTTTTTAGTATTTGACATGGCATACATTTGTTATGATGGCTATCATATAATTCTAAGTGTTGACATTACACACTCAGTCCCCTCCTTCTCTCCATATCACTTATAATCTCAGATACCGTTTCTGTGGTTTTTGCTGCTATTCATACTTCTTTTGCATACTCCCACACTCTTGCTGCTCTTATTTAGGGTGTATTCATATTTAGGTGACTCCTAAGCGTTTACATTATATATTCATTTTTGTGTGGTTTCTTCAAAACAACTGGGTGAGACCCAAACAATCAAGTCTACCCCTGCTTGCAAGTAGTAGCTTTGTGTATGAATTTCCATGTGAACTGTGAGCCTACATCTTTAAGAGTATTATCCAGAGTGTTGTATGGCTTAGCGTTATTGGTGAGTCAGTGCAGAGAGCTGTGAATGCTTGGTGGTGATGGAGGTGATAGGAGCAGTGTGAATAAACCAAGTGAGAAAGAACCTTTACTTTCATCGGTCTGAGAGAGGTGAATACCTGCTGTTGACTCTATTTGAGTAGCAGAGAACTAACATGTGTTTCAACATAAGATGGGCATATTTTGTTATTTGTTAATAAATTAAATCTGAGAAGTATATACAAATACATTATGTAATTATTTTCTAAAACCATCGGAATTTTTAATTGTACTATGATATGGACACCAAAGGGATTCTGTGTCTAATACATTCATTCATTTTCTCAGACCCACTTTTTCTATTACAGATATTAAGGCGAGATCCAGGGCACCATTCCTAAATAAGGCACCAGACCATGTGTACAGGACAATTTTGAAGTTACATGTCAAGCTTACCATATGCTTAAGATGTAGTAAGAAAATACATATACCTGGGAAAAACCATAAAGATATTGGGAGAACGTTTGAGCCATTTCTTAGTTCTGGTCCTAATTTGGGATACTGAGGTGGTTCATTGTGTGGTGGGTATGGCAACATGCTGTATCAGTGCATTCTTCCAACCTCTCTCTCTCTCTCTCTCTGTCTCTCTCTTTTTCTCAGGCTGCGATTTGAGTATAGTCTCCTTAAGGCAGAAGAATGAGTTATTGTCTTCAGTACAATATCACCTCAGATATACAGTATATTAAAGCAGTGGTTTAATATTGCTAAATTAAGTGATTATGACCAAAGACTAATCAATTATTCATAGGGTGCGTACAGCAGATCTGATAAGTGATACAGTAACAATGAGCAAACCCTGAAGTTTACCACGATAAAGAGTAAACATAGCAAATGTAGACGCTGCCAGATATAGTTTCCTCAAGTTACAAATGACAGCCCAAGTTAAACCTCTGGCATTTGGGAATGTTG
Source organism: Polypterus bichir lapradei (assembly GCA_026402145.1). Lineage (NCBI taxonomy): Eukaryota > Metazoa > Chordata > Cladistia > Polypteriformes > Polypteridae > Polypterus > Polypterus bichir. The sequence goes on from JANRMT010062791.1 coordinate 8,496,776, forward strand.
GAATAAGTATATGTGCAGCACTACTTGGAAGCCTAAAATTACCATTGCACCACAGAACTGCAGCATCACCTTGTGGAATGGGTGTGTATGTTCACATACTGTAAATAAGTGGCTATTTGAAGGGTTAAGGTCTGCACACTATTTTTTTTTAAACACTGGCAATTTAAAGCCTAAGCCATAATAAAGGACTCAAAAAGTCAGAACAACAGCTGTTCTCATCTTTGCAGTCTGGCAGATGGTATGCAAGTCCAGTCCAGCAAGTTCAGGTTTTATAGAAGCAACAGACAAAGTCAAGTATCACTACACTGCTCTGTTTAGATATGTGTATATTGCACTTAGTCTTGCTTAATTTTATTATTTTGGGAACTGAATGAAACCATGAATTACAAAGTAAAAGTTAAATCAAATAAATGACAGATTGGAAGCCATAATTCAAGTTGAAAATGGATGTAGTAGGTAGATCACTATAAGGTTTGTGAAAAAAAAAGATACAACCGAAATTAAAAGGTAAAGAAATTGGAGAGATTGGGTTTGACTTGAATAAAATAGCACTGCAAGTCTTAGGTTGTAATTCACTCACTGTAATTTATAAAAACAATTTTAAGAAAAGAATTCTAAATGGGAAAAGGAGGAATCTAGAACAAACTAAAAAGTCATGGAGTTGAAGTAGAATCCCTGACATATTTCAGAAAGCATCCTAAATATAAAATGTGAGTCATATAAGCTATTAGCTAACCAAATTAAATTGATGGACTAAATGTACTCCACTCATTGGTCAAATGTGTGTTCCAAGTCTTACAGTACTGCTCTACTGGATTTGCATAAATTACCATATTCAGGTGGCACCATAGATTACTGTGGCCTAAACAAGATAGCTTGATATATTTACAGCTTCACTGGCAGATGTATAGTGGGCAGTTTTGAAACTGAATGTCTTACCTTGAATACACATAGCTTTTGAAGAGTCATAAAATACAATAATTATATTTTATTTATATAAAATCCTTTTCAGATTCAAAACTTTTACATATAGTTTTATTAGGGAAACAAAACACAATAAATAAGAAAATCAAGACAGCGAAGAACATAAGAAAAAACAACTGTCCACTAAGAGTTTAGACAAGAAAATTACTGGAACAAAAGAATAAATATAATTTCAATTTTGAAGAAAGACACAGATAAACAATTTAAAATGAGTCGAGGTAAAGAATTCCACAGTTTGGGGACCATGGCACTGAATGACTTTCCGCTTCACATACTATAAATAGTCTTGTCTGAGAAAGGGGTCCTGTTCTGCATGTCAGGGTCCTATTGAGTCCCTACGTATTGTCAACCTCACTACTTATTGGTCATTTATCATACCTTTTATTAACAGAACATTACAATGACATATTATGTAACATTTCAACTGAAATACAAAGCTTTACCCATGCATTTTTTTGTTTTTAAATGCAAATGCAAATCAGCACATATTTTGTAACACTACAAGCCAAATGTAACAAAATGTCCTGTTAACTTAAAGTAAGTATGGCAAATAACAGGTCCTGTCTTACTGCAGAAACTTCCACAGAGTTCGCCTCCAAGTTTTTGCAGTTGTGAAGTCATTAATGGCATCCACAAAATTCACTTGACGCTCAAGCCCACATTAAAAGGGCTAAGATCGCAAGATCATTCAGCTTTCTTTCTACACCGTTAAGGGGAAGTATTGTTAACAAATATCAATTTATTAAAAAAACACACTGCCCTGGCCACAGTGTAACTTGCAAAAAATACACAGTGCATTGCACACACACAGTTGGACAAAGTCTATGCAGCCTCATTTCATCCAATGTTCATGGCCTCCCCCACCAGCCCAGAGCCTTGGACAAATGTTCCCATTTTTTCCTCCATCAGCACCTCAAGTCTGAGAGACCACAAGCAGTCTAGTGCCGAAGGACCTGAATTACACATGGAGGGGTGAAAGGGTGAAGGAGCTCAGCTAACTAAATAAGGCTAAACTTTGCAAAAACGTTTTAGGTGGTAAGCAAAAGTTTTATTTTATAGACAAAGAAATTGGTGTCCAATGTAAGTGATGACCAGGAGTAACATGCACTGTACCCTTAGCATAAGTAAGACCTCTTGCAGATAAATTTTCTATGAATGATCTATTGAGTTTTTAGCTGGGAGACCAGTGAAAAGGGATTTACAGTGATCTATCCAGGAAGTAATTAAAGCATTAGTGAGTGTTTCCTTATTAAGTAAAGGGCAACTGTGAGCAATATTGATGAGATGGAAAAATGCAATTTTAGGAGGTGAGTTTATATGAGAATCATAGGTGTGTGATGAGTCCTTATAATGAACCAAGATTATAAACAGTTTATGAAGAATTAACCATGGATTTTGGAGCGTTCAGTGTTATCATTAAATACTATGATTTGAGAAAATTAGCTCTCAACCACTTACTTAAATGAGTGATGCATTCTGTCATAGAATAGGATGGCAAATCAATAGTATTATTAATGCTGAAATAAATCTGGATGTCATCAGCATTAACAGTGAAAACTCAGACCATGACTGATTGGGCAAGGGGAGAGCATATATTAAAAAAAATGAAAGGAGACCAAGAACTGATCTCTTGGACACACCCTGAGTAACACAATAGAGGAAGATTTATGCTTTCCAAGTTAGATGAAGGACTGAGATACTGAGATAAGACTTGAACCAGGAAAACACTGTGCCATTAATTTCAATTCAAGAAAGAAGTCATTAAAGCAAGTTATGATTTAAAGTATCACTAAGGTCACTTAGAAAAAGAATGCTGAGTGCACCAGTAGCAGCAGGCAAAAGGAGGTCATTGATGACTTTCAGTACTGTATACAGTATAGTTCAGTACAGTACAGTATACAGTGGCTATAACAAGAGACATACTGACAGAATGAGGTTTTGAGGCGGAGGAGTTGGATTTTGCAGTTAGTTTAGAGACCAACAAATAATTAGTAGTAAGATGAATAGATCATCCCTATGCTTGAGCATGTGCTCAATGTAACATAGTGAGCGGACAGTGAGTCAATTTTTATTATAAAGATGCCAACCAATTGTTTTCATTTCTAGGAGTTCTGAAGAAAACCTTGCAAAGGAGGGAGAAACTATGAAGAGCTTGGTTTTTAGATGGGCGAAACTATTGAGTGAAGTCATGTCAAGTGGCCTTATACCATCCATACAGAGTACTGCAGCATACATGAGTAAGAAGTAACATTCCCCAGGACCATGGTCCAACATATGCATAAACAGAGGAGAAGAGCAACACAAATGAAAAACAATGCTACACTAGTCTATAACAGATACATAAATAATAGGTAATGATTAGATAGCAATAAATTGAAATAAATAGTAATAAAGACATAAATGACAATTAATGATTAAAACAAAAGTAGTAGTAACAAATGTACTGCATACAAATCGACTACTAGGACCAAATCTGAGGGGAGATATGTATAAGTCACACATGACATGTCAAGACTCTAAAACTCAGAAAGAGTCAACAGACTAAATATTACAAGAAAACAGTAGGGATGGGATGTTTAACACCGAAGCACTGAAGCTCATATCACTTTTGTGAAGCACAGAGTCTAAACAGTGCTTCAAAGGTTGTATTGAAGTCCCATTACCTCGTGACTGATGACATTTACAATTTCAGACATCACTGAAACACCAGGAATGCTGTCACTGTTCAAAGTTTAGTGTTATCCTGCACCCCACAAGCTATAATAAGTGAATTGGAAATTTAAAATTAAATATGGAGTTGAGAAGTGGACAAGAGCAAACTACAGCGTGGGAACATTTCAACCTGGTATCTTATGTAGCCATGTACACAGACATTTTATTTGCGTGTCTGAATAAGAGAGCTATGGGGCTGCGATTTTAATAACTGGACATTAGATGGCAGGAGAGCCGTTTATCAGCATAGGAACAGGATAGAGGAGGAACTCTGTTTTGGCTGACGGCTGGAGTGAGGGGGGAGGAAAAAAAAGAATGGACGGAGGGGAGAAAGAAAAAAGAATGGGAAAAAAGAGATTTTTGTATGGGGAGAGGAGATCCTGGTTCCCCGACAAGAGACTTCTGCGGAGAGGAGATCATCTGTCCTGAGAAATCAGTGAGAGGAGCCATCTTGTCCTGGCTTCCAGAGGACATCTGGGGTCTGCTGGATCACAAAGGAGCGTCTGCAGTCCGCGTCTTCCCAAACCCAGGAGTGGTGAGCTGTATATCGCACAGTTGTTCCTACTTTCACTATAAACTGTTGTGGTCATCTATTTGGAGAGTCCAGTTGGAGAACAGTTATCTTCCTGGTGGATTACAAATGTTCCATTTGGAGATAGAGAGCTCCAACGGTAGTAAAAAAGGGCCCCAACGCTGGCTGTTCGGTTTTCCTGGTATCACTGGCCAGTGAGGGGGGAGGTTTCTGAGGGACTGGGAGCATAAAGTGAACTTCTTTTACCTACCGCTTGTTTATGGGCACAGGTTATTGTATTGTATATAACATATTTGCATAAGATACTTACCATTGTTTTCATTAAGTTTCACTGCATTGCTTGTGAGGCTATTATCCCATTTCCTTGTGGGACACCCTCCAATTGGAGTGGTTCCCCTAAATAAAATTGTTGTTGGTTTAAAATTCTCACTGTTGGTGTGTTGGACTGGGGATCTGGTGGAGTGTGCCACTGGATTGGAGGGAGAAGACCCGAGGTACTATAATATATCAGCAGCACCCTAGGGTGCCATTGCTACACTTACAATAAGGTAAATACTACTGTATGCTACTGTAGACAGTGTAGCATACAGCCAGGGTCCTAGCCTGGCCGGGATGACTCTACACTGGAAGGACCAGGAGATTGAACATATCCAGAGTATTATATCCCTCTGAGCCCTAGTCTGGCAGCCCCCCTGGGTAGCAGCAGTGCCTCACACTCCTGCAGAGCTCTATGAGAGCTGAAGTTGGCACAGCCCTACTGGGTTCCGTGAGCACTGCCAGGGGGTGCTGCAGCTACTGCTAAGCCATTTGTTACAGCACTTCTGCCACACCCTGAAGTGCTGCTGGAAGAAGGTCATCAAGCACCTGGAGCACTTCCGGATGCCTTATAAAAGGAGCCAGCAACCACTATTCCGAGGACCAGAATCGGGTGGAAGAGGATGAAGCTTGCCGGGAGTGGAGGCAGACAGAGAAAGAAAGAAAAAGAAAAGGGTTTTGCACTTGACTGTGTTTGCTGTGCTTGATCTGTGCTGTACAGGTGGAGAACAGAGGAAGGCATCACCAATGGGAAAAAAGGGGAAAAATAAAAGTGTGTGTATTGTGTCCTGTGTCTGTCTGTGTCAGGTTTTGGTGGCAGGTGCATCTCTCTGTTGGCCACAACACATTCCCTAAAACCTATTGTATGTCCTACAAGTACATTACCTAAACTCCCCTTGGGCTATTATTCCAAGAACACTGAGGAAAAAACATTTATCATTCTCATTGCCTCACTGGAAAAATGACCTCACATGAAAAAGCTGTCACATAATTATAAATCAGTGGTGGCTTAAAATGAATTCATAATGGTTGCTGTCATGGCAACAAATTACATCTTTAGAACGACACATAAAAATTATCATCATATATACTAACATGTAGCACCATAAATGATAACTAGATTACTAGAATAATCTGGAATAAACCCAAAATTAATACACAGAGCATTCTTTTGCTGTTAGTCCACTTGTCTGATTGAAACTATGCAATCAACAAGGGCCTTGTATGTGTGCTTCATTGTCTATCACAAGCCCATGATGACCACTATGATTTCTGTAAACCACCAGATGTCACTATTTTCCAAGCTTCAAAACTTCAGATATTTTTCCAACACAATCAAAGAGAAGGCTCAAAAGCTTCATGGGGTTTTGTCTCCTCATCTCTAAATAATAGTTTTCACTTTAGGTTTTTAGGAAATTTGATGGAAAACCTACATTTAATGATGTGTGATCAGAGATGCCAACTAGAGAATCAGAGATGGTGACATCATCATTTATTTTTCATATATATTAAATTGAATGTGTAACATTGACTATAAGTAGAAAAATTAATATGCTGAGTTAAATTTGTCAGTAAATCAGTGGTTAATGTCCATGTGTATATTTTGATTAATTAGAACATATTTCAGATATCCAGAGTATCATTTGCACTATTCAGAATGAGAACCATTTTTGTTTGGATATCAAAAATGCAATTCTTAATGTCTTAAATATAAAGACAATAAATACAGTATATTGGTAATAGTGTTGTTGACAGTTTAAAAAGTAATTCCTGGTCTCTGTTGTGTGAATTGGGCAGCATAGTGACGGAGTGGTAGTGCTGCTGCCTCATAGTAAGGAGACCGGGGTGCATGTTCTCCCCGTGGCTAGTTGGGTTCCTCCCACTATCCAAAGATATGCAGGTTAGGTTGATTGGAGACATAAATTTGGCCTTAGTGTGTGTTTGGTGAGTGTGTGTATGTGTCCTGCGATGTACTGCTGCCCTGTCCAGGATTTGTTCCTGCCTAGTGCCCTATGCTGGCAGGGATAGGCTTGAGCACTCCCTACGACCCTGGTCTGGATTAAGCAGGTTAGAAAATTACATGTCATTCAAATTTTGACTGGTCAAATGGAATTCCTGATATCAATAACTGTATGGTAATGAAAAAACAAGCCACATAAAAAATCAAACTTATAATAATGAGTTATGAATTTACTTCAAAAGAAGTATTACTCCATCTCAGAATGAAAAGTCCAGGATGGGACAAAAATTGATTTAAAGTAGGAGGATCCAAGGAAAATGGAGCAGAAATTTCAGATATAAACAGAGAGACATTTGAAAGATTGAACTGATCATCTTGAAGACAGAGAGGAATCTGAAGCTGTGTAATTGTTGCCATATTATTGTAAGCATTGTCACAGATAAATGCATGGGAGGCAGTCGATGAGTTTGACTAGATGTGGTGTGCCAGATCAAGGGTTGACTAAGTGCATTAATGTCTTTTCTCCCTCCTCTGCAGATCGTCTGAAGAATAGCCTGCCTTAAACCAGCACTAATATAGATTCAACTTTTGGTGCCAGTCCCCACTCTACCTGAACTCACCTCAGCCTCCAACCTGTTTGACACACCTCTTCTGTCAGTTTCATCGTGGACACTCTGAATAATTTTTGCGTTCCAAGGAGCAAAGGGAAGGACAATAATCTTTTTGTTTTTTGTATATAGCATTTATAAATTTTATTTGTACAGTTATATGTCCCAACCCCCTACCTGATTTTGTTGCTAAGAAAAAGGGAGAAGGACTGTTTATTTATTTATTTATTTTTCATATATATTTATTGTCTGCCATTTTGGTATTTTCGTTTTTCTTTATGAGATTGTTATAGCTGACTAATTTTGAATTAGTGACACTCTATCGATTTGGATTTTGGAATTTCGTTTTTGTACCTTTTTATATTTTTGTGGGAATATCTATAAATAAAGAACTGCTTATTTTTTTCATCACTTATATTTTGATGTCTGTGTTCCTCTTACCGTTCATCTGGTCAGATCATGAACTAAAGGGGCCCAAAGTGTAGCATGGTGCCAACCTGTGCTACACGAGGTCTCGCACCACACTTCTTAAAGTCTCAATATCAGCTACTAGGAACTGCAGGGTGAACCTTAAGGACCCTATGGTTATTATTGTCTCCACACATCTCTCACGATTTAGTCTATGAGAGGGAGCAATGGTTCCAGATAGGGGCCAAACTGTCAACCCAGAACTGAGAACATATATATATATATATACTAGGGGCTTCGCTCGTAAACCCCCATGTTTGGTTTTTCAGATACACATTTTTAAGATTTTTTTTCATTGAATTGTTGCTATTTCATTAGTTTCACTTTTATTTCAGAACTTCATTAAGAACAGTATTTGGGATCTTTGGAGCCCCAATATGCTGAACCTTTTAAATGAGGTCAGTGAGACATATGTTTGATGACTGTACCATAATTCAGGATAGGTTTCTCTGTTTGGAATTGCAGCACAGACAAAACGATCTACATCATCAGCAGTTAATAAATTTGTTTTGCAAAGTAACCAATAAATGCATGTGACGTAAACCACGTTTTTAAAATTCTCTCACTTAAACTTCAAAGCCTTACAATATTTACATACTTCTGACATATCACCTATGTCCATATATTCGATATCTAATTGCTGTTTTGTTATTTCTCCGAGTAATAATTTCTCTTTTTTTGCGCTTATCCGGTTTACTTTCTTTGTTTTGTCGTTGTTTGCTGCTTTCATAGTCTGTATCTTGCTCTGCATGTGTTTCATGCCTATGTTTTTTTTGAGTCTTTTGAATTCCAGTTTTCATTATCTCTAACTTGCTCTGCATGTGTTTGGCCCCCTTGTTTTTTAACCTCTATGACGTTTTACTTTGTTTTCTACTCTGTCTTTTATTTCTGACCTCGCTTTGTCCTGCTTTTTTTCAATGACAACAGGTCCGTGGTGATTATTTTCCCTTTTTCAAGTAATAATTTTCATTTGTTTGTGCTACTGCGATCTTTACTTTCTTTTTTTTATACTTTCTGATTTTCCTGTTTTCATATTCTTTAACTTTCTTCACATGTGTATCGCGTCAATTTTTTTTTTTGAGCCTTTCGAATTCCACTGCTTTCATAATCTCTAACCTGCTCTGCATGTGTATAGCGCCAACGTTTGTGAACGTCTTTATGAAGTTGTACTTTATCTTTTACTCTCTGTCTTTTAATTCTGAGCCCGATTAGACTTTTCTTCAATTCCACTTGTTCTGGGCTGATAATTACTATCCTTATTTTCTGAATTTACACCTAGATTATCCATCCATTATCCAACCTGCTATATCCTAACTACAGGGTCACGGGGGTCTGCCGGAGCCAATCCCAGCCAACACAGGGCGCAAGGCAGGAAACAAACCCCGGGCAGGGCACACCTAGATTATTCTTTTCTTTTTTGCTCTTTTTTCTCTCCAACGCTTTTGAATCTCTTTTCTATGTGCTGCTTTGTTCTTCGCTTAGTTGTCGATGTTTCATTTATAACGTATTGTCCTTATACGCTTTATATGTGCTGAGACCCTGAATCTGTGTGTGCTCAAATCCTTCACATGACTGAATGTTCTGCTGCCGTGGTCTTATTTGATATTGGTTGTAAGTAGGATGTGTTTTGCAAGAATCTCATGTTTTACGTCATCGCAAGACGGTCCTGGGTCTCTTGGCACAAAGTCTCATGTTTAAGGTCCCCACGAGATGCTCCATAGCCATTCTCTTTCGTCTCGCGGGTCTTTTAAGTATCTTCCATGATCTTAACGTGAAGATCACGTCTCGTCTCCCGTCTTTCTCTCCAGGATTTTTTTTATAATAGATATATATATAGATATATATATATATATATTGTGACCATTGTTATTGCTGGTTAGTTGCCCATAACAGTTGCTCATAGCAGTAGTTCCCCTGCTATGTAGTGCTGCCAGCGACGCACTATTACACTTTTAACTGGGAGCTGCCTCTATCTTAAGTAATAAATTTATGGCAAAGCAAGAAACTCCCTTTTAAAAGGTATTTCAATTAGAAACAAACACACTCTTAGCCTTAACCATAAGGTTTATAGACTTACTGCACAACATGCTTCTCACACGAGGCTTCAAATATTTAAAAAATAGAGCCCCACCCAACCTAATAGCTCATTCTCTTGTTCTCTCTCCCTCAGACTGCATCTGCTCCAGTCTCTGCTTCCAAGCAATTGACCCTGCTTGATGGAGAAGGACTTTGTGTTCTTTTGACCTGGTGACTGGAGCTGGAACACCACATTTGACAACTACAACCTGTGTGCTTTTCTGCTGTTGACAAACCCCTTCTGAATAATGTCTTGTGTTTGTTCCTTGGAAGCCTCTTCCATTTTCCTTTCTCCTGTGCAACTCTGTGACCCAAGCTTGACAACATATATATATATATATATATATATATACATATATATACATATATATACACAGTATATATACACTCACCTAAACGATTATTAGGAACACCATACTAATACGGTGTTTGACCCCCTTTCGCCTTCAGAACTGCCTTAATTCTACGTGGCATTGATTCA
>JANRMT010062791.1:8536853-8570209 GCA_026402145.1 Polypterus bichir lapradei
AGATAGATAGATAGATAGATAGATAGATAGATAGATAGATAGATAGAGGAATTATGTGTATTGAAGAGCTATTATGTAGGTATTGTTAAGGTATTGTGAAGGTATTGTTAATCATAAATCATCTACTTGAACCCAGGACTTGTGTTTGTGCAGTGGTGTCTGAGGTTTGGGAGGCTGCAGCCCCCCCTACTGGTCAGGCATACTTTTCAAATTAAATTCTCAATATTTACTGCTTTTCCCTCAGTTAAATCTTATGTCTCCTTTTTGTGTAAATCTATTTTTCCTAACAGATTTTAGGAGATATATTTCTGACAAAGTAGATTTTTAAATGTAACATAAATGAGAACCTCTTTTAAGTCTTATGAGCCAAAATGGTGGGGGAATGACAACACTGTCGTAGTAATAAAAATAAATCATATAAAAACCCAATTATTGTACAAAATAATACATAAAACCAACACAAACATTAAAATAATCAGAGGATAAGAGAAAAGGCTGTATATGTATATATCCATGTAGTCAGTCACTGTCATAAACTCCTGCAGATCCTTTATGAGTTTTCTTCTATATTCATTGCTCTAGCTCTGCCATCACATGGCTGCAGTCTATTTAATGTTGCTCAGTAACAGATGGAAATATAAGTGAAGGGTTCAAGGGTATCCTGACCCAAGAACATAGTTATCATTGCACTGTGCAATGAAGAAACCTTCAGAGAAATCATCAAAAACAACTGAATAATTCAGGACTAATAAGAAAATCTTCAATTGATGTCAAGTGGAGGCACATAACCTTTGTACGTGACTGGCTAAATGTGAAAGCAGTAATAACCCCCATTATACTATATATGGTGTGAACACAAAGAAAAATGGATAATTTTTTTAATTTTAACCATTTACTCTTAAAATTATCAATTTTTCTTTTCACTTACAGTATGTATTCTATGTTAAAAGATTTTATTGAAGGCAAAAAAGATGTGTCAATTTGCATTCCAGTATTTATATTAACAAAAGCTGAAATTTTGTTATCCACTGGGTAGAGTTCAAAATTTAGGTAATTACATTTTACTCATTTACTCTAACTTTTAGTTATTTCATAAAGCGTGGACAAGAAGTTTTAAATTACTGTATTCGCTTAATGATGGCTTATGGCTCTGAACAGAGTGCTGTTAGTCGATTAGTTTGTTAAGGGAACTGATATATATTAAGGGGTTGGGGGCCATGCCCCTATGTCTGATATTTTTACAACACTGACTTGGATATAAGGCACCATATCCATCTAATCATGGTTTATATCAGATACTTTCAGCATTCACACAGGAAAGATGAAGAATGGAAAAAAATGAACGTCCAGTTCTATGTTTAAGACTATAGATAATGAGAGAATGCTCTAAGCCAATAGGAAGCCTGACATTTGCAAAGCCAGGATTTGAGAACCAATCAGAAGTAGGCTAACATGCATACCTACCATAGCTTCCTTGGAAAGTGCAAAGAGGACAGGAAACAGTGTACTGAGAGAAAGACTTTAAGCCAATAGTATTAGGGACACATCTCTTCATTGTATTGCATCAGATAATTATAGCAATGACACTAGAAACATGGCCAATACAATCAGATGAAGGTCCAGGCACATGTCAATGACATGGATAATGAGTTAATACCCTCAGCCAATAAGAAGCCTGGCAGTTGCCAAACCAAAGCTTGAGAACTAATCAACAGAGGATCAGTTGCATAGCTGCCTGTGCTAACTTGGACAGTCCAGAACATAAAGGTGGTGTTGAACAGGGAGCAATTCATCGAATCAAAAGTCTTTGGGACCCAGTTAATCACTATTTATGATCAGATACTTTCAGCATTCACACAGTAAAGATGAAGAAAATGAAGGTCCAGTTGTATGTTTAACACTACAGATAATGAGATTCAGCAAATAGGAAGCCTGGCATTTGCAAAGCCAGGGTTTGAGAACCAATCAGAAGAGGCTAAGATGCATTGCTGCCCATGCTTCCTTTAACAGTACAAAACATAAAGATAGTACTCAACAGAGAGCAAGTCATTGAATCAAAAGTCTTTGGGACCAATTTTAGTCACTAATTATGATCAGATACTTTCAGCATTCACACAGGAAAGATGAAGAATTGAAGAAAATAAAGGTCTAGTTGTATATTTAAGACTATCGGTAATGAGATAATGCCCTAAGCCAATAGGAAGCCTGACATTTGTAAAGGCAGGGTTTGAAGAAGAAGATAAGAAGCATACCTATTAAAGCTTCCTTGAAAAGTGCAAAGAGGACAGGAAACAGCGCACTGAGAGATAGCCTTCAAACCAATAGTATTAGGGACACATCTCCTCATTGCTGGATTCTGTCTGTAGTGTGCACTGAACGCTGATATGTGCCTTTGTGTCATTTTACTTATTTTATCTCAGTAGAAGCTCCTTCGTTAACATGCAGTGTCATTAGTTGGGACATTTTTACTCAAGTCAGGATTGTATATGTTCAGACTTTAATGTTGCTTCGCCATTTAAGAAGCTAAAAACTAAACTATTGCTTTGTATAAAACATTTTTGTTTCAGAGAATTATTATAAAATACAAAAGAGCAAGCAAGATATCATTATATATTTACAGCTAAATCAAATAGTCATATTCACATCCTCTTTCCACACTAAACGAGAGATAGCAAAAATAACATTATATTTAAAAAGAGATCATCAGTCAGAAAGAGAAGAGCAGTTTTATGAGTGTGACAGTTAAGTGGGCTCTGGATAACCAGATGTCTGTCATTTGTTTGTTTAAACGGGGTCTAACTGTTAATATTCAAAAATGATTCAATATTTTGATGAGTGGTACAGAGAGCCATCCATCCATCCATTATCCAACCCACTATATCCTAACTACAGGGTCACAGGGGTCTGCTGGAGCCAATCCCAGCCAACACAGGGCGCAAGGCAGGAAACAAACCCTGGGCAGGGCACCAGCCCAACGCAGGGTACAGAGAGCTTTTTAGTTAAAAAAAAAATTCTAATATAAAGCAAAACACTGTCAAGTTTGTGCTATAGAGAAGAGACTGTGTTTCATGGTCCACAACTCTTAAGATAAAAGACAAAATAAGTAAGTACTGGAGGAAATTGTACAAGAAAAAGAGATAGATAAAGAAAAACTTAAAGCTACAATACAGTAGCATAAAACAAAAAGTCAAGGCAATGATCATACTGGCATCCAGAGTTTGGGGGTTTTCAGTGTGTTGTGTTGTTTGTTTTGGACCTTTGCTGCTCTTTTTTGTGAGTGTTGCTGATATCATCAAGATATGCCAAGAATGTGCATTGTAAAACTAAAAGCATGCATGATGTAACAGTTTCCATTGTTGGAAATCTTTGATGAATCTGAACCTATTGCTTTCATTTAGGGAAATTTTTGAAGCATTTTATGAATTATTATTTTTATTGTTCTGTTGGTGACATCACAGATTCTTTTTTAAAAAATGAAAACTATGATATGATCTAGAAGGAGTTAAGAGAAGAGAAAACATTTTAGTGGCAGGACTTTACTATATTTATTTTGAAATTGGCTCTGGCTTATTGTATTGGTTTTGCTGCCTTGATTCTTTGGTATATGTTTAAGTTATTTTAATAATTGTTATGTTTTGAAATATTTTTTAATTTACTATTTTTATTTACTTTCCTTCCATTTTGACTTCTTATGAGCACCGCTAAGTTGCTGTGGCTGTTGCTATACGTGTGGCACATGGGTAATGTGACTTTTGATGTGATGGTAGCTATGATTTAAAAAAAAAAAAAAAGTCTCTTTTGCTTTTTGAGTTTAGATTAAAAGTTAGAGGTAGAATTTCCTTTTGACTAAGATTTTTGGCTCTTTCTTTTAATTAGGGTTTCTCAGTATTCTGATATCCTAAAAAGGTATTTTTCCTAACCTCTAATATATACTGTATATATATATATATATATTTTTTTTTTTTTTTTGCCTTATCTCTTTTGGCATTTCCATCTCCTGGTCCTTCTACATTTGTCTTTTTCAGGACAAGCCTTTTTTCATTAAGGCACAACAAGAGGGTCCGCTTCATAAACAAAATAAAGAAAGAAATGTGTTTTGTATTTAGAATGAATAATTAAGTACTGTATCACTCTAGTTTTAACTTTCTTTTGTTTCAAAATGATGTTACTTTTTTTTAGTTATTACCAGGGTCCTGGCTGTTATGAACTAGAGAGTCCCAAAGCATAAAGCCCAGAGCAAGGAATTGAAATGCCCGCTAGAGAGGGAAGTACCATCAAACACTGGCTAGTCACATAAAATGGCAGCAAAGAATCTTTATAAATAAGATTAATTTTAACAAAGTTATGAAGAGCTAAAATAAGCTCTGAGGAGCATAAATGCACAGAAGGTGATGCCTTCAAAAGGCAATCCCAAAAGTGAACAAAGTTCCAATTTGATATCCAACAGATGCAGTCAAAAACAGAGAACAGGTTCAAAAATCCAGTAATCCACAAATACTCAAAAGCAAATAACACAGGAGAACTCATCACCACCATGAGTGCATTCAATGAACCGCAAGGAACTGTGGGTTTTCCTCAATCTTTATATACAGTCCCTTGGCCCCGCCTCTTGGGGAACCACCCTCAAAACACATGAACATAGCAGAACAGTCAGTCAGTCATTACCCAACCCACTATATCCTAACACAGGGTCTGCTGGAACCAATCCCTGCCAACATAGGGTGCAAGGTAGGAACAAATCCCGGGCGGGGGCCAGCCCACCACAGGGCACACGCACACACATACACACACCAAGCATACACTAGGGACAATTTAGGATCGCCAATGTCCCTAACCTGCATGTCTGTGGACTGTGGGAGGAAACTCATACAGACATGGGGAGAACATGCAAACTCCACGCAGGGAGGATCCAGGAAGCGAACCCAGGTCTCCTTACTGCGAGGCAGAAGCACTACCACTGCGCGACCGTGCTGCCCCCATAGCAGAACAGACAAAAACTAAATAATTAATACTGATAACATAAAGCATGAGCACAACAGACAAAATATGAGACATTTAAACCCCTACTGGGGGGGTCCCTGACTGAAACAAATCATTGACATTCTTGATTAAGAAGGAGTCCAGTAAAAACTCCTCATAAGGGTGTTTTTGTTTTGTTTGAGTTGTTTCTGTGCACTTGAACTGCTTCAGAATCAGTTTTTTTCCCTTTGGTTTTAGAGGCCTTTACTTTGTATATGATTTAATTTCCATAACCTTTTATTTTCTTTCTGAACATGACTGCTTTGGCTGCTTTTTTGTTCCAAAAATTTTAATCAGAACCCAATGCAATGTTTTAACGCTGAAACACCAACACAAAGTTTAAAATTAATAAAAAGTATATTGCATGTTGCCATTTTGCATGGATTTTACTAATTACTGAAATATTTTAATTTTCCTGAGCTTGATGGCTTTCATTTTGTTTTAATGTGATTCATAAGCTCATTATAAAAGCTTTTCAAAGACAGCTACCCATGAACCAGAACAGTTACTGTGCATTGATTTGTCCTTTGTGATTCCTGCTTAACCCAGTGAGGATATTATCTGCTGCCTGAATAACTCTCAACATTCTAAATTTCATCAAAGTGTAATCAAACAATGAGAATATAGAATTTACACATAACCAATTATTAATAAGTATTAATAATTCATTATTCACAAATAGGTGCAGTAAGAATGTGTTTAAAAAAGGTTATTGATATAAGCTTATTACCAGGTTATGCATAATACTCCATGTTATTTTTTATTTAATTTACAAGATTTACAAATGTGTACAATGCAGCAAACTGGTAAATGAAATTGAGATCTATAAGAAAGAACTGAATCCGCATGAAGTGCAAAGTATAATCTGTAGTAGTTTTGGCCAAATTCTTGTCTCTGCTCCTAAAATAAAATTCAAGAGTGATCTGTCTCTTTTATATAATTGTTCTCTTTCATGTTGCTGATTTTTCAAGTAGTCATTCTCAGGAAATGCATGATGTTCTGAAGATGTTATTGCAGCATGAAACTTGTTAGAGCCTGGAATCCTCAACTGGCTTCCCAAGTGTACAAGTGACACCAAGCAATGCCTCTTTCTCTGCAAGATTCTTTGAGTTTATGTGATTTTTTTTTGTATGTGGATAGCTAGAATGAAATTCGTTTGCTTTTTTCCATTTATTTTATGCAGCAGCTTTCTTTTTCTCAATCATAGAATTTTACTGCCATCCAGAGGATCTGAGTTGTTCTCATCTGCTGTTATCCTCAAACTATGACATTAGCTTATTAATACTGTAAAACAGCCATATGAGAATTTAGTATAATGTAGTATATTAGTTTTTCCTACAGTTAAATAGCCATGCAAGGAGTCTGAGTAAGATCATTCAGGATTTTGAAATGTGTACATCTTTAAATGAGAAAGACATCTCAGTTATCAAAGAAATTACCAAATCTAAATGACCATTTTCACTTTTTGGCAGTTTTAATTCTCACTTGGGAAAGTAAGCATTACCTGCAAAAAATGAACATAGGCTGAAATACATGACAACATTCATTACTCCAACATTATGACGTTACTTGCATTATTAGAATACATAGTTTATTGTTCTTAAATAGAATCATCAGTGATATTCCTGGGGTCATCGCATGTTTTTGCCATTTAAAGATCAGGAATGCTTGCCACGACCTTGCTGTGGCTGATCAAACCATAATCATAACTGGTGTTTTAAATGGCATTATGCTGCAGATCCCCAAGGACATTCCCTGTTCATTCAGGGCCAACTTGATAGATTCTCTTCTGCCTCCATGATGTTACTCCTGTGATACCCAGTTATTTGAGGACTTTGTAGAGAAACTGGCCTGCAGATCCCCTGTAAAGGATGGCTGGTTGCTTAACCCAGCTGGGTTGCCCAGAGAATGGAAGGATGGGGGAAGGCAACTACTTTGGGACGCCGCCTGCCCTAAGACGCTAGATGGCAGCTTCCCTGGACTGTAGCGGTGCCCTGGATTCCCACAGGGCACCATGGGACAAGGAGTTTGGTATCACAGCCCTGCTGGGTATCATGGGTTCCATCAGAGGACACTGCGGAAGGACGTTGGGTGACAAGGTTCTCATCTAGCCTGGAAGTACTAGCAGGTCATGGGAATTGAAGCCCAGAAGTACTCCCGGGCTGATTAAAAATGTAAGTTCTCCATCTGACCCAGAAGTGCTGGCAGGTCATGTGGACGGAAGAGCAGAAGCACTTCCAGGTCAGACACTATATAAAGGACTGCTTCATACCCAGCAGGTGAGCCAGAGTCGGTAGGTGGTGGACAACGCTTGCTGGTAGGTGCGGAGGAGGAGAAGAGACAGAAAAGTATTGTGTAATGTGATTTGCCTGTTTACTATGGCTGTGGTACTAAGAGAGTACTGTGCAAGAAGAAAAGAAATAAAAATGTCTTATTAGTGCTTTTACCTGTCAGTTGGATCAGAGGAGCAACAGTGCCCTCTAGCATACACACCCCTAAGCCAGTCTCAATCAGCATACACCTAGCTTTCAAGTCCTGCATTCCACAATCACTCATCAGTCCTCCATACCTGCTCATTTTCCTGTCATTGGCTTCCTCCAGCCAAACTTCTCACGGCATTGTCAGTTCCAGCATAATGGTGTTCATTGTTGACTCTGTGGTGTGGAGGAAATTTGACCTTAAATTTATGTGTGCTTCAGAGATTTGGGTCCTTCTGGGCTACCTTCCTTTTGCACTGATGTTTCAATGTACTCATTTTTGATGACAAAGTGTGATAGTCTCCTCAACACAATACTAACAATATCTTCCTTTTGACATTCAGTAATGAAATTACACTTAAATGGTGGAGTCTCCTTCTTTAGGGCTTAATACTAATTCAGAAAATTGACATTGTTGAGCTACCTTCCATCTTTTTCCAGATGGCCTTTAGGATCTACCATACCCTTTAGAGGACCAAAGGACAGTATCTGTAGCCCTTGGACGAGGGACTGAATTTACCCTTGCACTCTTTACTAAATCCATTACCTCCTTCTATAGTAACTCATTGATGTCAAATTCAACACTTGGGGCTGCTGAATCTAACAAGGTGTTGCACTGACCCAAATCCTACCATCTCTTAGGGTCTCTGTAAGAACCCTGCATATACCAGTTGAGTACTTCTTAGCATGCCCAATCTTTGCAAAATCATGTAATCCAATTCAGGTTTACAGGGTTCGGGAGTCTATACTGGCAGCACTGGACACGAAACAGGGACCAACTTTGGATAGTACAACAGGGCACCAGATGCCTCTCTCAGGCACACACTCATACTGACATAGGGCCAATTTAGAATGGCCAATTAACCAAATGCAAACTTCTATGAAAAGTGGGAGAAAAACTAGTACATTGAGAAGATCCACATAGGCCATCAGTATAAAAAATTCATAAGGGACATCTAAACATTTATTTAGTTTTACATAACTATTAAACACCAGCTCAGTAAGCCATTTTGAACACTACGTCATGTATTCACTGTAATGGTAATTGGTGACAGGACCTGTTTTAACAGGTACTGGAACACATCACGGACAGGAGACCAATTGTAATCAGCCCTGAGAGGGATGCCAGAGAGTCCCTTGATTTATTCAGGGAAGGTAAATGTAACAAAAGGACTGTGGTAAATAAAGAATAAAACATTACATATTCCCCAGCCCTGTGACAGCTGGTAGCAGGAGGCTACTATTGAGGTCCTATTGAAAGTTGTTCATCCCTTTTGTTAAAAATAAGCCAGCAGTCTGGTGAAGATATTGGGGCCACTACAGAGAGTTCTGGGAAGACTACCCTGGGATTTTGTAGGGCCATGCCTGGACCGAGGGTACTTCAGAGGAGACCAGAAGTGACCTCAGAAGTATTCCAAGGATCCATCAAAAACAGCTCAGGGGCAATTGCTCCAGGGATATTAGCATCAGGTGCAAAGTGGAGGAGAGTTCACCTGGTAGGAAGAAAAAGAAAGGTACAAGAAAGATTAAATGTAGAAGGTACAGACCCTAGGGGTGAAAGCTTCCTTTGTTTTTGCCTTAGTCTCTCGTTTGTTGTATTTTTGCCTCTAAATTCCTGTAACCTTCTTTGTTATTTCCTTTAGTTGGTTCTTTCATCATGTAGCTGTAAGAAAGCAACTTAACTTTATTGCAGCATAAATTCAAATAGCATTTTGGTAAACTTTGTTGTATTGAAATTATTAAATGGAGAATTGAAGTATTAAGCCTTGTTATCAATTCTTAATAGGACTAATAAGGTATAAGAGAGTAATGGAAAAGTTGACTGGATCTGAATATCATTGAAATGTATGAAAGTATGCTGGAATCAGTATATGCCCGCTTTTCCCTCATATTGGTTTCATGCTTGTTTTAATGTGCTGGTAAAACGCAATGCTAATTGACATATTTAACACAGACTCCTTTCTCCTCCACTCCTGTATATAATATCAATGTTGACACAATTTTTAAACACATTGACTAATGCATGTTGCTTAAGTATTAAATGTTCAGTATGTGTTGCAGCAAAATTTCAAATACATCACTTTTCTCTTCTCTGTACTAAATAAAAAAAAACAGTAATAAAGATAATCCAAACTAGTTGAATATTTGTTTAATTACATTTTTTTCTGAAACCATGGGGTTCTAACAGCAGCAAAAGCAGCCTATCATCTCATACATCTACACATGTTCATTTTGTGACAATTTAAAATGAAACATAGTTATGATTGTCAAACAAAAAAAACTCTCGAAACAGTAACATCAAAGCTGTGCTTGCAGTGACGAATAATTTTTATTTTTATTTTTATTTCTATAGCAAATTTTCATACAAGGAATGTAGCACAAAGTGTGTTACATAGTATAAAAACATTCATCTCTGATAAGAAAAATATGAAAGAAGAGCCACTTTTACAGGGAAAACAAAGGAAATGTCAGCTTTTAACTGATCGATCATATTACCTTTCAGTTTTGACATATTGGACCACATATGTTTTAACCTCAAACTAAAGAAATTATATGAATGCTTGGGTACTTCTTATGTAATTTAAATTTGTTCATTACAGCCCGTATGGTAAATTTACTATTTAATTTTATTCATGCTGTTGCACAGGCAGGACTTGTGAGTCTTTTACAAGGACTACTTTTAAGGCAACATAGAGTTGTATTAAGGGCTGGAACATTTTTTCACACGGTCTCAGTTTCCCTTTCTAGAATAGAGTAGTACAAACAGGAAAAAGGTTGCCATCACTTCCAGCTCTGCCTCTTCCACTAAACTGGAAAAAAAAAGACTGAAGAGATGTAAACAGGTCATCATTCAAATGGAAGAGATCAGACATAACATCTTGGAGCTACTGTCTTCTTCACCACAATAGGGTGACATATTGCCAGATTTTTTTAAAAAAGATCTTTTGTTTGTGCTCATCTTATTATTTTAACAACACATATCAGGAAATTAAGAGGTGAAAGTACCCAGAAGCACTTACTGTACTCTAAAGAACAATAGAATCTTCTTGCATTCTGCATTATGAGTTTAAAACAGATACATTATTAGCTGGAACAAATATGGATCCAAGGCTTTAATGTTTTGGTTCACCTTTAGTTAAAGAACAAACTATGAGATTGCTTGCTTCATGGAATTTCCTCTTATTGAAGGTTTCCTGGCCTTATGTAAAAAAACAGCAGCATCTGTCCGTGTTCACCCTCAAAGGTAATTTAGTATAATTTTTAAAATGTAACTGAACTAAATCCCCATAACATTGTAATGGCCAACCACTTACCCACACCGCCCACTACACTACCAAGACTATTCCTTGGATAACCTGAGGCTTCTTGATCTAGTAATAAGCCATAGTCCTTGCAAGTTGTACTTTTTTCCCCACACAATGAAATAACCACCAAACAGTAGACGGGAATGTGAAATCAGACACGGATATATTGTAAATGATAAGGACAACCAAATATTCAATAACGTAGATATGTGCATGTAAAACCCCACTATCCCAATGATACCAGTGACTAATCTATATATATAAAATTCTTTTTGCGTTTGAAGCGGAAATTATGTATGACCACGCGAAACGGAAATTACGTATGACCACAGAACATATTATAATACAGGAACTAATCACTTCGTTTGTGGACGCCATTTTTATATCGTCTTTATATATTGTTATTATTCGTGTGAGAGTTACTTTACTGATATTGAAAAGAAGTAAACACAAACACGCCGATCCATCCCATAGAAGTGCTCCCCACGTCGCCCTCTCCCAGCCCTCCTGTCTGGAATCCAGTGCTGAGCTGTCCGCCGCCAGGCGCGTTCTGACAGAGAAGTTTTATTTATTCATCCACGCCACATTATAACTTTTTTTTAATTGGCAGTACTTGACAGTAGAAGAGATGAGGAAAACAGCTTTGCATCTTTCTACTTTTTAACTGTGCCGAGCTGTAAACAACGTGAAGACGACACTGCCTTCAGCGGCAAGGGGCTGTGAGAACAAAGTGGACGTTCAGAGGCACAGAATGTCGGGCTGCTCTGCCAGGTCAAGAGCTTCGCAGTTTCGGGCAGCATCCTCACTTCTCGCACTGTTTGTGACACTTCGAATGCCCTGTCGGCTCCTGGGAGAGTGGAAATCATTAGAAATGAGTGTGATCGGCGTCATCGAAGCAAAACTCTCTTTGTAAATTGCGCCTCACGACTACTTACTGTCCCTTAAGGTGAGTTCAGGTCACTAACACCCTGCAACATTCGAGGTTGCTTTTGTGATGAATTCTATTAAGAAGATGGAGAGTTTACATCTAAGAAGATGTACCGACCTCTTCATGTTAAGTTTTGGACTTGGGAATTGTTTGGACCTTCTCCCCATTAAACACAGAAGGGCAGCGTCCACATTTCTCAGAATAATTTTTCTCTTAAATCACAGGCACATAGTGCAAGGTTGTCAGGCAGAAATTTGCAGGATTGCATAGAAAATGTAATTTCTATACCACAGCGGTCGTGTAGCACCTTTCACAAGGGATATGCTACCGAGAGATGATCCAAATACATTTAAGCTGCTGTTAGTGCTACTTACCTGTTGTGTTGTAGCGCCTTTAAAATGCACTTTACCCGAAAGCACTCCAGTACTGCTCAATGTATCTTTACTTCTTACAAGTTAATGTTTTACTGTTTGATAATTTATATACTACATTTTATTTTTTTCCCTTGCACTCAGTGAGCGAAGCTAGTTACTATATAAAAACATGAATATACAAATATTTACAAAAACCCTCCCTTGCCCCTAAACAATAAATAGAAACACGAAACACAAATACAAACACAGATTATTTAAACACAGCAATTGAAATGTGGTGATAAATGAGTCCAACGTCAATAAAGTCTGGTGGTATTAATACTGGCTGTAATGTTATTGTGCTCCTTCCAGAAAACAAAACAACCTCACCTTGAAGGTCCTGGCTGGGTGCTGGCTGTCGTGATGATGAATGGGATGTTGAAAAAGCAAGCAGTGGAATAAAGCAATGATGATGAGTGATGAGTTGGTAAATGAATGGCTAAATTGTCTTCTTTTCGCTCCTCAATTTCCCTCCTCTACTTCTCCTCTCACTCTCTCTCTCTCCCCCTTTCCTCTTGTTTAAATGCAGAATGTCCCGGATGTAACTAGTGGATCCAATAGGTGATTTCCGTCTTGGGTTGCAGTCTCCCTCCATCATCCTTCCTCTCTTCACTTACGGGGACAACATTTACTGATGCACATAACAGACAGTAAACGGGACAATGAAAACAAAACGCACTAAGCACAGACAAAAAAATAAAAAATACTTATTATTACGTAGCCCGGCTACAACATAAGCTCCTGTTTCAAAGGCACTTTTGAAAAAGTACTTTACTTTTATAATGGTCCAGAAGACCCCTATGCCTGATTCCACAACACTCATCAGTAGATTGCAACAAATTCATCTAGTGGTGTGACGTGCCACAGAAAGTAACTTAAATTCATATCTGTGGCAGCAAATTGTAACATCCTCTCCCATCTCTCAATTATTATTAATAGACACGCATGTATGTCAAAAGATCACCTTCCAGTTTTATTAGAGGTAAGTGATACCACCACAGGGTCAGAGGGGCCACAGTCACTAACATTTTTGTCTCTTTTCTCACCCACAGAAGCAAGCGGACACCCACTGAGGGCAATAGACTGCACCCCTACTGGCTGGGGGACTATAAAAGAGTCCAGAAAATGGCATCTCATAACATTGATTCTTGATAAGAATTCAAAATTCCTCTTTAGCTTATTTAAAGACTTCTGTATTTGCCATCAAGTGTTATTTTTGTTTGAATTTATTTACATTCAAATTAAAAGGGGTGACCCAGCTGCCACCCCAACACTTTCTTGATGTTTTGAGTAACCTTCCACTTGCCCATAAAGTGTAGAGTTTGAATCCATATTTCACTGATGGAAAAGTTCCCAAAACACAGACAACCATCAAACAAATCAAAAAGTCACACACACAAAAAGAGAATGCTAGCGTTAAAGATTCAGTACTTTGCTTCAGAGGTATATAATGTTACTCAAATCAGGAGCAAAGCTTCTTTTTGGGGAGATGAACATTGCTATGTCCTTAACAGAAACAATTTTAATAAGACCACCAGGCATTGTCAAAACAAAAAATGAATATTGAAAAAAATGTAGAAAAAGTGGAATAAATAATATTCTTTCCATAATTATTTTGAAGAGTCTGATAGCAGGGGAGGATGACTGCTACAGCAGAAAACTGCACAGAAGGTGTGATGGGAAGGGTTTTGGAACTCCATTTGAGGTGATAAGGACTACATAAAAATATCAAATGCAAATGAAGAGGACATAATCTCAGCCTGTTGTATACCCTCTTGAACAAAGCATTAAAGTTTTAGATGTAAATGATTACTAATGCTGTTTTCCTAAAACAGAACTCTGAGTGTGTTAGAGGAGACACATTTAATTAAGGAATGATATACTGTCTGCTGTGCCCACTTTTGTTTTTAAGATCATTAATACATAAAACTAGCAGTGTGTTTGGCCTTCTATTATTGTTGTTCTTGTCATACTGAATTCAATCAAATGCTGTGTTATTCCTGAATAACACTGACATATGAGGCACTTTCATTTCCTCAGGCTTCAACTAAGGTCAACTGAAGAGTGCTGGATGATGCTATGCTAATTTGCATTCTGCAACTGGTGCATTGATATTCCTGAAAGATGAATATTACATGAATTAGAATGCAATATAAATCAAAGGTTGAGTGATAAGGCTTAAGCATTAGGAGGATGATTATAGTACTCACAATTTCCTGCTTAAAACGATAATTTCATATTTCATCACTGGAGCTCATACACTTATTTTATTCATCTTGATACACCTTTCTGCCCCAATTTATTGCTTACTTTTTTTTCTCTAGAAGTACACAGGCAGAGACAGAGAGTGCAAAGAGAAAAGGAGCAGCAGGAAAGAAGGAAAAAACAATTCAGATACCATTTTATTTAACTAATCTTGTTGGCTCATGAATAAAAAATTAAACCTTTACCACAGAAATGTGAGCTAAACAAGTACAATCTTTTTTATTTCCAAAAAGACAGATATTCAGTTGACATATTCCAATGTTTAAATGTCTAGTGGAGATGTTCACTACAAGTAGCACCATATACAGTAAATGCTACAACAACAACAACATTTATTAATATAGCACATTTTCATACAAAACGTAGCTCAAAGTACTTTACATAATGAAGAAAAGAAAAATAAAAGACAAAATAAGAAATTAAAATAAGACAACATTAGTTAACATAGAAAAGGAGTAAGGTCCGATGGCCAGGGTGGACAGAAAAAACAAAAAAAAACTCCAGACGGCTGGAGAAAAAAATAAAATCTGCAGGGGTTTCAGGCCACGGGACCGCCCAGTCCCCTCTGGGCATTCTACCTAACATAAATGAAATAGTCCTCTTTGTAGTTAGGGTTCTCACTGAGTCACTTGATGTTGATGGTCATACAGACTTCTGGCTTTTAATCCATCCATTATTGTTGGAACATCATGGTGCTTTGCGTAGATGGTGGTAAAAGGACACCGGAACAGGAAACAGAAAAGAGAGTAGGGGTTAGTATAGATTTTAGAGCCACCATGAATAGTTATTAGAACGAGTTGGATATACAGAGTATCAGGATTTTGATTACAGTGAAGTTATGAGAAGGCCATGTTAAAGTAATGTGTTTTCAGCAGTTTTTTAAAGTGCTCCACCTTATCAGCCCGGCAAATTCCCATTGGCAGGCGATTCCAGATTTTAGGTGCATAACAGCAGAAGGCCGCCTCACCACTTTTAAGTTTTGTTCTTGGAATTCTAAGGTGATACTCATTTGAGGATCTGAGGTTACAATTTGTAATATAAGGTGTCAGACATTCCGATATATAAGCTGGGGCGAGATTATTTAAGGCTTTATAAACCATAAGCAGAATTTTAAAGTCGATCCTGAATGACACAGGTAACCAGTGTAGTGACATCAAAACTGGAGAAATGTGCTCAGATTTTCTTTTCCTAGTTAGGATTCTAGCAGCTGCATTCTGCACTAGTTGCAAACGATTTATGTCTCTTTTGGGTAGTCCTGAGAAGAGTGCGTTACAGTAATCTAGTCGACTGAAAACAAACGCGTGAACTAATTTCTCAGCATCTTTCAAAGATATAAGAGGTCTAACTTTACTTATGTTTCTTAAGTGAAAAAATGCTGTCCTAGTGATCTGATTAATATGCGATTTAAAATTCAGATTACAGTTAACAATTACCCCTAAGCTTTTTACCTCCGTCTTGACTTTTAATCCTAATGTATCCAGTTTATTTCTAATAGCCTCATTGTATCCATTATTGCCAATCACTAAGATTTCAGTTTTCTCTTTATTTAACTTGAGAAAGTTACTATTCATCCATTCTGAGATACAAGTCAGACATTGTGTTAGTGAATGAAGAGAATCGGGGTCATCAGGTGCTACTGATAAATACAGCTGTGTGTCATCAGCATAGCTGTGGTAGCTCACGTTGTGCCCTGAGATAATCTGACCTAACGGAAGCATATAGATTGAGAAGAGCAGCAGACCCAGGATAGAGCCTTGTGGAACACCATATAGGATATCATGTGTCTTTGAGTTGTAATTACCACAACTAACAAAGAATTTTCTCCCTGCCAGGTAGGATTCAAACCAATTTAAGACACTGCCAGAGAGGCCCACCCATTGACTAAGGCGATTTCTAAGAATATTATGATCAATGGTGTCAAATGCGGCACTCAGATCTAAGAGGATGAGAACAGATAAATGGCCTCTGTCTGCATTCACCCGCAAATCATTTACTACTTTAACGAGTGCAGTTTCTGTGCTGTGATTTGTTCTAAAACCCGACTAAAATTTATCAAGAATAGCATGTTTATTTAGGTGGTAATTTAACTGCATAATAACTGCATTCTCCAGAATTTTACTTAAGAAAGGCAAGTTAGAGATGGGTCTAAAATTTTCAAGAACCGAGGGGTTGAGATTATATTTCTTAAGTAGGGGTTTAACTACAGTAGTCTTAAGACAGTCTGGGAAATTCGTATCTAATGACGAATTTACTATGTCAAGAACATCATCAATTAGCACGCCTGATACTTCTTTGAAAAAATTTGTTGGTATTGGGTCAAGGACGCAGGTGGAGGGTATAAGTTGAGAAATTATTTTATGTAAATCAGGTAAATCTATCCTAGTGAAACAGTTTAATTTGTTTATAACGGAATGCTGGGGTTTAGGAGGATCCTTAGTGTTGGGGAGATATACTATGGTATTTCTAATATCATATTCTAAATGCTAGTCCATGAAATATCAAATCTGATTGTGCATTTATTATCACACCCAGTGCGACCCTTCTCTTTCTAAGGTTTTCAAGTTCTATGCACAATGTCTTTCTTTTATGATGTCAGCCCCAAACTTTAAAGCTGATTGGTTGAATAAAAGTCAATAACTGTTCTGGAGTAAACAACTTCAGTGATTTTAGTTGTGCATTTGGCTTTGGATGCCACAACTCTGATCTGGAATAAGTGGCTTTGAAAAGACAGGTCTCATTATATGGAAATGGTCACAAATGTTCTCAAAATAAGGTCCGCTGCTAGTACATGCAAAAGCTGAGGTAACAGCATAGTATAAGATCTCTGGTCTGGTTCTCGGAGGGACACGCTTCTCATGTGACAATGAACTACCAGAAGGGGTGGAGCCACCTGGAGAAGCAAGCCTTCCACCCTATATATCCAGACAGTCTCCCATAGTTCCTGGCGATTCATTCAAATATGCTTGGTAGTTTGGTGAGTGTTTCTTTGTATAGTTCTGTGGCTATGTGATTCTTTGGATTTTTGACCTTATTGCTCCATTTTTGACCATTGTTTGAAAGTCTCTATTTGGACTTGTTTGCTTTGGATTACTTTTTGAGTTACAGGCAACTCCTAATTGTATTTTGTGCTCCTATAGAGCTTCACTCTTGTGGAAGAGCATTTGTTTGTGAAGAATAAATCTTTTATTTATAAAGACTTTGCCTGGGTTTGATGATGAAATCCCCTCTAGTGGAAATTTTTGGAAGTGTTTTTGGGATTATGTATTTTGGACCTCCTGGTTCATGACAAAGTGGACACAGGAGCAGTTGTTTCTCTTGTGTCAGATAAAACATGTTGTAAATTCCTAAGGCATCTTACACTTGCACTTAAAAAGGCTCATATTGTGCTAAAAATATAAATAATGCATGTTGAGCCAAAGTCTAGAAAACTGTTCACAAGTTACTGCCTTTTGTTATCAAGTCTACAGTATTTCAAAGAGGAGTGGATTTCGAGGAGTCCAGTGTTATATGGCTGACATCCTTATAATTAGAAGGAATGAAGAAGAGCATCTTCATCACTTGGATGCCACCCTTCAGGGCTTAAAATAATATGGCCTGAAGGTTCCTAAAAATAAATGTGAATTTTTGTAGTCACCTGTAAAATACTTGTGACATGCAATTGATGCTTGTGGACTGCACAAAGCACCTTCGAAAGTTAAGGTAATTCTTGAAACTCGTGCTGCACAGAATATAAACCAGTTACAATGTTTTCTGTGATTCTCAACTACTATGGAAAATTTATTCCAAATCTGGAAACTCATTTAAAGCCATTGCATCAAGACAAGGTTTCAAAGTGGACAGAAAAATGTGAAGAAACTTTTTCCCAAGCTGAGGATGCACTTCTAAAATCTGAAGTTCTCACACATTCTCACCCAACCCAGCCATTGTAGCTTGCATGTACTGTTTCCCCATATGGAGTCGGTGCAGAGATTTTGCACATTATGCCCTCTGTCATGGAGAAACTAATTGCTATCATTTCACATACCGTGAATAAGGCTGAGAGCAACTAAGCTCAAATTGAAAGAGAGGAATTTTGAGTAAATATTGGTTTTCACAAATTTCATTTTTCTGTTTGTGAGAAAGTTTATCCTTTTTACCAATTATTGACCCCTTACTGCCATTTTTGGACGACATATTGGTATACCATAACTAGCAGTAAGATGAAAGTAAACATGGCCTTTGTTTTTTTTCGTTACATGGCCATTATATTAAATACCACAAGTCTAAGCTGCATTTTAATGCCAATGGACTCTCACCTTTGTCTTTGTCAGTTACTCATTCTGAGGGGACACTAATGACATATTTTATTTTAAACAGGTAAATGAGACACCCATGACCTCAAGTCAGGTAAAAATGTTAACCCAAATGGTCCAATACTGGTTAAGTAAAGGAAGGTTGAAAGTCCTAGCAACTCATCTAAACTAAAGCCCTGTTTTTCTAGGAAAAAAGGAACTGTCTGTGAAAGCAGCTGCCTTCTTTGGGGCTGCCATGTCATCATCCCTCCTCTCACTAAGAAAACTAGCAATACAGTTGCTCATGCAAGGAATATTCCATATGAAGGAGATTATGAGGAGTTCTTTTTGGTGGTCAGGGTTATTGATGACATATTGATTGAATGGCCAAGGCATGATCTGACAAGAAGATTAGAAATGCCCCACAGCTAGTGGCTCTGCAA
Source organism: Polypterus bichir lapradei (assembly GCA_026402145.1). Taxonomy (NCBI): domain Eukaryota; kingdom Metazoa; phylum Chordata; class Cladistia; order Polypteriformes; family Polypteridae; genus Polypterus; species Polypterus bichir. Next base: position 8,555,975 of record JANRMT010062791.1, read on the forward strand.
CAACGGGAATGGCCCCTTTGAAGAAGAGATCTTCATTATGGCTGTGGGTGCCTACAGTAAGTAGCCAAAGATTTCTGTTTTGCACTCAATAACTTTTGTTAAAACCACTGAAAACGTAGAGGAATTATCTTTTCGTTATGGCTCCCCAGTGCAATTTGTGAGTGACATCAGTCTTCAATTTAGGTCTCAAGAATTTGTCACTTTTTTCAAGCCAACAAAGTTCTACACATTTGCTGAGCACCACACCATCCTTCCACTAATGCATTAGCAGAGAAGTTCATACAGACATTGAAGCATCCTCTGAAAGGATCACAAGACAAGGCCCTCTTCATAAGTATTTGAACCACTTCTTACTATCTTATTGAAATGCTGAGTACATCACCACTAAAGCTTCACCCGCCATCCAAATGATGAAGAAACAACTTGGTACAGTTTTGCACATGTTAAAGCCACCTGAAACAACACAACTGGTACAACATTATCCAAGAAAAAAATCTAGTTGAACGATGAGACAAAAAACATCCTGATGGCACATTATTAACCTGAGATTTAATCAGAAAATTTAAATGGGTTCCTGCCACAGTAATTAGTCACAGTGGACCTGTTTCTTACTTTGTTTGATGATGGTACTGTTTGGTGAAGACATATGGATCAGCTGTTGCAGGGATCACCACTATAAGCCGATCTACCAGATGTGAATGGTCCTGAATTGAATTCTGACAACACTGCAAATGAATCCCCATTACTGAGGAGCAAGTGCCAACCAATGAAGATGTTAAAGACTTTAGTATCCACTCTTGTGTATGAGGAAGAGTTGGCTAGGAAATCTTTGACATTTCCCTCAACTATTTCTCTTTCGACAGACACTTCCATTGACCATTGTTATCCTGATCGATGCAGACAACCTCCAACACGTGCAGATTTATAAAGACTTACCCTCAAGAATGAAGCAGAATAATGAGTGGAGTGAAGTCTTGGGATGAGGAAGTCTACCCTCTCCCCTTAGCAAAAAACAAACAAGAGGGGATTCAGAATTCATTTCTTGTTCTTCTGCTAAAAAATACCCTTTCCATACACTTTTACTTGTTGATTTAATAACTGATTATGAGCACGTCATCTCTAATTTTGCGCGTCACCTTTTTTAATTGGGCGGCACCACATTTGAATCTGCGCATCACCTTAAGTGTGCGCGTGCATGGCACACCTTTAAAGTTTTTGTCACTTGCCCTTCAGGGCCAATGTATTAAATAGCTATATCATCTGTGGTTGTATAAGAAATGCTCAGCAAAAAAAGTGTAATTATTTTTTCCTGGAATAGAAAAATATCTGCTACCTTTTTCGTTTACTATAAATGAATTTTTAGTGTTTGATATGCATTTTTTAAGATGCTTATTAATAAATTTTAATAAATTTGCCAGCAATTCTGATAGAAGGCAGTAAAAAATGAAAATGCATGAGAAGAGTAGCGCACGTCCTGACTTACCTGGGATAATCAACAAAATAAACAGTGTCATGTATACACATTTGTGGATCACCCTCATATGAGGTAAGTAATAGCACTCCTGGTTGAGAGAAATACTCACACTAACCTTTTCTTTTTTTGTTCCCTGTGCTGTACAAAAATGACACCCAGTGAGGACAATTGACTGCACCTTTTCCTGTCCCCCACTTATAAAGCCCACAGGTGCCAGAAGGAGGCGTGACTCTTGTTCAAAAAGTGGAAGCCAAAAGTGGACACCATTTGTTTTTAAGATTTGGCACCCTTACACTATTTTAGGATTGGGCACCTACGCAAAATTTTTAATATTAGGGACCCTGGTGTACCTGGCCTTACCACCATGAACTTTAAGTTCAGGGTTTGTAGTAGGGGTAGGCCAGTCTAAAACAAACAAGAAGAAGGAGATGGTGTCCGCTTTTTGAGCAACACTCGGAGGCATTCAGTCTTTGATTATTCTTTTTGAACTTTGTACTGATGTTCATAGCTGCCCTTTTCATTACTTCATGGCCTAAATTAAATGGGGACAATTGGGTTGCCCAACCACCCCCCCCCCAAATTTACCTATGGAACCCACAGTACATCACTTAACAACAGACATATCAAGCAGAGAAAAGATAATGTTAATGTTTGCAAAGGGAACAAAGGAAATATGCATGTGCAATAGAACAGAGATAAGCATTTTAAGGCATAGATTGTTGTTAATTCTACAACAAGTGGGTCGACTTCCATGAAATGTGGTGTCAAACAGCATGGCTGTCCAAGGCTAGAAATGAAAGCTTTGCAGCCGAGTACTCTACTAAGCTTCCAATATGATTTTGCAGTGTTCAAGGGGTGTGTCATGTGAAGAGAAGTCATATTGTGTGACAGTCACTTAAATATTACACAGTATACAGTGTATGTCATGTCATATTCTAACACACTTAATCCAGACCAGGGTCGTGGGGGGGGCTAGAGCCTATCCTACCTAGCTTAGGGTGCAAGGCAGTAACAGGGACCCAGTCCAGCACAGGGGCATACGGTGTATGGAAATGGTTTAAACTTTATTTTGATTATTTTCAAATATATTACTTTCAAGCTTACTATCTGCACTTTACACAGTCAACTTGCTGAAGTACCTTAAGGAATTAGTTGTTATTAATCTGTCACTTTTAAATAAGTTCATGTTGCTTAGTAATCATTTTTATGATGAACTAGCCATAGTACCTGCCAAAGACAGCTAGCAGAGTTCCATCACTTGTCCTATGTATACCTTCAGTGTGTTTCCGGTGTCCATGTGTGTGTAAACATTTCTTCACCGGTATTCCCATAATGTCTACTTATCAGACTGTCATTATTTTCCTGGTTCCTTTCTTGCCTTCTGCCTGGTTTTATACTTGCCATCTTTAAAGACAACTCTAAAAGGCGTAGCTCATACACCCCTCTTTTTTATGTCACCAAAGCCAAACTGACCAATCAGATTGCTCTGAGGGACAGGATGCAAATACCTTAGTGTTTTATTATATAGATGATTGTCTGCTAAGTCACCTGGAGAGAAAAATGTCTTAAATGTACCTAGAAAGCAGCAAAAAAAAGTCTAACTTAAAAATTCAGCTTCCGATTACCGTGGAGACTATTCATCCATCCATCCATTACCCAACCCGCTATATCCTAACCACAGGGTATGTAACAGGACTGATAATAATATCTAATATCTAGGTAAAGGAAATTAGATATGTGTGATTTCACTTTTATACTTGCCCACAGAAGAGGCATATTAATTGACTGATAGTATGTACAGTGTGTCTTAATTTATATAAGATGTTGTCCAGCTTGTAAAGAAGTTCCTAGTACTGATGAGGCCAATTGTTTTTTTTAATGATTAGATGTCTCTGCCCTCATGCAGTAAATTGATCAATCTAATTTCAGTTCTTCCTTGAAAATATGTGTATGACTAACTGGTGGAACAGGAAGTGTGGTGTTTATGTCAAAATTCTATGTTAAAAGTGCCAGAATGGATGTGTAAGATATAGCTGGCTCAATTCTAAATGCGCTAAGTGCTTTGTGGAAATCATCCAGACAATCCATTTCATAAACTACCGCCTGCAGCCAAATTTTCAATTATGTACATTATTTTGAATTCAAAGAAAATGACATTGATTGATTACATTCATCAGTGTATCAATAATTAAAACCTTTTCCTAGTGTCTATAGGCAGCAAGTGAATATGGATTGCTTTGAAGGCTCCTGCATTATTTCCTTTCGATGCTAATGGGCAGCTGACCAAGCCAGTAAGGAACTGGTGACAGATGTGAGCAGAGCAGACAGCCAAGAAATTGTCACAGTTACAAATCTGATGTTTGGTGCAATGGTTTTATAAACTGAGAGATGTACGCTACGCTGTGTTTGTGTTCTCCCAATCCCTCTTTTACTCTGTCAATGTTTTTCTCTCTGTTGATAAAATATAGTAAAAATTAATAATCCACCATAAATTGTTTATTTTTATATGTTACTTACCCCATTTAGTCAATTGTAGTGACGACTGAGTTAAAATTTTAATCTCATGTTTTCATGGTGAATTGAGATAACATTTCTTATAGAATGGGAGGCTATGGTGATGAAGCAACATCAAGAACGTCCGTAAAAAAAACTCACATAATCCACACGTCAAGTCATTCAATTATATGATTACAAAGTGCAAAATACATGCATTTTTTGGTAAAATACAGTTAAATAAAAGTAGTCCACAAACAGAAAACTCCCTCACAGGGGTTGCTGTTTTGAATTGAAGACAGCTCTCTTGACCAATGAAGGAGACAGAGAAGGGTGAAAATAAGTTTAATTTTGAGAGTTATTTAAAAGTCTGCTCTTTTACATTGACTTTATAAGTAAATGCAGAAAGAAATTAGACTTGGCTGTTAACCTTTACTGAAATTTGGATAAAAACATCTTAGTTTATCCATCATGGCACTGTTGGAACAGAATACTACCTAAAAGAATGCCAAGTGTTCAGGAAATCAGGTAATTTGACAACAGACAACATTCAGTACCTGCATATGTACAAGTCTCTTGAAAAACTATGAACAAAAATGACTTTTTAAAGTAATATTTTCTTAGAGACACAGATAACTGGCAAAATCTTCATGTGGCTGAACACCTACTAGGTTGTTCAGCCACATGAAGCCTCCAGAATACTTCCATTGTGCTTTGACACAGATTCTGGAAATGCAGGTATATGACACAATTTTCCCATGATCACTTAGTGTTGAGGATGATGATAATAATGGTGATGGAAATGCTTTCACAGGAACCACTCTTTCAAGTGCTCATTTGGGTTGGTACTGGGTGATTGGGACAGCAATTGCAAACAAAGCGTGTTGTCACACTCCTCCTCACATTCACTGAACACTTTTATCATTTTATTTATTACCAAGCTGACCCGCCTTTTAAGGCGACCGACTTTTAAGTTGACTACTTCTTAAGGCAATTCAATATGTAGATCAATTTGATATTTTATACAAACTCATTAATTTGGTTATATTGCATTTGAGCGGTATTACTTTAATACTCGTAGTTTCTGTTATTTTTATGACGAAATTTAAACTTTTTTTCTATATTGAGGTCGCCCTTTTTTAACCCCCCTGATATTTACTACGCGGTGAGGCATTTGTACTCCATCAAAATTAATTATTTCCAGAGACATAATTTTGTCTATTTTTCCAGCGCATCGCGCACAAAAGCAAGGGAACGATGGGAGCACCAGAACTCTGCTCACATCATGTCGCTTCGTACCGCAAGCTGCAAGTAGTAAGTCTGTGATAAGCGGAATACCGCTACGCTTTCCACTCACGGGACGGAAGGACAATCCCGACCGCTTTTATATAGTAAGAAAGAAGAAGATATCGCACAGTCTGGAGTAGAAAATCATCTTTTACCTGGAAAAACGAAACTACAAATCCCATCGTGCATTGCAAAATGGACGGGGCGTGTGTGAAACTCCGCGCCTGCGTAGCACTCACGGGATGGAAGGACAATCCCGACCGCTTTTATTTAGAAGGACTAGCTAACATAGCTGAAATACCCGGCGTTGCCCGTTGAGGAAAATAAAGTGTTTTTTTAATTGTTTGAGAAAAATAAAATTAAAAAAAACACAACTCTAAAAATAAAAATAAATTAATATACAATGAAAACTCACTAATGGGCTGGTCTTGCAGTCTTGTATGTATATTATCATCCAGTTGATGCTCAGAACCGGCTAACTCTATTTAATTTCAAAAGCAACAGCGGTGCGGTGGTGCTCAAATATAAAGAATGCTGGCAGTCACCTCCAGTTCGCCTCCTGGTGGTCCTTCCGAGTATCAACTGGATGATAACATGCATACAAGACCACAAGATTACCCTCCACCCTACCCAGAAGGGGGTGGGTTAGGGTTGATTTCACCCTACAGTATGTTTAGTTAACCAATGAGAAACATACTCGTATGTACCAAGTTTCATGAAAATCGCTCCAGCCGTTCGGAAGTGATGCTGGAACATACATACATACATACACACACGCATACATTGACTTTTATATATATAGATTCTCAAACACTTTGTTACTATCAGAATATAACTGCTTTAGTGTAAAATGAATCTGATCTCTGTAAATTGTCTGTATTTATTGACATTTACCTTTGTGGCTTTTATTCAGTCTGGTGGAGTCATAATTTGTTGCTGAGTTAAGCTTCATTCAAGATCAAAAACCTTTAATATGAGCCTCTTCATTTTGGTATCAGAGGCATCCGGTTTACTTTGCTGGTGTCTCAGCTTTTATGGTCACAAGTACAAGACATAATGTGCATTTTTCATTTTTCATTCTTGGCACAAATTTAACATTACGTTACAGTGAATGGCCAGACAAAAAAAAAAGTAAAAGTCCCTTAGATGTAGGCTAAAAGCTTGAAAATATCAATCAGTGTCTTAAGCAAGCCACCATATCGCCATTAAATCTCTCAAGAACAGGGTCAGAGAACTGAGGTAGTCATTGAATAGCACAAGCCGATTTGTCAATAAGCTCAAGTCTTCAGTCTTTCTGTTGCTCCATCCACTGCTACATTTGTCAGTTGCCCAAATGGTCACTGAAACAAGTGGGCTTTTAGGGTGCGAACCAAAGTAGTCCTGTGATCAACCACCCAGCCACAGTGATCTCATTGTTGAGATTTTGTTCACTTTGTACTTGTTCACATCTGTATCAATGTATAAACCTACAATATAAGACAGTGAGTTTCTTAAAAACTGTTTTATAAGTGTGAGTCCACTTATGGAGTGCTCCCTTGGCAAAACGCAGCAACGGCATTAAACTGCATTAAAAAAGAGTTGGACATGTCATCAGCCATTGTGAATCTTGTGATCTTGCGAAGCTCTCCACAGCCATTCCTTGTGAAAATTTCTTTAAAACATTGCATTCTTTTTATCCATCTTGTCAAGCATGAGCATCAGATGGTCACCTCCTGGACTCATGAGCAGTAAGCAGTACCACTCCAGGACACAAGTGGGCACTGTTGCTGATGGTGTTGTCTCTTTTTCCACCCTTAGCTTAGAGAAACCACACAATGCGGGCTGCTGACTCTGCCTTCTGGCCCAGAGACTATAAAGCTCCTGGAAGAGGTCATTTCATTTCCAGGAAGAACCAACCACTGGACAGAACTTCAACCTGACTCTGTGACCACTCTACAGAGCCTTGAATCACATTGGCCATACCAGGCAATACTGCCTTCTTTTTTTTTTTTTTGGTTTTATTTGCGTCATTGCATGCCTCTTTATTTTGCGGGACTACTTACCGTATCAACTTGCATATAAGTCGGGTCTTGAAACCCAAAAAATCGATCATAAAATCAGACCCCGACTTATATGCCCATTCAAAAACTTAATTTTTTTTGTTTTACATCTTCTTGCCTCCTCCGATCTCGCATCAGTTTCTCAGACACATCAAATTTTGTTGCAGCAGCACAGTTACCAATTTCTTTCACCACTTCAACGAATTTTAATTTAAAACTAGCTTCATATTATCTTCTGATCGAACGCTCCATCCTAGATAAGGGATGCTTTTATGCTAAAGATGTATGAGGGTGTGAGATACAAAAAACGCTAAACAGTGCAAATGTTGCTTTGGAATAGTTCGGGTATTACCGTGTGGTCACAAAGGCACAATACATAGGAAAAAAAAGGCAATGTGCTCTGTGGTTACTCTCTCAGGTAGGGAAGCATATTAGGGCCACGGAGAAGAAAAAAAAATACGGGCACAGTGAAGAAAAAAAAGTATATGTCGAGAATAAAGTCGAGGAGAGGAAGAGAGGAAGTCAGTTTAAGAAGCATGTACCAAGTAACAAGGGTCAGGGAACACTTAACACAAAGCATTTAATGTGCCACATTACTTATGATGGGGTTTGAGAAAATCTAGTAAATTAAACATTGATTTTAAAATGATGTTTACAGCATTCTACTTTAATGACAAAATAAACTGCGAGAATAAAGTCAACATGTCGATTTTAATCTCAACATAAGCACCAAGATTAAAGTGGAAATGTATTTTTTTTTCTTCTCTGTGGCCTTAATATGCTTCTGTACTCATGTGGGCGTTAGCATATCATAATCTCTTGGACCAATAGCGTGAGTTTTCCAAATTCAACTTACACGACCGACATTATAAAATACCGGAAATTATACGGTAAAATCAAGTTTCGACTTATACGCGGGAGAACTTAAACGCGAGTATATATGGTAGTCATTAAAAGCTGCGACCCGGCTGGCACCCCAACATTTCTTTGGTGGATACGTATGTTGCCTCTGTCTGCCTCGTTCAACCTAAAAAAGTCAAAATATTCAATTGTTTAATGAGGGTTTAGCATTATGAATTTTTTCAAAGTTCCTCCAACAATTTATGGATCTGCTGTTATCCATTTGTTTCTTATTGTTGCCACTCACCAACATTCTTATGTTCAAGATGATGTAACTGGCCCTGGACAAGTGCAGGATAGTAGAGTGGAACAATCATGTGCAGACCACAACATCCTTAAGGGCAGCCCAGTTAGAGGGTTTATATGGCCACACAACCAGCTTACTTTCTGGGAAATCTATGTGTGTTAACCTGGTCTCTCAGAGACCAATATCCCGTTTTCTCTAATCGGAATAAAGGTATGCATGGCATTTCTGAAACCAGGCTTCTGCGAGTAACCGAGTTATTAACGTGCATGTAGATCCAGTGAGTGATTAGAAAGAAATGATTACTGAGAGGTTGTACAAGAAATCAGTGGAGAATGTTAGTCAGTGACAGAAAGCTGATGAGAATGACGAGATGCAGAAATATTTCCAGTCTGAACAAGCATAATGTCTCATTTGCTAATGAGATAGTTTAATGATTTGGGAATAAAAATAAATTATTTAAATGGGAAATTGGAAAGCTGCCATTGTTAAATGAAAGTGCACAGCACTCTTACACTAAGAGGAAGAAACTCAATTTAGAGCCAATTTTCTAACTAGGCCGTCAACAATATGTTTTTCATAGACACTTTATTATGGAAAATGAATTAATGAGACATGAGAAATCATGATTTCTTCATCTTATATTTGAAAGATAAAGTCAAATTAAAAACTGGAAAGAGAAATCGCTTACAAATAATTTAAAAAACTCATGGTGATGTTATTAGAACAAAAGGTAATACATGGAAAGTGATGGCCACCCAGAGAGAAAGTACAGATTTAAACAAAAGAAACTGATATCATTGCAGGATTTATGGGTTTGAAAACTGGCGTAATGAAAACATGCATTTTAATCGGAAGAGCAATACAAGTTATCACAAACAAAATGAACCCGTTATTTCAAATCCACGTTAGGCAAAAATAAACACATAAATAAATATATTCCTAATAAATACATAACTGTCAATATTTGCCATAACATTCTGGGCAGTGCAACTGCTCTACTTGATAGGCAGTGAGTCATGGGTTCGTAAAACAGTTTAGCGTCCCTGAAGCCCATTAGCTCTCTCCTGTGTAAACTGATTACTGGACAGCTAGTGTTCCCTCTCACTGCAGGATGTCTCTGAGTGATTGATTTAGTGTGTGAACCATATTGGGGGTGGCAGTTATTTTGCTACTCCAATATGTGATACTGCCAAACCTTCTGTGGTACTTGTAAGCCTGTTCACATGGCCCCACTTTCTAGAAAGAGATGGCCATTTAAGGCTAAGGGCCTTGTGAGCAAAGATCTTTAGGTAGCAGGTAACTAGTATGAGGAGTAGGTAGAGACTCCACATAGAGGTCTACAATCAGCATCCATAGCAGAGAGGCAAGAAAGAAAAGACAAGGCAAGAGGACACTCTGACTCATCTTTCTGCGCTTTCTGACATAATCAGATACAACTGGAAAAATACAGAAAATATTGAAGGGTAATGTCAACATATAAATTTATTAACTTGTTGGATGCCTATATCCAAGATGACTTATGACAGTTAAGATAAAATTACCTACATTTATTTTATTTTTTCAAATGGAACACAGGTAGTCAAAGTGACTTGCTTATGGTTACAGTTTGTCAGCAGCAGATTTTGAAGTCACAAGCTCACAGTTTGAGGTCTAAAGCTTTCACCATTACACCAAAATTTCCTGCCGCCAAATCATCCCTAACTAAGTAAGTCAGAATTAGTTCTAGTTGTCCTAATTCAGGGTGTTCATAAGAAATGTAACGATTTAGTTCATGAGGTAGAATTACATGATAAACAAGAATAGTTGTATCACATATTTAAAAGGTTAAAATGTGTGCTTCTATTTAAATGTTTAAAGTCTTAATATTCTCAATTATAATAGGATTTTTTTTATAACAGGAATTTTTCACCCTCTGATAGATATTCATAGAGGGGTAGATCCCTAGTAAAGGATCAAAAATTACATCATATTCATAATAAGTGACTCTGAAATAATCTAAAATGATACCCCGCTTGCTTATGTTTGAATTTTGCCATTTTTAACTTTCTGGGAGTAGCTCTTAGAAAGTACAGAATCAAATATGAAATTTTTTTATTATATTAGTGATCACTCACCTCAAAACAGGAAAAAACATTCCATGTGCCTTTATTACCAAACCACATTTTTAAAAACCTTTGTGAAAGAGAGTAATTTGACCCTTCATATTCCATTTGGGGGTTAACTTTTTGGAGTCGTTTGATATGCCATGCAGAACTTCAGGTCCTCCTGATCATTATTGCTAAAGAGACACCTATGGTTTACTCTTTATTATAAATGTAATTTCCTGCACAAAATTGGGACCAAAAATTAACAAAATCAAGTTTATTTTAATTCTCTAATCACTACTACTTCAAGGGGGTCCAGAGTGTGTTCTGTAATTGAGCTTGCCCTTTTAATTAGCTTGTTGATTCACTAGGCCTTTCTTGAAGTAATGTTACCAGCCCAGCACACCACAGCTTAGAAATTTGCACTGGCCATCACAGTTATAAATTATGTGAAGGATATCACTACCCACATTAAAAGAATTCAGTCTCCTTATTTATCTAGATCCTCTGTGTTTCACAACCAGTCCAACCTATCATTAATGTGGACCTCCAAGTACTTGTAGGAATGGACCACCGCTACATCAACTCCTTGATAAGTGACCAGACATAGAGGCGAAAGCCAATCACCAGTTGCTTGGTTTTGCTGATGTTAAGATGCAGACAATTCTTTGCACAAAATGACAACGTCCTTGACCTGACTCCAATACACTGTCTCATCTCCTTTATCAATGCACCCGATAAGTGCAGAATCATCTGAGAATTTCAGCAGGTGACATGACCTGATGTTATATTTGTAGTCAGAGGTGTACAGAGTGGAGAGAAAAGGAGACATCCATATCAGAAACACAGCCATTGAGCCTCATAAACTGTGGTTTGCTGGATAGATAGTCCATAATCCAGGACACCCTGGGCTCATCTACCTGCATATCTTTCAGCTTACCCCTTAACATGGATGGGATGGATGGTAATGAAGGCGCTGGAGAAATCAAAAAGCATAAACCTCACAGTGTCATCAGCTTTATCCAAGTGACAATAAGCCTTGCAGAGCAGATAGACAATTGAAACCTCCACTCTTTGTCTGATAGGAAAATTGTAATGGGTCCAAGGTGGTCTACCACAAGAGGACTCTTATAGTTCAGAACCAGACTCTAAAAGATCTTCATGATGTGAGAAGATCAGTCACTGGTCTGTAGGTGAAGAGGCTACAATGGAACTCTTGGAACTCTAACAATGCAGGATGTTTTCCACAGCAGCAGCACTTACTGAAGCCTTAGGGACAGACTGAACAGGTGACAGAGGACACCACAAAGCTGGTCAGCACAGGCCTTAAGAAGTCAAGGACTGATTCCATCAGGTCTTGCAGCTTCTCCTGTGTGTAACTTCATCAGTTGTCTCCTTACTTGGTCTTTGGCTATGGACAGTTCACACTGATGGGCAAAGGTGGACTTGTCAGTGGCTTTTTCAGTTGGTGTGGAAGGAGTTGTAGATGTATTCGGGACGGTGTGGGAAGACTGGTCATTGGAAGAAGGTGGCTGTGAGAGGCCACTGTTCAGAGAGTTCAGAGAAACCAAAAAATAGGGGGAACCCAAAAAGCTTGACATTTTATACAGCTCAACATTAAGACAAATTGAACAATATATTGTATGTAGGGTTTTTCTCATATTAGTGAGTCAGGTCGGCAGTGGACAAAAAAAACTGAAAAGTTTTTAAGGTATTCATAAGTCATCTTTATGAACACAATGTGAAATAGTGCTGTCTCACTTTAACAATAACAATAACTTAAATTACAGCTATTTATACTCTCAGTCTCATACAGCAGTCTTTTTTTGTTCAAAATATGTAAGGAAAGTTTTGTTTCATTTTTTTACAAGTTAAACTAGCATTTAATACGTATTCCTCCAGTGAAATATCTTTACAGATGTAGCCAGCCTAAACAAAGTTTAAAGGGGAAATAACAAAAATAGAAATTGACCATTTACAATCAAATTTGAGATCAGAAATGAAATAAATATAATTGACAACAATATAGAAAACATAAACAATTTAATATAGAGAGAGATATGCTGTGATGTAGTTTCTTTATAAATATAGTTTAGATAAATTTAGACATAACCAGGCATGCAAATAAACTGGTAACTCTTTTAAATAAGAGTAATATTGGCCAAATACACAGCTATCATTCAATTTGAAACTAAAAGGGTTTGTTTAGGTTGGCCCGGTGGTTAGCACTGCTGCCTCGTGGACCCTGTGTGTCTGTGGTCTGTGTTAGGTTTTCCATGTGCCTGTGTGGCTTTCTTCCACAGACTTGCACACTATCAACTATCCTTGCACCTTTGGTTACCTGGCAATTATAAATCGGTGCTGTGTGAGCGGGCCCAGCAGTGAACTTGCACCACATCTATGGTGGGTTCCTGTTCCAGTGCTTCTGTCCCCTGTGACCCTGAATTGGATTATATGGCTTTGAGAATGTTAGGTTACATGATGGATTTGCTCAGATGTATGGGGAGATTGAAATTAGTTCAGTGCATACGTTATACTATTTAACTATTCATGTTTAAAAGCAATCAACTCCAATTTGTTTGGTAAGACTAAAGGAAAAATAGAACCTCACTAAATGACACAAAACAGAAGTGTGCAGAGGTCAGTTAGTGCACTTCTTAAGAAGTCTGCACCAGGCTGTGGAAAGGTGTTTACTAAAGAACTTATAGTCATACAAATTATGCATATCAGACACATGTTCATATTGGATTACTGTGTATCTAATATTTTGCTTTTATTTACATCCATCCATCAAACAATTCATCTTCTCATCCCTTTCAACGTGCTACACGGGCCCAATCCAACAGTGAGGCAAAAATGAATAGAGCCAGTTGTATAAAACATACAGTACGTCAGGAGACCACCATGAGTGACTTGTGCTTAAAAGGGGGTGGGAACAATTAGATGGTTCATTCAGTTTGATGTATTGTAACACTAGAGGGCACTGTTGCTCCTCTAACCCAACACACAGACACTGACAACACCTGGTTGTAGCGGTCAGAAGCCGCTAAGATTCACACCGTCGAGCGTGACGGTGATTTATTTATTTTATATGAGGATTACCAGGGACAACCCCAGCCTTGGCACGACACACACACACACACACACACACACAGAGACAAAGAAAACGCGCTGGGAACTTAAATGATAAAAAGTATAATGAAATTAAATTAAATAAATGAAAACAATAATACCACCCCTGATCCCTTCGACGGTATTACAATTAACAAATAAACACGACAAACACGCAGTAAAGTCCATGTATGAAATGATCAGCGGTGAAGTTATGTCCAGTGATTTGAATGATGCGAGGGAAATGGAAAAAACACAGTCCTACCGGTAGTTGCTGAAGTAGGTTGACAGATGAATGGTTCAGGAGCGCTCCTTCTTCCGTGAAAGCCAATGAATCCAGACAACGACCTCAGTAACAGTAAACAGGTAGACAAATGATATCCAGACCCCAACAAACAATACAATCCAGGACACGAAGATGTATAGCAGAAAAACGGCAGACAGTTCAACAGATATGTAAAAGCACGAAACAAACAAAACAAACTTTTTTTTCTCCTCGACACCTGCCCTCCTTTTAAACCCCTCTGGCCCCTTTGACCCCAACAGCCCCTGCAGGGACTGCTGGGAGATGCAGTTCTAACTAATGGTAGCACCGCTACA
>JANRMT010062791.1:8570219-8592507 GCA_026402145.1 Polypterus bichir lapradei
AGGGACTGCTGGGAGATGCAGTTCTAACTAATGGTAGCACCGCTACATGGTAAAAGCACAAAGAAGTTTCTTTTAATTATTTTCTTCTTTAAATAGTGCCCTTCAAGCACCACAGCCACAAATAAACAGGCAAGTAATTTAGCACAATACACAATAATCTCAAATCTCTGTGTATTTCTCCTCCACACCTCCCAGCAAGCTTTGTCCACCTCCACCTGACTCTGGTTGGCTTACTGGGTCTTCAGCAGTCCTTTCTATAGTCCTCGACCTGGAAGCACTTCTTTCCTTCCGTTCACGTGGCTTGCTAGCACTTCCAGGTCAGAAGGAGAACTCAAGTTTTCTTCAGTCCGGAAGTACTTCCGTCCTCGTGACTTGGGAGTACTTTCGGGCTATGGATGAGACATGACTCCTCCGGTTCTCTTGCAGCATCCCCTGGTGGCACCCACGTTTTATTTTGTATGTAAGCTGCCTGTATTATGTTCTTTGTGTTTTGTGGGTGGTTCCCCAATCACCACCAGGAACTGCCCTCTGCCCTATAAATCCAGAATATCTCTGACAGTTCCTGAAGGTTTATTGTAAATACGCTAGGGAGTTTGTGAGTTTACTGCTGTTTCTGCTCTGTTTTTTGACAAGTCTGTATTGGGACTTGTTGGATTTGGATTGCCTTTGTGTTACAGGGCAATGCTATTTTGCCTTTGTGATTCGCAGAGCTTCATTGTGGCTAAAATACTTTTCTGTGAAGAATAAGAATAAGCCTTTATTACTAGCTGGGATTTGACAGTGATATCCCCTCTAGTGGCATTATTGTAAATCCTTTGGAATTCTTTAGTGTTTCAGGCTTCTAATCCAAAAACAAGGTGAATAGTACAGCCATTATACGAGTTGTTAAAGAAGACCCACAGAAGATATAATAATCTTCTCAGAACACCCAAAATAGTAAATTTGATTTGGGTTTGGGGTAGCCACCCATATAAGATGATCCTGGCTGCAAAAGGGTTTGAAAAGGTTGAGTTGTTTACAAGACAGAGTCCGAAACAGAACTGATTAAGTAGAGGTAAAATGGCAGTTTTAAGGGCTGGAAGAGGAAATGAGATCAACCATGTCGGAACCTTAAATGACGTCATCAGTGGCACCGGAACTGGAAGTGACATCATCAGTTGCATCGTAACCGGAAGTGGCATCATCAGTGGCGCCAGAACCTGATGGAATTTCCCAGGAATGGTCTGCAAGAGACAGTCAGCACACTCCGCCACCCCCATTACTTAAGCCCTTTAGCTGCCATTACTTAAGCCCTTTAGCTGCCTCCTAATCGCACATGTGTGACAGTGCACAGCACCGAACATCTCACTGCTTGTCTCAACAAATTACAAAACTAAGTTAACCATTCTGTCTAATTGGAAATGCCAAACGATGACTTACTTGAATATGGTCACAGTGTTTTAATGCACACACAGTATATAGCTATTGTGGAAAGACAGCCCCCAAACACAGACAGACAGACATCAGAATGTCCAAAACACACATGTTTATTAATACACAGCACCACGATGCCTTATCACCAACAGTCTTGTCTCTTTTCTTTCTCTTCCTCCCAACTCCGGCTTGTCTACTGGAGGGAGGCGGCCCCTTTTATAATGACCCAGATGGGCTCCAGGTGCTCCATCTGACGACACTTCCTGGTGTGGGGGAAATGTCAGGAGAGCACCTGGCATCACTCCAGGAAGTGCTGGCGGAAGTACTGTCATCCAGGGTTCCGTAACCGTGTGGGCGCCCCTGGGCGGTGGCCACCTCCTCCCATAGGGATGAGCTTCCCAGCTCCGTTCCAGTGGCCCCCAAGCAGACCCGGGCAGCTGCCCTCTCATGGCCCAGGGGAGGTATCGACCCTCTCGTGGACCGTCCAGGCGTCCCGGCTGGGTAGGGTCCCCAGCCATCTGGTACACTATATACAGTACTGTATACATTGTCACATCTGTGCTCTGGTGATGGTAGTTACCCATCGAAGCAGGCATTGGCACTGTGTGCTAATGCTTTCTCTTTTCCTCCCTCTACAGAATGGACGATTGATGGCCGTTCCACCTCTGATGTCACTTGCATTGTGCACCCTCCTCTACCCTCCCTATCCAGCCTGGAACTCATATGACCAACAGTTCAGCCATCTTGGAATCAGTTCTACATTGGACTCCCTTCTGAAAGATCAACATTTTTGTAAAAGGATAATTGTTTATTGATTTGTTTTTATTATATGGGGTCACAGATGTGCCCCAAACCTTTTCACATGTCTGCTTCTAATTGTACTATATGGACCACAATACTTCTCTAACCACTCCCCTTTCTTTCCATGGTTATTTTACAAATTTATCTACTGCACGAATAGAAATGGGACACTGCAATCCAAAACGTTTAAAGTGCATCCGCTGGAGAAAATAGGGGCTGGAGTTTTAGGAATAAACCCTGTGGATGAACCCTTTTCAACTACACATTTTGCCAATATTCACCACAAACCATTTTCACGTGTTGTTCCCAGACATACAGTATATTCTCATTTGAAAATCACATGTGGCCCTCAAGACTAGGCAGAAACCAGCCTAGAATGGGACATCGGGCTATGACTAGGCACTGCACCCCCAACCCCTTCAAACACACACACCCCTTTACATATATAATCTTTTTAGGCTGGGATAATCCAGAAGTGCCATTCAGCTAAGAATGTGGCAAACTTCAAGAAAATGAACACATACACAGCAAATCTATCACTAATGGCTTCTTGAGCTTCAAGTTAAATGCAGGTCCCTGAAGTTATAAAGCAACTTTGCTAATGCTTTGGCAGAAACTGCATATGAATCAGGCTTAAAAGCAACAGGAAAAATGCATTTGTATTCCCAGTGCTTTAGACATTATTAATAAATGAATAGGGCAATTGGAAAGACAACCAATTACAAAAGAATCATCAGAAGGCAGCACAGTGGGTGGCATGGCCATCCTACAGATTGAGTATCCAGGGTTGTATCCCATAGCTGGTCGATGTCAAGGTTTAAGTTCCTGTTCTTCCCATGTCTGCATGGCTTTTCCTTTGGGTATTCCAGTATTTTTTAGCTATTAGCTAACCAGATAAACATGATGGACTCAATAGCCTACTTATGTTTTTCAATTCTTTTTATATTCTTAAAGAAAATTTCCAAGACATTAAAAATCTCTTAAGGTACAGTAAATATTTATTATTTAGAAATCTTTAGAAATAAATCTTTAAAATAGGACCACATCTAAAAGCGAGTCATGGAGGCCCAGAAAAATGTCAACACTTTAAAGTAATTATAGCATTTAATTTATTGAACCTTGAAATGATTATTCAGATTCCTTAATGAAAGAGTTAAGATGCCCAATTGGACCAACTCTTTTATTTTTCAAAGCCCTGAAAGTCTCTATATATGAGGTGAGATTATTAAATAATGAGACTGGACATCTGTGGATCGAGCTGAGTTGGGGGCATTGACCTTGGACAAGCACAAATAAGCCCTGTGCACATCAATCACATTGCATTATTAGTTCACGTTTTCAAGTTTTATTGTTTGGGAAAACAGACGAGTGAATTCATTCATCATATTGACAGCCAGCCAATCAGAATATCTAACAATCGCATCTTGCAAAACCCCCTGGTAGAATTTTATATTCTTCGTCTGAATTAATCAGAAGAAGGAGAAGAGAACAGAGCGACTTCAGAAGAGAAGAGAGCAACGTCAACATGCAGCCACATCCATCTGATCATCAGAAAAGCATCTAATGAACACCTACAAGTGCTAGATCACAAGCCGCCTTCCACATTCATCCTTGTCATCTTTAATTTTTCGTAAGCTTTTTCTAAAGACTAAATATATTCAGACTTTGCTATCAGCATTTTCTTTAATGCTTTTCTCTACTGGTATTATTATTCTTGTAATAAATACCACCCTTCTTTTAACTTTCTATACTTTGTCTTAATATTTAGAGTGATTGAAGTAATAAGGTAAATCTGTTTAAGCACCTGGAGCAGTGAGGAAGTGCCATATGATCCAAGCTGTAAGGTTTATCGAGCTGCGGGTAAAGAGCTCTGTCCAGTAATGAACAGTGCGTTAAAGTAGAACATTCACTGGTTGATAAATGGCCTATAGCCAAGGATGTTGAGCCTTTGTATGTTTGAATATATTCTTGGAGACCAGAGATAATATTTAGGCCTGAGATATATTTAAGACATCGCACGTTGTTTGTGCCTATGGTAAGAAAGTCTTTTGGAATACTAGGGAAAGAGTACTGTGTATGTGTTATTGATACGGTACTTGTGTGGGTTAAAGAGCTAGGGAATAACGTGTATGTGTATACGTCTTTCACACGGTACTTTTGTGGTTAGGGTCTATGTATATGCATATATCTATGTACTGTATGTGTGTGTTATTCTTAAGGTGCAACAATAGACCAACCTGGTAACGAACTTGATGAGTAAACTTATCCTTAAAGAAAATAGGTGAAGGGTAAGTAGAGGGAAATACCACAATAATACAAGAATGACTGCAGAAACAGTCCACATCAATAAAAAGACTGTCAGGTAAACAATCTGAACATAACAAAAGTTTGCACCAAAGTTGTTCTAAGGCCTCTGACCAACAGTTATAAAGAAAATTGCAAGCAAATTTGCGTTGACATTTTCAGACAAACTCAAT
The DNA here is from genome assembly GCA_026402145.1 of Polypterus bichir lapradei. Lineage (NCBI taxonomy): Eukaryota > Metazoa > Chordata > Cladistia > Polypteriformes > Polypteridae > Polypterus > Polypterus bichir. The sequence goes on from JANRMT010062791.1 coordinate 8,574,911, forward strand.
GAAACCTGAACTTTTATTAAAAAACATCATCCCTTACAACAACGTTGGGATCTTCCAGTATAATCATGAGATGAAACGACAGGAAAATATGATTGTCACCAAAGGTAACAACAGTATGACAAAGCAAGTCAAAATTCAAGGCAATGTTTTTGGAAGAGTGGGTTCCAGATGGAGTAACAGTGAACCAACACTAATACAAACAGGTGCTGGAAATGTTGAGAGAAAGGCTCACATTTGTGGGAAAACAGTTTCATCCTTCATCAGGGCAATGCAACAGCCCACTCGATGAAGCTGTTTTTTGGCCAAGAAACACGTCACAACGCTTGAACACTTTTCTCTACTTACTACTTGTTCCATGCTATTTTTTGTCGTTTTCCCTAAAGTCACACAAACGCTCAAGGGAACCTGTTTGAAGTCAGTGAGCACCGCTTTAATCAGTGGAAGACCAGAATGCAGTGGTGAGTAGATTGAAGGGGAAACAAGTTGAAATGTAAGTTTTCTTTATTAAATTAACTTAGAGAATCACTATTATTATTTAATAGCCACTCATCATATGGTTTAAGATGACCCTATGAAATGAATAAAGGGGATAAATTGTTCTGTTTGTTGAACCCTTAACACATTTTGTATGTCCATCCATCCATCCATCCATCCATCCATCCATTATCCAACCGGCTATATCCTAACTACAGGGTCACGGGGGTCTGCTGGAGCCAATCCCAGCCAACATAGGGCGCAAGGCAGGAAACAAACCCCGGGCAGGGCGCCAGCCAAACTGCAGCATTTTGTATGTCTTTTTATAAAAATACAAGAGATTGTCATTTCATCCAAATCTCTGAGCCCTAAGCCAAATAAATGTATTTTCTTTGAAAAAATATCAGACTTGGCAGAGGCCAGAGAAACTGTGCATATGGTGAGGATGTTTCTCAAAATTGAGATTTATTGAACTGTGGGCAAGATGAAAGCAAATATTTGTCAAAGACATAAATAATCTTGCATTTCATGTTGACTAAAGTTTGGCAGAAGGTGCATGAGAAGACCAAGAGATAAAGCTGAAGATGAACATGTGGATTGATGAGGTCAAAACTGATCTTTATTGACTTAATACCAAGGGCTAGTTTGGCAAAATCCTTAATGTAACACAGTGCAATGACAGAATGATTCTCTGGGGATTGTCCTCTATGTCTGGACTATGGATCACACGAAGATTGATGGTATAACAGATGGACTAAAATACTCTCAGTCTCTTAAGGGCAATTTTAACTTCACAGATTGCCTTTTTAATATTTTGTTATCATGCTGCTTGTTTCAGCTTACACAGATTCTGCTATGTCTGCCTCCAGGCTCAGGGTTGGATTGCTCTTTTGTGTCAGTAGGCCTTCTTTTAACAGGAGAGATTGGCCCTTTTTGAAGGTCACTGAACCGGGCAGGCCCCAATGCTGCCTCTGTTTGACTTTCACTTCCCTGGGACTATAATGCAGTGTCCTAAAACCTACAGCGCTCTGATATGCTGAGAGTATATCAGGTCTGACTTCACAGTACCTCTAAAGGGCAGTTTTTTAGCATATTTTCTGGAAATGAGAAGTAGCATTGAGAAAAGGGTAAGCGACGTTTTATAGGATGATTTTGTTAAAAAAGATGGTTGAGCCATGCTTAGTTATTATAGCCATCTGTCTTTGCATCCTTTCCTTTTTCTGAACCTACTTTATCAATCTGTCCGGGTGCTGGAGCCTATCCTAGCAGTACTGGCATGGCAGGACTCACTCACACAAAAACATTCACATCTTTGGGTTTGTAGAAAGAAAACTGGAGTTCCTGAACAAAAAACAACATTGGCATGGGACAACATGCAAACTCCACAATTTAAATGTTTTACTTATTAAAAAATAGTGCATTTGGGTGAAAGAGTATGTGACCTGTTTTAACAAAAATGCTTCACTTTTGATGAGGTATTCATCATCTTTGGTCGAGCCCACATGCAAGGCAGCCTGTTCATCATCCTTTCACACTACATTTATTGGTCTGCTTCTTCTCCCTGTATTTTTCTGAACACATACCAAAGACATGCATGTAAAGGTGATTGGGAGCATTGATATGTGTATAACTGTGCCATCCTGTTTAAGTGGCTGCCAGCACAGGTTCTGCATGGCCTGTGACCCTGAGCTCAATTAAATGCTTTCAGTGATGGATGAATGGATCTATTCTGGGGTATCCTGCCTTTTCATTGGACGAGTATTGCATGTGTAAGCACAGCCTTGCTTACAAAGGGGCTGTGCCTGTGCATAGGCTGACATGGGCCGAGGCCTGAAGTTATCAATATTTAAAGATGGTGCAGTTGATAGCAAAATGCAAAACTACAAATAATTAATAAACTTCAAAATATTAACAGACATCATAGTATTAAATAAATATAACAGAGAGGAAACAAAGCTAAAGACATAATGTGAAAACTGGAAAAAACAATAAAATGAAAGATACAGGTAAATAAGAAAAATACTTGTGCAAGAGGATAACTACACCAAGGACTAATATGAACAGACTGGACATTGTAAGTAACATTTCATGACGATGATATACCTACTTTAGACTGTCTTGTTTTCTCTGGTTCAAGGGACATGTTTAAATACAAATGAGTAAGAACTATCAGTTGCCATGTGCTGGATTGGCTGTCTGTTGGTTACAATATGAGAGCACCTCATCTGCTTCTTCATCCCCTGAGAAGTGTTACACACAAAAGTAAGTGTTTTTTTTTTTTATCTGAGCCAGTGGTTGGTGCCGTCCAATAGCACTCTCTCCTTTTCTCCCTCTGCAGACCCTCATCAGAACCCGCCCACTAAAGACGTCACTTCTACCCCCCCAAGATCCTGTCTAATGATGACATCACTTCCAGATCCCACCTCTTCCTGTTCTCATTATATAAATCTGCCACCATCTTGTCTCACCTCAGTTCCAAGTTGAACTCTCATCTATGCTTGTGACTGAGTCTTATTCCAGGAGATAAAATGTATATGAAGTTCTTAGTCCTGCTGCAGGGCTGCTGGTCTCCACACGTGTTAATGTGTTTTCCAACTGAACCTGTTAAACTGAGAGTGAAGCTCATTTATTCCTTAGTCATAATGCATTTGTCAAGAATTTTTGTTTTTCTTACTTTTACTCAAGTCTTAAAAGAAATAAAATCTTTTCTGTGTTAGATGATTCCATTTGTTTCATTATTTTGTTTCTGTTTTTCTGAGCAGTTTCCCTAAATGGAAGTCTGGGTGCAGTTTCCAAATACTTCTGCAGCCTGGCAGTTATTCATAGCTGTAATAAATGAAGCTTCCAAGCTATTTCCAACAATTGATTATTCCAGCATATCAAGTTAAGGCAGGATTCAGTCTGCAAAGTTTACTTACCTGTTCAGAGACACAATAAGATCAGTTTAGGGGCTTTTGACAATCCTGAGTAGGCAAAACCCAAAATGTTTTTTTTTTCTACTCAGCCTGTCAGGATGGTATGATGAACATAATTTAAAATTCTAAACAAGTCCTGCTGCCTCATGGATTCTGGGGGGTTTGAACCCCATGCCCAGATGTTTTCTATGTGGAGTTGGGCACATCTTCCTTGTATCTGAATGGAATAACCTCCGAATACTTCTATTTTCCTCCTAAATTCCCAGAGATAGGCTAACTAGCAAGTGCTATGCAGTCATATGTCCAAATGAATTGGCCCTGCATTGGAGTGGTGCCCTGCCTTGAACCCAGCATTGCCAGAATGGGCTCCAGCTTCTCACCTCCCTAAACAGGATTAAGTGGACTTGTGAAGATTCAACTCCCTTCACAACAGTGTAAGGGTATATTTGCCATCAACAACTTTTTGAAGGACAGGATAAATTCTCATGGAGGTGTCCTGATAATTATATCTAACTGTGCACTGTCCGTCCTCAGTAATATAAATAAATTTTTGATAAATGGCACATACCTGCATCCTTTCAGGTGCACATGAAGGGGAGTAGGATGATGTCAGCGGCCAACAAGTGATGCATCTTAGTAGGATTTTAGTTGATTTTAATCAAACAATCCATAATTTTTAAACCTTCTAAATAATGTTCACTTTACCATGTCTTTCAGGTCAGTTTGACATTCCATTGAACTTTATTGGTATTCCTCTGCATTTATCTTTGTTCACAACTCAAAGAAACACCTCAATGCCATCTGACTTTTAGTAGAATGCCACAATTTTACAAAGAAGTAAAAAACGTTTACAAATGCTACATTTTGTACAGCTGCTACACATTTTGAACACTGCCACCTCCTTTGGGTCAATTTTGACCCACCATTGTCTACACTCCATTTACGATAGTTTGTTTGTTTATAACCAATAATAATCACTTAAATGTCATCTGTGTGAGTTCCATATTTCAGAGTCAGATCAGAAAATCCATAAGGCACAACAATACAGTTTTACAATGTCATTTATTTTTGTATAGAACAAAAATCACACAAGAAGTGCCGCAATGGGCTTTAACAGGCCCTGCCTCTTGACAGCACCCCAACCTTGATTCTCTAAAAGAAGACAAGGAAAAACTCCCAAAAAGAAAAAAACCCTAGTAGGGAAACAAAAATGGAAGAAACCTTGGGAAAGGCAGTTGAGAGAGAGACCCCTTTCCAGGTAGGTTGGGCATGCTGTGGGTGTCAAAGAGAAGGGGATCAATACAATACACAGAACAAAACAAAAGTAATCCTTAATACAGTATAATAGTAAAATAAAAATATTACAAGTTTATTGTAATATTATAATATTACAAGTACAGAGCAGAATTCAACAGTAGATGATATCCCATAATATGATTTAGATTTATTTAGAGTCCGGGAGACCTCAGCCATCAAACTGCCTCCCCCAATTGGCCATTCCACAGCTGAGATAGCACTGGGCCAGCCAATCCAATGAAAGGACCCCCTACCCGACAATTCCTGTGATCCTCCATCAGGGATGACTTTACCTTAGGCAGGCAAAACCATTTGGCAGTTGGGCCATGGCACAAAGTGCCACATTTGAGTACTGAGAAGAGAACAGAATAGACAGAATAGGTGAGGGTTAATATCAAATTATAACTATCATATTACTTATGTTTTAGTGCTAATGACCAACAACAGAGTAGTCTGTACAGTTAATCAGCAGCTCTAGTCAGGATGTGCTAAACTAAAATAGTGAGTCTTCAGCCGGGAATTGAAAGATGAGACTGAAGGGACATCCCTTATAGTAGCTGGCAGACCAATCCACAGTTTAGGGGCTCTGTAACTAAAAGCTCAACCTCCCACTGTTATTTTATTAATTCTTAGAATCATAAGCAGACCGGCATCTTGAGGTCTTAATGTGCGCTCTGGTTTGTAAGTCATGATAAATTCAGACAGATAAGCCAGACCTTGGCCATTTAAGGCCAAAATGTGTTAAAAGGAGGATTTTGAAATCTGCCCTAAACTTAACCGGGAGCCTGTGTAAGGATTGAAGAACTGGAGTTATGTGTTTGTATTTTCTTGTTCTTGTAATAATTCTTGCAGCAGCATTTTGGATTAACTGGAGGCTGCATAAACAACAATTTGAACATCCAGTGAACACCACATTACAGCAGTCAATCCTACTAGAAATAAATGCATGAATTAATTTCTCAGAATCCTGTTTATTTAGAAAGCGCCTTAATCTCTGTTTTATCAGTGTTTAAAGACAAGTAGTCCTCATCCATCCACTGCTTTAACTCACTAATGCAACTAATTAAAGACAATATTGGAGAAACTTTATTTGATCTAAAAGAAAGGTATAACTGGGTGTCATCTGCATATGAGTGAAAATTAACATTATGTTTCCTAATGATAAATCCCAGTGGAAGCATATAAAGTGAAAACAGTAAAGGTCCCAGTACTGAGCCTTGCAGGACACCATATCTCACTTCTGTGTATAATGATGGCGTACTGTCAGCACATTTCTGTACGTATTGGAATTGATTTGATAACTAAACCAAGCAAGCACAGTGCCTGTGAGCCCAACATCATTTAAAATAGAATGGTCAATGGTGTCAAGTGCTGCACTTAAGTCTAAGAACATAATTACAGTGGAGTTTCCTTCATCAGAGGCTATGAGAATGTAATTTACAACATGCATTAGTGGCGTTTCTGTACTATGACCAGTGCGGTAACCAGACTGGAATTTCTCAAATAAATTGTAATGTGTAAGATGTTACTGAAGTTATTGGTGTCTACTTTTTCTAGTATTTTGATGAGAAAGGGTAAATTTGAAATAGGCCTATAATTAAGTATACGTTGGTCTAGGTGTGACCTTTTAAGTAATCGTTTAATGACTGACACTTTTAGTGCATCAGGTACTCTGCCATGCAATAATGAGTTATTGATAATGTTAAGAATAGGCGCAGTAAGAACATCTATTGCATTTTTTACTAGTTTTGTAGGCACTGGATCTAGGGAACAAGTAGTAGGTTTCATTTTAGAAATTAAAGTTAAGACTTCCTGCTCAGTTACAGCATTACAATTTCTAAAGTGTTGAATGCAAGGTGAGACAGGGTCTGCCAAGCTGGTATGAGGTTTGCACTGTGGTGCTGAGATCTGGGATCTTATATTTTTAATTTTCTCATTAAAGAAGTTCATAAAGTCTGTACTGCTATCTGTTGGTATTTTGCACTGTAGATCTGAATTTCCAATTGTTAATTTAGCAACTGTTCTAAACAGTACCCAAGGATTTTTATTATTGCTATGTATTATTGTAGAATAGTATTCTGAACGAGCTTTAAATAGAGCTTTTTTATATTTTTTAACACTCTCTGTCCATGCAATTTGAAAGACCTGTAGCTTTGTCATTCTCCATCTGCACTCCAGTTTTCGACACTCTAATTTAAGAGCTCAAGTGTTTTCATTAAACCAGAGAGAGTTTCTATGTGCTTTGATCACTTTTGTTTTAAGGGGAGCCACTGCCTCCAGAGCATCTCTCAAGGTCACATTATAATGTGATGTTAGTTGATCTAAATTGTTTTCAATGTTTACATTGGATGTTAACTGATCTAAATGGGTTTCCACAATTACACTCGATTTACTCAAAGTATCACTGCACTGAGTCTGCATTTGAAGACATTGCCCAACTGGGTAGGCATTAGTGACTGAAATGAGACAGGAAAAGTAATGTAACTAAATGACAGTTGGAGATTCAACAGATAGTTCCCAATTTATTGCCAGGAAAGTGTGGAAAAAAAAGGAAAGTAGCTTTGGCTACACCGGTTTGTTTCAGTCACTCACTGGTCCATACTGTCACGCTTGGGTCACAGATTTGCACAAAAACACAGGAGGTTGTAGAGACATGAACTTTATTCAGACACTGCAAATGAACATTTGTCTCTTTTTCAAAAGTTTAAACTCCATAAGACAGTGATGGCAGTTCCGTCAGGAACAGAGAATATCAGAGAGAGAGAGAAAAGCAAAAAGAATCAATTCCAATACTGACAGGTGCTGAACAAGCTTTTGAGTATGCAGAGTACCACGCGAGAGGCTTATCACACGACAGAGTGTAAATAAGGTAAGGAGCAATGTGAAGGTAGTCTGTCAACGTTTTTCAGGGCTGTTCCCAGGAACGTCTGTATTCTCTAGGGGAGCGATCAGCCAGCCACCTCCCACCAGCTCACACCCCATCCCTCAGCTTTATTCACATTCTTGTGAATCAAGCGACTCTTCAAATCAGGTTCAAACAGGCGTGACAATACGTCTGCGTTAACGTGCTCAGAGCCTGGTCGATGTTTTACTGTAAAAATGTAAGGTTGTAAGCCCAAAAACCATCTCATGAGACGAGAGTTTATATCTTTCTGACGGTATAACCATTGAAGTGGTGCATGATCAGTCACTAATTTGAAATTTCGACCCCATAAGTAATAACGAAGCGCTTCCACAGCCCATCTAATCGGCAAGCATTCCTTCTCAATTGTCGAATAAATGCGTTCCCTAGGAAGTAATTTCCTACTCAAATATGTGATAGGGTGCTCTTCTCCATCAAAAATCTGTGACAGGACGGCGCCTACACCAAATGCACTCGTGTCCGTCTGTAGAACGAAATCCTTAGAGAAATCGGGATTCTGCAAAACCGGATAAGAAGACAAGGCAGTTTTCAAATCACAAAAGGAACGTTCACAAATTTCTGTCCATAAAATAGGGCGGTTTTTCCTGCCTCTAGTAAGTTCTGAAAGAGGAGCAGCCCTATGTGCAAAGTTAGGGATGAATCTTCTGTAGTAACTAGCAAGCCCCAGAAAAGCACATACCTGTTTCTACGTTTTTGGCCGCGAGTAAGCAAGCATCTCTTCCACTTTCCTTAACTGTGGCCGAAGTAAACCCCTGCCCATAGAATAACCTAAGTAATGAGTCTCAGACATACCCAGTTTACACTTCTTAGGGTTAGCAGTCAAGCCAGCCTGTCTCAGGCTTTCAAGAACAGCTTGAAGACGCTCTAAATGCGTATGCCAATCATTGCTGAAAATCACGACATCATCAAGGTATGCCCCGGAATATTCAGAATGAGGACGCAGGATCTGATCCATCACACGCTGGAAAGTTAGAGGTGCCCCATGAAGACCAAACGGGAGTCTCGTGAATTCATAAAGTCCGTCAGGAGTCACAAATGCTGTTTTCTCACAACTGCCAGCCTCTAGAGGCACCTGCCAATAACCTTTCGTGAGATCCTGCGTGGAGATATAGCTCGCCTGACCCAGTTTTTCCAACAGCTCGTCAACACGGGTCATCTGATAAGCAACAAATTTAGAGACCTTATTCAAGCGACTGAAATCGATACAGAAGCGAACCGAACCGTCTTGCTTTGGGACTAATATGACCGGGCTGCACAAGTCACTTTTACTTTCACGAATTACACTTAATGCCAGCATCTTCTTGACTTCTTCACGCACAATATTTCGTCGCGCTTCCGGAATCCGAAACGGCCGCATCTGTACGCGAACATCGGGTTCAGTAGTGATTTTATGTTCTGCAAGGTTAGTCTTGCCTGGCAGGTCTGAAAAGAAATCAGTGCTCTGCTCAATCAAAGATAACAATTCCGTCTTCTGTGAGTCGGTCAAATCGTTACTAATGGCAACATCAGCCTGAGAAACAGCAGCCAAGGAAGTGTAAACCCCCTGTCGGCCGTGCCATTCCTTCAAGAGATTAATGTGTAAAATCTGGAATGGTGTGCGCCAGCCTGGTATTCTAACCTTGTAATTTACCGGACCCATACGCTCCTCAATAATGACGGGGCCCTGCCATTTAGCTAGGAATTTGTGCAGGACAGACGGTACCAGTACCAAAACACGATCACCAGGTTTGAATTCACGGAGCTTACAGCGCCTATCGTAAAGACGTTTCTGAGTTTCCTACTCTCGTTGTTGATGCTCCAAAGCAATAGAAGAAAGCCTAGAAATTATGTTTTGCAACGAAATTACCCGATCTACAAAGCTCGGTCCTCGAGTTGTTGTCTCGTTTCCTATCCATTCCTCTCGTACAACATCCAGGATGCCTCGCGGGCGCCTGCCAAATAACAACTCGAAGGGACTCGAGCCAGTGGACACCTGTGGTGATTCTCGCACTGCGTACATAATAAAAGGCAGGACAGAGTCCTAGGTTGTGGGATCATTATGAGCGACTCGCCTGATCATATGTTTTAAAGTCTTGTTAAATCGCTCAGTCAAACCATTCGTCTGTAGATGGTAAACAGTGGTACTCAGTTTCTTAATAGCAAAGCTATCACACAATTGTTTCATCACGCGAGAAGTAAAAGGTGTGCCCTGATCAGTTAAAATTTCTTTAGGGATGCCAATACGAGTAAAAATATCACACAGAGCTTTGGCTGCAACGGAGGAGTTGGCCTTTTTCAAAGCAATCACCTCTGGATATCGTGTTTCATAGTCAACCAACACCAGCAAATATTGGTACCCATTTTTAGTCTTAGGCAAAGGGCCTACAATATCTAACCCCACCCGCTGAAAGGGAACTTCTAAAATAGGCATAGGACAAAGGGGAGCCCGAGGAGGTTTATAAGCAGAGACGATCTGGCAGTCAGGACATGAAGTGTAGAACCGTTCAACATCTTTTCCCATATTCAGCCAATAAAATCGTTTTGATAACCGCTCTCTGGTCTTATCAGGACCCAGATGTCCCCCCAAGATGTGAGAGTGTGCCAGATGCAAAAGAGTTTCCTTATGTACTTCACGTACAACTAATTGTTCAATAAATTTCCCCATTAAATGATCTGAAATCACTCTGAAAAGGCATCCGTCCTTTTCTAGAAAGTGCGGGGTTTTCAAGCCCCCGGATTCACGCTCTTTGTAATAAGAGTCATTGGCAGAGCGAGTCTGTTTAAATGCATATTCTAATGAGCTATCATTATGCTGCAAACGCACAAAATCTGATTGTTCGCTAATGCTCTGTTTGTCATTGGAGACATTTGCAATCTGAGAAGTTGTAGAAGGGCATCCCTGCCACTCTGGGGAAACTGGGAGGGGTGCCGCCCTCAGTCTCACTGGAGAGATCGGGTTCAATATTTAATTGGGGCTCCAGATTTTCCCCGACCGCCACCAGTTCCTCTGCTTCTCCACAATGCCAACAGCCCCCTTCACCAAAGCTTTATATGCGACTCGACAACCGGTGCCTGCAATTCAGTAATTAGTCTAGGAAAAAGGGCATTCCTTCTTCCTATCAGTAATGGCCAGGGGCAGGAGTCCGAAACGGCAGACCAAACTTTAAAGTGGCGACCCTTATAAGTCAAAGGAAGAAGTAATGTCTGATAGTCTTTAACATCACCATGTACACAGCGTATCTTTACAGTCTCAGTGTTACTAAGGCATCCGTCGTCAAGACTGTCTTGTCTGACAACACAAAGGTCACTGCCCGAGTCCAATAATGCTGAGATCTCAAGGCCCCCCAAGTTCACCGAGATCAACAAGCCATCTTTTTTATCTGATGAATAGGGAATACGGGAGCAACAGACCTCGGCCAATCCAATTTTCACCGATTGAGCTGGAGATAGGCGACATCCTCTCGCCAAGTGACCGGGCTGATCACACCGGAAACATCTTCGTTCGGATCCACTGCCGAAATATCCTCGGCGACGTCCACGGCCTCCTCTTCCTCCTCCTGCCTCTCCAGACACGGGCACCTCATTAACAACTGCCCCCCCCGGAGCGATTTGAAATAACTCCTCGGCATCCATCTGCGCAACCACTCCTGGTACCACTTGTCACGCTTGGGTCACAGATTTGCACAGAAACACAGGAGGTTGTAGAAACATGAACTTTATTCAGACACTGCAAACGAACATTTGTCTCTTTTTCAAAAGTTTAAACTCCATGACAAGACAGAGATGACAGTTCCGTCAGGAGCAGAGAATGCCAGAGAGAGAGAGAGAAAAGCAAAAACAATTCCAATACTGACAGGTGCTGAACAAGCTTTTGAGTATGCAGAGTACCACGCGAGAGGTTTATCACACGACAGAGTGTAAATAAGGTAAGGAGCAATGTGAAGGTAGTCTGTCAACGTTTTTCCCAGGAACGTCTGGATTCTCTGGGGAGCGATCAGCCCCCCAGCTCACAATACAGACACCACATCTGGTGTGTTGCCCTGGGATATACAGAACATCCTGGAGACTGCATGAGGTAACATTTCAGGCAGGTCAGCAGTGGACTTCTAGTTATTTCAGTCTGTGGTGTAAACTTCAATATCCTCCCTTGGTGTTGCCTTTGGAAAGGAAAGACTCTCATAAGGTTCTGACAGACCCACATAAATAACAGGGTAAAGCAATTAATCCATAATATCTCATAACTGCACTTGAATATTTTTGTGAAATGTTTAACTTTATTTCAAGTATTATAAAATTATTTTTAACTTGTACTTAAAAATACTCTGGGAAAATATTTTACTACTCTTCACTGCTTTTTGCCATGATATCATGGCTCCATACACTGCTTTCTGTGTACCCATACATCCATTTATCTTCATAACTGACAACTCCAATCCAGGCTTGCTGTTGGAGTCTACTGAAACATGACCAGGGTACATCAGATGTACACAATATCCATATTATGCCACGTAGCATCAGTAAGCAGCATAGTCTCGGGGAGAAGAGTTCTGGTCCCACTTGCTGTTGCCAAGTGGAAATGACATCATTTTGCAGAACTATCTATCGTTTTCTGAAACTTTGCAATGTGAAGCGTTTCATATTTAAAAACTGCACCCTTCCGTGAACCATCAATGTAAGTTGTGCTAACCTAATGTGAACTGTGCAGTACGAAATAAAGATAAACTGTTCATGATTGAGAGGAGAGCTGAAGGACGTGTTCCAAGACTACAGGATATGAGATTTCAACCAAGAATGAATCACACAGAATGCATGATAAAAGCACTGTAGTTATGTAGGAATATGTCAAATGAGGATACGGATACAAAAGTAGTGTTTACACAAAAAATGTAAAGTATTTGTAAATGGAATGAATTACCTCACAGAGCATTCACCACATAGGAACCTTTAAATCTCAATCTAATGTTATTTTGGTTAATTTTAGGTGAACAAGTACTTGTTAAGCATTAATGTGTGTTTCTGTGTTTTAGAATGGTTTTGCTGTCTTACTATGCTGTATTACTATTTTTCAAATTTTTATGTTATTTTGTTTATTTTTGGTTATTTCTCTATTTAAGTTACTGGCCTGGCCTGGCCATTGATGTCTTTTGGAGGCTTCACACCCATTTCACCACGTGGAAAAGCACATTGCATGATATTTTATCAGAGGAGATGTCACATTTGACAACTGATCTCATTGTCTTTACAATGTCATATTACACAACCCAGAATCAAAGCATAATTTCAAAAGTACTGCAGGCTTGATGATTTTTTTGACAGCTAATAATGTGCTGCCTGTATGAAGGCTTTCCAACTAAGGTAAGTTCAGCCACAACCTCTGTACTTTTGTTTTTTTACTTTTTCCATTCTGTCAGGGTATGAAACACTTGAAATATCAGGCAGATGAGTCTTCCGTCTGTTAACACAGTTCAGAATACCCGAATTCCTTATCCCATGTGGCTGAGTTCTATGCAATGTACTTCTGGGTGAGCGCTCATTTGTTTTCAGCTCTCACACATACGTAGCTTATCCTCATGACTTAACAGAAAATCAGACTTATTTGATTTAGTCAAAGCAAGTTGCAGATTGGTCTGATTCAGTTGGGAAGGTCACAGATGCAAGATTATAGAAATGAAGTCTGCAACTGAAAATTGCCGGAGAAATCTTGTAATGTGACAAGATCTTAAGAGTTTTGAGAAGACAAGGCCTTTCAAGCCAGCTTAGCCTTGTCAGTCTCTTTTCACCTTCTTTGATAAAAGGATGTCTGCTGTTAACTGTGACAAATAAAGTCATGGCTCCTTTTGTACACTGTAAATGATATAGAAAAGTATATTCTTAAAGCTGATGATTAACATATATTCAAAGAGAATCATAAGCACATATGAAAATAAGCATTGTATCGTAATGCACGTTAGCATGGTAATGGTTAAGTCACAAAAAGGCTTGTGCCTGTGCATTTTTTATTTTTCTACCAATATTTCATGAGTCAAGGTCAAGAGTGTAGAAAGAGGCTAACAAGCAGGCCCCCCTCTTCTCCAGGTGGCTAGCATGAGCTGAGAACTAGAGATAATGGTGGCAGGAACTGAACCGGTTCAAGAAGGGGAGAGAGCCTGCCAGATGGCCATGGTGGATAAGATAGAGTGCTGCGCTCATTAGGCTGGGAAATATTGGTGGAACTAATTAGAGGTGGGACCAATGCAACGGGGAATTGGAGTCAGGTAGGAGTGTCGAATGAACTGAGTGAGGTAAAGTTTTGATAAGGACTACAATAAATGTAAGGTAGCCGAGTTACTTATTGCTCGAGTCATCTGATTTGAGTCCATATGTACATTGCACAATAAAGCTCGATTCTGCTGCCTGTCCTGCGATTCCAGGTGTCTTCTCCGGGCCAAGGGTGCCTCCATCTCTGGTTCGCCAATAACAGTGACAAACCACAGCCTGACTGGCTCCCATTCAATAGCGTCAATATGACAGAGTAACTAAAACTCCTGCTTCAGGCCTCAGCCCACGTTGGTGTGGTATGAAGAGTCCAAGGGTGTTTTAATAGTTTGATTTATTATTGATTTTAAAGGGTTTTTAGTACGGCCCAGTGGCTTAACAGTGGACAAGCAACTCACACGAGAATACATTCGATAACAGAGGTTCAGTTAATTATGTGAGGAGATATGGTGTGTAATTAATTAGAGTCAACTGGGAAGACCACAACATAAAAGATAGGGTGGTTCAATGCTGGAGACAAAACTAGGAGGAAAAGAGAATGAAAGGAGAAGAAAAAAATAAAAAGAGAGAACAAGCAGTCGCTCATTAGATGTCTGGCATACTGAGTTTTCTGAACTGAAAGGACAGGACAGGCAGCATCGGCTCTGTTGAATCATCTAAAGAGAGCAGGACCAATGGCTGTGTAGATGTTTCAGGGTGTGGCGATGTTCACGTTTGCTGGGCAGTGGAGTAGAAAATGGATGAGGAATGACCAAGGAACACAGACAGATACACAGCATGGTGGCATCAGTAGAGAGGGTAAGGCACCCTGGTGAGCTGCGGGTTATTGAATAAGGTGGCAATTCGGGTCTGCAGGTACCAGCCAAGGTGACAGATCAGGATGTAGTAGGTTATACGGTATGAATTCTTGAGGATGCCCTAATGATGGAAGGAACGAATACATCATGAAGGATTGATGGGATTTTAGAAGTATTTATTTATTAATTTATTGGATCACCTAAGAGATAATGTTTTGTTTTAAAGGCATGATTTTAAAAAGGACCATAATCATCCTATATTTTGCCTTAGTATAAAGTGGCTCTATTTTCCCACTAGGACTTTTTATTATGCAGACATTTACAAAATGCCTCAAATCCCATACTGTAATCACATTGTCAAAGATGCCTGTTACTGCAGTTCAGCACTTTACCCTTCCTTCTGCATCTGTAACCCCAGACAATTAGATAGAGTACCAGAATAGGCAGGAGAAAAAGTTACATTTTATTTATGTACTAGCCGTCCCCTGCATCTTTGCCCATGTAAAGGTGAAACAGGACAGCAGGGATGGCAGGTCCCTACTCCTAACATCACGCTTCCCCCTCCACTCAGCCTGCAGTCTCTATCTCGGATTAGCGTGAAGCAAGTTCTAGAAAAAAACCCAATCTAGACACGCAGGTTAGGTGCATTGGCAATCCTAAATTGTCCCTAGTGTGTGCTTGGTGTGGGGGTGTGTGTGTCCTGTGGTGGGCTGGTGCCCTGCCCAGGATTTGTTCCTGCCTTGCACCCTGTGTTGGCTGGGACTGGCACCAGCAGACCCTCGTGACCCTGTGTTGGGATATAGCGGGTTGGATAATGGATGGATGGAAAACCCAATCTAAATCCATTAAGCAGTTATCTCGCTCGCTAGCTAAGCAGATGTAAGATATGCAGTGAGGATGGCACTTGAGTGAGGAGGGCCCTGCTTCCCTCCCCTCGGCCAGCTGCATCTCTCTCGGATTTGAGCAAATAAATCAGTACCACAAGTGGTATGATATTTAGCACAATTTAGCAAAATCAACTGGGATGTTCAAGCAAATTATAGAATAAAACCCAATCTAAATCCATTAAGTAGTTCTCTTGTAAAAAGCGGACAGACATACAGAGAGACAGACAGACAGATGTTTGATTTTATATATATATAGATATTAAAGATAATATATTCAAAATATCAACAGAGTGCAAATGTGAGTGTTGGAAAAATAATATCTATAGAACCTGTGTAATAATCAGTTCATCTTACTTAGACCACCAGGTGGCTCTCTGTCTTGGTGTGATCCAACAAAGTCCGTCATGGACCTTCACGCAGCAGGCAGTCTGCATAGGGCAGCAGAAATGGCCTCTCCTTATGATGGAAAAAAGGCTGAGAGAGAGAGAGGGCATAGCTTCTCAGGCCTCATTCATCCAATTCTAATAGTCCTTGACACACCTCTCGCACAAATGGGAGTGTGTAGTACCAAAGGACACAGCTCAAGCAGATTTCAGCTCATGCTTTCATCTTGGGTGGAGGGGAATGGGATTTCATGAACTTTATCTACACCTTCCATTCCAGCCTATACGTGGAGGCCTTAATTTATGTACCTTGCACAAGTGGAAGCATGTAGTTCCCAATGACTCCGTTGAGGCAGACTTGGTCCTTATTCTAGCCCATGCTTATATCTCTAAAAACCTACCTCCCTTCAGGCTTCCACCTTCCACTGCAGGCTTGCTGCCACCTTTGTGGCCTTGTTGCCAGCTCACTTTGTATTCCACCAGAATAGCAGATCAGTCAGTTTCTGAGATTTTGTCAATACTAGCATTAACTAGCACTAAGTTCACCAATATTTTTATAAAATATTTTTCTTTTTTTTAGTATATATTTTTAACACAATATTTTTAGACTGTACTCATGGCAGAGACGCAAGTCTTTAGCGGTTCTAATTATGAGTCTCAGTCCTGTGCTCCATTCCTTTTTGTTTAGTTATCTATCGGTGCCTTTATATATATCTATACTAATAAAAGGCAAAGCCCTCACTGACTGACTGACTCACTGACTGACTCACTCACTCACTCACTCATCACTAATTCTCCAACTTCCCGTGTAGGTAGAAGGCTGAAATTTGGCAGGCTTATTCCTTACAGCTCACTTACAAAAGTTAAGCAGGTTTCATTTCGAAATTCTACGCGTAATGGTCATAACTGGAAGCTGTTTTTCTCCATTTACTGTAATGGAGATGAGCTCGAAAGCCATGGGGGCGGAGTTTCATGTGTCATCATCACGCCTCCCACGTAATCACGCAGTACGTAGAAAACCAGGAAGACCTCCAAAAAGCGCTGAAGAAAACATGCATTATATAATTGAGAAGGCAGCGAAACAATAAGAAGCGAGCGAGTGATATATACAACCATATTCATGAGTTCTGCTACTTCGGAAACAAAGCACGGTGTAAACCTAAACTTTAAATTAAGTTCATAGACAGGCTGCCACTAGCGTTTGTAATTTAGTGCCCGCCCATATAAGGCCGTCCGTCAGCGTTTATATATATAAACCATTTTCTGTAGATATCTCTCTATCATTATAAAAAAATCCTAGGACGACATGAAATTTTTTAGCCTGGGAAAAGATGTGACTTTTTCAGAGAGATACTTTCAAGTCCCGCGAGATGAGACTTAGTGCCAAGAGATTTAACAATGCCTGGGGCCGGAAATAAAAGACAAAGAGTAGATGACAAAGTAGATTGTTGTAAAGAGGTTCAAAAACATTAGCGCGATACACATGCGGAGCATTTTAGAGATAATGAAAGTACTAAAATTCAAACATCTCAAAAAAATGACAGTAAAGATCACATAAGCGCAAACAAACAGAAATTATTACTCAGTGAAATAATGGAACAGCGAAAAGAGGTGGAATATATTGTTATGATTTAAACTTTAAGATAGATAGATAGATAGATAGATAGATAGATAGATAGATAGATAGA
>JANRMT010062791.1:8592517-8606621 GCA_026402145.1 Polypterus bichir lapradei
AGATAGATAGATAGATAGATAGATAGATAGATAGATAGATAGATAGATAGATAGATAGATAGATAGATACTTTATTAATCTATCTATCTATCTATCTTAAAGTTTAAATCATAAGTCGGAGACTTGTAGATTGTCTAATTCGTGTTGCATCAGGGAAAAGTAGTGTTTCTTCCAAATGAAGAGGTGTATTTGTGAGAATTAAAAGATCTGTTGTTTGATGAAAGTGAAATCCACATACTCGAGCAGCAGAGACACGAAATGGCTGGCACATAGTGCAGGCAGAGTGGTTGGTGAGTGAAGCGAGCAGGGGGCAAAGCCCCCTAGTTAACTGAAAGTAATCTCAGTATATACCTGTACATACATTTTTGTTTTGCTGCTGCCATTTTGTGGTGATCATTTCACAGCCATTGCCAGAGGTAGGACTTCAGGTTTCAAATCTTGTGTTATAAAGATTAAATTCAAGTAACTCATGTCAAATCACAGGATTTGATCAAGTCAAGTCGTAGTTGAGATGACTTGAGTAACAAAGTGCTTGCACGTTCACCACCATCTGCAGGTAATCTGGTTATGATAAGGTCTGATGTATGCTAACCTACAGTACAAGGTGAGAATAGGCCTTCTCAGAAAACAATTCTTAATAAGAAATAACTGCAATAAGTTTATAAATAATTTGGTTACTTTAAAGTAATTGGCATTTGTACACAAACACAATGCATATAAAGAAAATAAATTTGGACTGGGTATGCCACTTAATGCAACTCCATAATCAACTCTCATTTTAAAATATGTTCTTTACATTTTTTTCATTTTTATAGATTAAGAAAATAATTTAACAATTCTTTACAAAGTATTGCACTTGCAGGAAATGAAGTTTGACAGACTTATCTCTTATTTTATCAGCCGTCCATGACCAAATATCTCCTCAACAAGATAACCGGAAGCAGGCACTGCCAGTGTTCTCATTGCCAGTTTGAGTAATGATGGAGAGTCAGTTTAGTGACAGCCCCAATGCGAATGTTCACACCATTGCTGTTATCTTTTCACTTTCAGCTTTTATTTTTTTTACAGTACAATGCAAACAGACCTAATGTACTCCTACCCAGTACCCTTGGGTCCAGGTCTTCATTTGAAGATGCAGCAGGCTGCCTTTGGGTTTGGGGTCTGCTCAACCTGTCTTGCCTGTTCCATGATCAGCTTTAGTAATAAAAAGTATATAGAAATACTGAGGGCAGTTATTAAAACATGCTTCAAACACCTAACATCTGTCTAGAAACACACAACATGACATGTCTGCTGCAGATTTTACTGTAAACCTTTGGCAGTGTTTAGCTTGTGTACTGCTTGCTTTAAGTAGCCAATGTTTTCTCACTGCCAGTGAAACAAATCCAAGCCGCTACGCTTCAGTGAAACAGCACCAGGGTTGCAAGTGCAACCTGTCCACACGGGCTTGCAGCCAATTAATTAAAGACTTAAAGTAATCTTAGCTCTGACATCACTTAGTTCATGTCAGGTATCTAAACCTCTTTGATATTGAAACATCATCTAATTCTTGTTGTTTGCAACTCAGGCAGCATACCATAACCTGTTGTCCCTTCTTGAAAAATCTAACAGCTGCGAGCTACAGAAAGGGCAGCAAAGAGCAAAGTAACCCTGCAAAGCACTTGGAGGACATCACTTACTGTATGTGAAAAAGCAGTTATGATGCTCTCCTCTGCATGATCCCTTTGAGCAACTTGATGGCAGGTCAGAGCCTCACTTGGATCAGCAGTTGACAGAGAAATAAAAACAAATGGAACGTGATTCATGCACATGCCCCATGTAGGTAGTAAGGGACTCGGATCTGTGTGGGAGAAAGTGGATCAGGATTAGAGAGAGGTAACGCCAAACAGAGCTGGAGGAGTTGACATGCCGCCGAGGAGACAGGCTGAATTCTTTCATGGCTGAACTGGCCCATTAGTTGGAACAATGACACGTCAAAGTGACAGAATTCAGAGCTCACTCTCTAGCTAGCATACCTGTTTTTCTGAATCTTGAAATGGCAAATTAAGTTTGAAGATGTTGTTGTCCTGTCAATGATTTTTGACACGCAGATCTTGCAGATGGCCAGTGAGTAAACTAAGAATATCCAACACTGATAATCTCCAGTGCTGATTCCTCCATTACTCTTACTCTCCAATGCACTCATTAGTCCTGATGACTTACCACAGGAATGGTGCACAATGAGTATTTTAAAAGAAAGTAAATTAAAGGAATTAAAATTTGAAAAATAATTGTCAACATAATGTAAGAATTTGTAAGGCATTTACCTTGAGTCTGAGTCAAGTTGTAAGTCATCAATAAGCAAGTCTAATTAGTGCTGAATCTTTTTTAATATTATTAAGTAAGTCAAGAAAATTAGGACTCAAGTCTAACTCGAGCCAAGTCATATGATTCAAGTTGCCCACCTCTAGCCACTACCCTTTAACTTAGAGTTGATATGCTCATTGATGGACACTTATTCTTGCGGAAGCCAGACAGAACAATTAGATTGGCACATTTCTTGTGACCGGTGTCGCCGTCGATTTGCTGAAGGTGGTGGCGGTCACTCAAAGGCAGCTTGGTAGCTCCTCCGCTGCCTATTCCTACCTCGTAACGCCAGCAGCTGCACACTCGCTCTCTGTTAAATGGCAAACCAATGGCAAAGACACGCAGCTGCCCTTTGAAAGCTCCATCTTAAACAGTATTTCAATGGGAAAAATCACACTTTTAAATGGCCTTTTGCAGGATCAACTGCTGGTTTGCAGGCTTACTGTGTAACACGCTTGTTGTATGATGTTTAGAACATTTAAAAGACCTCACTTTTCTGTCCTGTCTCCCCCAGACTGTGTCTGCTCCAGCCGCTGCTTCCGAGCCGCTGAATCTGCCTAATGAGAAACACTTTGTGTTCTTTTAAACTGAAGAACAGAGCTAGAGCAGGACATTTGAATTGCCTGATCAGCATTATTGTCTAATTTGGACACTGTCTAATATGCTATGACAAAGTAGCTGAAGCGTATTAACATGTTGTATATCCATAGACCACAATGCTTATCTAAACTCTAATTACTAGTGTTATGCCATATAGTGATGCAATTGTTAAAATGACAGAAAAATATCATAGGAGACAAGAGGCACTTCTCAAATGTGTGGAGCCCAGTAGCTGCGGTGGTCTATGTGTGTGTGTGTGTGTTTGTATGTTTACACTGTTACTGCACTTATTACAACATGTAAATTAATTATTATGCTTCAGTTACTTTGTGGTACTGAGCTCCTGAATGGATAACAGCAATGTTAACTTTTTATTTGCTTTCAGCAACAATTATTGTTCAGTGTTATTAGCTCTTCTCTGAAACACCACAGGGAGTTTAAAATACACAGACTGGAAAAATTGGTGGCTGGTGTTTTAGGAGGAAGCCCTGTGGTTATAGCCTTTGCAGCACAGGATTTCAATGCAATTCACTACAAACTTTTTAATGGGTTGTCCCCAAACGTGTTTTCTCATTTGAGAATCACAGCTGGCTCCATTAATCCTTTTCTCTATGTGGATTCCCTCCATAGTGACAAATACAGGTGCTGGTCATAAAATTAGAATATCATGACAAAGTTGATTTATTTCAGCAATTCTTTTCAAAAAGTGAAACTTGTAAATTAGATTCATTCATTACACACAGACTGATGTATTTCTAATGTTTATTTCTTTTAATTTTGATGATTATAACTGACAACTAATGAAAGTCCCAAATTCAGTATCTTGGAAAATTAGGATATCAATTAAGACCAATGCAAAAAAAGGATTTTTAGAAATGTTGGCCAACTGAAAGGTATGAACATGAAAAGTATGAGCATGTACAGCACTCAATATTTAGTGGGGAATCCTTTGGCCTGGATTACTGCAGCAATGCGGAGGGGCATGGAGTCGATCAGTCTGGGGCACTGCTCAGGTGTTATGAGAGCCCATGTTGCTCTGATAGTGGCTTTCAGCTCTTCTGAATTGTTGGGTCTGGCATATTGCATCTTCCTCTTCACAATACCCCATAGATTTTCTATGGGGTTAAGGTCAGGCGAGTTTGCTGGCCAATCAAGAACAGGGATACCATGGTCCTTAAACCAGGTACTGGTAGTTTTGGCACTTTGTGCAGGTGCCAGGTCCTGTTGGAAAATGAAATCTGCATCTCCATAAAGTTTGTCAGCAGCAGGAAGCATGAAGTGCTCTAAAACTTCCTGGAAGACGGCTGTGTTGACCTTGGACCTCAGAAAACACAATGGACCAACACCAGCAGATGACATGGCACCCTAAGCCATCACTGACTGTGGAAACTTTACACTGGACCTCAAGCTAGGTGGATTCTGTGCCTCTCCTCTCTTCCTCTAGACTTTGATTTCCAAAGGAAATGCAAAATTTACTTTCATCAGAGAACATAACTTTGGACCACTCAGCAGCAGTCCAGTCCTTTTTGTCTTTAGCCCAGGCGAGACGCTTCTGACGTTGTCTCTTGTTCAAGAGTGGCTTGACACAAGGAATGCGACAGCTGAAACCCATGTCTTGCATACGTCTGTGCGTGGTGGTTCTTGAAGCACTGACTCCAGCTGCAGTCCACGCTTTGTGAATCTCCCCCACAATTTTGAATGGGTTTTGTTTCACAATCCTCTCCAGGGTGCGGTTATTCCTATTGCTTGTACACTTTTTTCTACCACATCTTGTCCTTCTCTTCGCCTCTCTATTAATGTGCTTGGACACAGAGCTCTGTGAACAGCCAGCCTCTTTAGCAATGACGTTTTGGGTCTTGCCCTCCTTGTGCAAGGTGTCAATGGTCATCTTTTGGACAACTGTCAAGTCAGCAGTCTTCCCCATGATTGTGTTGCCTACAGAACTAGACTGAGAGATCATTTAAAGGCTTTTGCAGGTGTTTTGAGTTAATTAGCTGATTAGAGTGTGGCACCAGGTGTCTTCAATATTGAACCTTTTCACAATATTCTAATTTTCCAAGATACTGAATTCGGGACTTTCATTAGTTGTCAGTTATAATCATCAAAATTAAAAGAAATAAACATTTGAAATACATCAGTCTGTGTGTAATGAATGAATCTAATATGCAAGTTTCACATTTTGAATGGAATTACTGAAATAAATCAACTTTGTCATGATATTCTAATTTTATGACCAGCACCTGTACATTACAATCTTTTTTGCTGGCTTAATCTTTGCTAATCATAATTTGACTGTTAAATTCTTAACATTAGTTTGGGTTTTTTGCATGGTTTGTAACATTATGTTTGATGTATGTTGCATTTTTTAAGCATTGCATTTAACTGAATTAGTTATTTATGGTTATTATGCTTCATTAATAGTCAGGACCATAAGTGTTTGGACAGTGACACAATTTTCATAATTATGATTCTGTACACCACCACTTCGACCCTTTTGATCATTTGCAACAGAAGACAGCTGTGAACTTCAACTTGCCATGTTGCTCATAATTTCCATGGTTTTCGCCCACTTGAACCACCCCCACTTTGCTTTAGCCATCTTTAAAGTATTGTTTATGGCTTTTGGAGCCATTTCATCCCAAATGTAAGATGGCAGTCAGTAATACAGTGTATATTTATTTAATCCATTAGGAAGGTCTACAGGACGGTAGTGAGACCAGCTATGTCATATGGGTTGGAGACGGTGGCAGTGACCAGAAAGCAGGAGACAGAGCTGGAGGTGGCAGAGTTATAGATGCTAAGATTTGCATTGGGTGTGACGAGGATGGATAGGATTAGAAATGAGTACATTAGAGGGTCATCTCAAGTTGGACGGTTGGGAGACAAAGTCAGAGAGGCGAGATTGCGTTGGTTTGGACATGTGCAGAGGAGAGATGCTGGGTATATTGGGAGACGGATGCTAAGGATAGAGCTGCCAGGCAAGAGGAAAAGAGGAAGGCCTAAGAGAAGGTTTATGGATGTGATGAGAGAGGACATGCAGGTGATGGGTGTAACAGAACAAGATACAGAAGACAGAAAGATATGGAAGAAGTATTAATGAAAATGATGGCAAACCAAAACTGAGATTTAAAGCAGGAAAAAAAAAGTTGTATAAATTTTGTATAGACCTTCTCAAATACCCTTGTGATTATGTTCAAATCAAGTTAGCTGATCATCAAGCATTAACAGAACTTTCTGTTCAGTGAAGGCACTGCTTATGAAACAACTTCACATCTTAAGAAAGCCTCAACCTCTAATTTCAAACTTCATAACAGGAAGAGGATAGTGTTATCTCCTTCATTTTAAGGTAAGCACCACTGATCAATTCTGAAAACCCTACTGGAGATTTGTTCAACTTTGTTAAGGCACAGTTTATTTACTTTTTTTTTTTTGTGGAATTAAAAGGAAATTCCTAGCTCCCATAGATTGTGGTGTTACCTCATAGAAACGGGGACCAGACTGATTCATTGGTTGGGTGTCTGCTGCTGGGTTTCCTTGTACTCTTGGGTTTTTATGTGAATGTGCTGAGGTCTAAAGACCCAAGGTTTAGATTAAATGCTGCTTTAAAAGTTTTCCAGAACAACTGCTGTGTTGCCATGTTTTCTACCCTTAAAAAGAACACTGGATTGATGGTTTTCCTTACACAGATGGCTGCTAAGCCAGTTTACAGCTTCTTACTACACTGAACTAGAAAAAGCAGAGGCAGAAAACATTTTGGGAAAAAAGGATTTATTTATTTTGAGAAAAAAGAGATTTTAATCTACTACAGTCAACAGATAGGAGATTAATCTGTAAACTAAATAAAGTGAGGAAATTCTGTACAGCATGCTCTTTCCCTTAATATGCAATGTTGCACAGTACAAACAAACTATAAAAAAGTTGCTTGATATTTTCATTTCCTTTAGGCAGGTACCAAACAGACTATAAGAAAAAACAGTTACCAAATGAAGACATTCTGTGTTTGCCAAGTTTAAATAGGAAATTTCATATTTGAGAAGTACAACTGTCCTTTTAAATGTTCATCAGAGTAAAACATAATGACTACAAAATACAACATGATTGCATTCCAAGTCCATTTAGATTCAACTGTTGTTCTTTTTTCCCCTCCGAGTATCTACAAACAATGGGTAACAGTCCACTTCATGACAATTTGAGACCCTGGATATTTGCTCGTAGGTTTAGTATTTCTTTTTCCTGTCTTGTCTTCTCTTCTTTAAATGCCATTTTGTTTGCTTTCTTTTCTACTCTCCTTTGCTGCAGATGGAGAAAAAAATGCAAAGATGTTAAGTTTCTAAACAAAATATACATACATACTGATGGTTTTAGACATTAACTCTTCTGGGGCAGAATGACTTTTTTCTTTGTAATGGCTGTCAACGTTTTATTACCACTCTAAGAACACTTTACACTCGATCATATTGAAGCATATGCTACAGTTCAAGTCAACCATTTGCATACTAAGTCGCACTGCTTAGAATACCGGTGGCACTGATAATGGTGTTTTTCAGCAGCAGTCTCACTGTCCCTTTCTTCTGACAGCTGAAATCCTCACTACACAGTGCAGAATCCAAGACATCAACTATACACAACATAATACAGTTTCTTCTGCAGAAGATTTCGTGGACTGGAGTGACTACTGGTTTTTGATACTTTGCCATATGGAAAATAAATGGCAAGTCTGGAATATGCTGCCATCTAGTGTAGGGGTGGCCAACTCCGATCGTGGAGAGCCACAGTTACTACAGGTTTTCATTCTAACCATTTTCTTAATTAGTGATTAGTTTTTCCTACTAATTAACTTCATTTAATTAATTTGCTACTGAAGACACTTTAAATCAAAGCTAAGCAACACTGGCCCCTGAGGGCCACAGTGATGGTCCAATTGCTTCATTAGGAATCATTCATTGCTGATGAAGTGCTTACTGCTCAAGTGACATTATTCTGGTTCATTTTAGTTGTCTTGCTTGTTAGGATTTTGAACACTTATTTGCTTATTTTAGTCTTAAACAGCTGCATTAATTGTTGTAACTGCTCCTTATTAGCACTAACATGCCAATGACAAAGGAACCAGCAGTTCAACAACTAGCTTGTCTCCATTTCCACCCATGTGTATTCATCATTCACTGTTTGACTTAATTAAGACCTCAGAAGGAAAATGAAAAGAAAGTGAAGAACTGAAAATCACTCATTTGTTTTAGGCTTCAAAGCACTTGGATTATACACGTATCATTAAAAAGGTAAAAAAAAAATCTATGATTTAAGAATTGACATGGCAGAGTTAAAGTACTAACAAGCCATGAATCAAATAAACTCTGTTGTTGGTGAGAAATTGGTTTAAAATTAAGCAACTGGGTTGGAACAAAAACCAGCACCCACTGTAGCTCTGCAGGATTAGAGTTGGCCACCCCTGATCTAGTCGATAAAACCAGACAATACATTCTAGGTGACTTTTTTCAACACAATATATTTTCAGAGTTGCAGCATCATGATGTCAGTGCAGTTTTAGGACAGCAGTTAAGGTTATGTTAGTATGATGAGGGTTTAGTGTTAACTGTACCCACATTCTCAGTGACATAAACGTTACACCTAATGCAAGACATTCACTTCAACACGTACCCAGCAGTTCAATGTTCCTGTCTTTAAACATTTTCTATATTTAATCGTGTGGCTTAATTTACAGTAAGTGTTCTGTGCACTGAACTTCTCTTTTAGTTAGTTGTGAGAACTCCCTTTTTGCAGCCTCTGAAATTGTCAGTACTTTAGGTTTTCCTTCAGAATGAATTAATAATATTTTAGCACATTAGGACAGAATTCACATTTTATGTTTTTCCTTCTTTTTTCCTAATCTGCTTACTAAGTTTCTCACTGTTTAATTGCCGCTTTTTAAAAATAAATGTAATGAACTATTAAACAATGGAGCAGAATACCTTAAATAATTTGTTCTTTACAAAGTAGCTAATATAATTCAGTATTTATAAATAAACAAAAACCAAAAATTAGGTTATCCCCCTCAAACACTTAATGATTGCTGACAAAACACACAAGTTTTCTTCTACACCACTAGGAATATCTCCAGGGACAGAATGACAGCCGGCATGGCCTGTTCAGGTAACAACATAAAATTCTACCTAATAATGAAAATAGTGGAAAACACATCTGAAACCACTAAGGGTCAAGAGAACCAAGGCTCCCCTAACTCTTACCTTGGAACTTATTTTGCATTCATTTCTTTACACCAGGAGAATACTCAATTTATGTATAGTTTTAAATGCTTTACCAAAAAAAAAAAAAAAAAAAACAAAAAAAAACTCTCGCCTGGAAAATACCCAAGACTGCCACAAAAACTACTAACTTAAATGGCTAAATAGTAATTGAACATTCAGAGAAAAGTGTTTAAACTGCATATTCAAAATTTTGTCAACATAAATATTTAGATTTGAAAATGTGCTGAGATTACTATAGCTTAAAATTGTAAATGCAGCTCTTCATGATGATATTTTTAAATTAAATTTTTTTTTTTAAAAGTTCTCCCCACTACAAAATGACCACCCTAGAAAATACAGTCAAAAACAAAATTGGAATAATTTTAGACATGTGACCTTTGCTATTTGAAAATGGGGAAAAAAGCAAAAAAAAAAAAAAAAAAACAAACCTTTCGCCCTTCCTTTATTGTTTGTTTTCGTGCTTTCCGTTCTTCACTTGTTTCATCTTTTGGTCTTGGCTGTGTTGAGACACTGGGCAGGTCAGTGTCATTGATTCTTTGCATGCGTTCCACTTGCTTAGCTGTTAAGCTCTTTTTAGGCAAAACCTCGAGTGGAATGCCCGTTTTATTAGACACCTTAATAGGTTTTACCTGGGAGAGGAGAAAACAAATAGATTAAAATCAATAAAGTCAAAGTTTTTTGTTAAAGAATATTTCAAGCTGAACATGAACAGTAACTCTTTATACAGTTATTTTGGATTTAATGTTTTGAGTAAAGGCACTAAATAAAAAAAAAATGTATTATTATTTAATAACATTATAAATACTGGACAAGTAGGCACATCTCTTTGCGTCCACAATGCAAATGGAAGCTGGAGAACATTTGCAGCCTTCAGAAAATGAATAAAGTCTTTTTTTTTTTTTTTTAAGGTCAATTACTTCTGGCAAGATGCAGCGTTTTCAAAACAATTATCATGTCCAAAAATCTAAAGCAATAAAGAGGCTTGACTAATTATTTACAAAAAGTGATAAGTTATATGTTGTTGACATTATTTGGATTTAAAAGGAAAACTTCAAAGACAGAAATTTCATTAGAAAATCATGGCTAGATGATGATGATTATGATATACTTAATTAATCCCTGACCGGTCTTTTCACATGAAGTGATCTGTAACACTTTTAGCCTGTAATGCTTTTTAGTCCTATTGCTCTAAGTAGGATAAAATCTTTGTAGCATGCGAACCCCAAGCTAACCACAGACATTTGCAAGTAGGACTCAGGTGTCTATGTAACCTATTTATATTAGATTAGCAAGTTATCAGTTATATGCTAAACATGCTTTTGTATATTCATACAATATAAAGGCTTTGTCTAACAAAACTGTACACACTTGTGATTACAATTTAGAGTGCATAGTGTGCTCCAAAGGCATCTTTTTAAAATAAATTCTTATATTGCTGGATGTGGACCTGGGATTGGCATTTTTCCCTTATAATCTATATGCCTTGTTTACTTCAGTTACCGGAATAATGTAAAAAAAAGTTGTAATTTTAGAGCTTCTATTTCAGATGCAGTTACTGATGAGTCTTTTAAATGAAAACGTACAGGTCCCAGCCTTGAAATGCGTGTAGTACTCATGGTGAAACAAGAAGCATTTGGGAGCACTCAGAACGCTCAGGCAGCATCTGGCAGTTGGTGCTCTCAACATACGAGTTGAGGCAATGAAGAAGATTATTACAGACTGA
The DNA here is from genome assembly GCA_026402145.1 of Polypterus bichir lapradei. NCBI lineage: Eukaryota > Metazoa > Chordata > Cladistia > Polypteriformes > Polypteridae > Polypterus > Polypterus bichir. The sequence goes on from JANRMT010062791.1 coordinate 8,603,450, forward strand.
ATATACAGCTGATATATAACCCAAACAATCACAAAAATCATTCTGTTATAGCAACTATGCTTGTACAGCCAATGAATAATCAAAATAGCATAACCAAATCAAAAAATAAACTGATAAGGCACATATCACACCAAGACTGAGTGCTCTGTTGTGTAAAGCAAGTGCTTGTGGCCTGATTTTGATGTAAAATTATTAGTGCGCTTTTGAAATCCTCACTGCAAGTCAAACCGTGTTTGTACATGTTTGTCTGATGCACCAGATCAGTAGGCCAATATCCTTTTCCTATTTATCAAAAAGCTAAGATCAATCTAAATAGTTAGATGGTGGCTTTAATCACTATCTGGGCTCAATTTGTCAAATTCAGGGTCAGTAGGTAGAGGCTTATAACAGCAGCATCCTGTAGAAGGCTGGATCTGACCCTGTGTAAGGTATCTGTCCATTCCAAGGTACACTCTTTAAAAAAATGTGGATCGGGCGAACTTATAACAGACAATTAGCGTAGCATGCACATACCTGAGATGTGACAGCCAAAAAACTGAAGTACCCTAAGAAATCCTGAGATGGGTAGAACGTGAAAAATTCACACAGACAGGGTAATCAAGAAAATACTGGATCTTGTTTTTGATTTTACCATTGCCAAAAATGTTAATAATAAGTCAGGAATGAGCATAAAGATGTAAGATTACTTCTGCATATTTAGCACTAATTGGTTTCTTGATCCATTCTGATGGTTGTTGACACACCCATGGTATGTGTGCATATCCACAAACATGCAGTACCTGCTGCATTCACACTAATAGCAACCCCAAGCCCTCTGTGCTTATAAAGCAAACGATAACTGCGTACACCTTAAATGCACTTACATGCAGATATGACACAAAGTCAGGAAAACTATAGCAGTCCATCAATGAAAGTGTCCTAAACAAATAGCACCCACAACTCTGTTACATGGAGAGAAAAAAGTGCATCCCTACTCATTTTTGAACTCAGACATCACATTCAATGCTCTTTAATACAGTGGCCTCAAACGTATCCTGGCTGTGCTAAAAGAAACATTTTTAGCCTGACAGCTACAATCATTCTTGGCTTGGGTAGTGCAGCCCCAGAACACTAAACCTTTTCAATATATTGTAATGCATGATTTCTTGTGAGTGAGTGAGTAGATGAATGATGAAACTCCACAGGAAAAGACAGATACAAGACAGGTAACAAAAAAAGTAAAAATAAATAATACATACAACAATATAATTATCTTGATTATTACCTTTGGTGGATCGGTGATCAGCTTTGGGTGGTTGTACAAATTGGAGTAGGTACCTAAATGAAGAAAATGCAAAGCGTTATCCTGAAGCAATGTTAAATAATTTGTTATCCCATTAGCAAAATGATTGTCAACATTTAAACCCATTTATATAATAATAACAACAACATGTTGACATTAAAAATATGAAGGTTGGAGGTGCAAGGTTGACAAAAGTACACAGAATGGAGGATGAGGCTTGTGCAGTTCTTAGGCTTTCTCATACTTTTAATATGACAGTGTGTCTCTGCATATTCTTCTTTGGCAAATGTTTGACACCTCAGCTTTTGTAGCCAGCAGTGCTTGCTGTCTTTCCATACAATATAAACTTACATACAGCACCGACATTTGTAGAGAAAGACTGTAATTGCCCATTTTGCCTTGCTTTTGCACAAGTTTTCACCAAACTATAAGATCCCTCTTTGAATGAAACTCAACTTTGGCTAAATTATAAGTTCTCCTTGTGAAGCCTCTCTTTTTGAATGCAGTTTCTGGATCTGATTTCATACAAATGACCAGTCACTAACAAATGATATTCAAAGATGTCCCAGTATGATACCATTTACATAGAGCCCATAACTTAACCACTGGTAAGCCTGATGGACAAAGCTTTACAAAGATTTTCAAGCAAAGATTGCACTTACAATATATGCACTGAAGAAACCAATGGCAGAATGCCCAATACTTCTTTATAAACTACTGCTGGCTCTAGCTCTCTGCCCAGCCTTAACTTCTAGTCCATAGCAGGAACTCCATTGCCTAAGGCAGCGGTTCCCAAATTGGGTGTTATGAAATATTCCAGTATTAGACCTCTTTTGCAACCTTAAAAAATCCAAGAATAATTAAAAAATATACAGAAATAATAATACCACTGTTATAATAACAATATCCAACCCTTTTTTAAAGTTAAGTGTTTCTCCAGTGCTATGATCGGTTTAGTCATAATAACTGATGCTCCACTGACAAGACCTAACAGTTTCTTTTAGAGAACAGACCCAAAAGAAATCATCCAGATGTCAGGCAACAATCATAGATGCATATGAATCACATGAATATAATAAGCTTGTTCTATTCGTGATGCATGAACTCGTCAGGGCTAATCAAAATGCGTAAAAAGAAGTCACATGGTCGAAATTTGTGTTTTCTGATTGGTGTTAGTACTCTTATATTAATAGCTGTGTCTGTGTTTTTATGAATTGAAGATCGAACCCCCTCCATTTGGTGTTGTAATCAAAATAGTTTTTAAAAGCTGTTGTTCTTATCTTCCTAAAAATGGACACATTTTTATTGAACTTTAATAAGCCCACTAAGACTGAAAATGAAGATGATGTACCACAAACGAGTGGTATGTGAAGAAGCAAAAGTGTATTTAAGTGTAAAAAGAATATAAATTACTTTGAAGTGAATAAATTATGACGTGGGAAAACAAACAAATATTCAATTTGAAACAGTCAGTCATTATAGTCAACTAATTCAGAAAATATGCGTTTTTTCAACCACATGGTGCACCTCACAAAAGGACTGATTAAAAACTATTCTAAACATTTGTGATAATTTGCTTTTAATTTTTTTAAAACTAATCATGCCAAGCCACCAACTGCAAAGGTCAGGTATGTATTATAGAACTGTAAACTATACTATGGTTTAACTTGGGGTGCCATGGGAAAATCTTAAAACATTAAGGGAAAGTTTGGGAACCACTGACCTAGGAGTATGGCTGTAACATAGGCTGAGCAAACCTTCCACGCCACAGCATAATCACTGCGTTGGATCAAACAAGACGCATGACAAAAGAAAATTGTCCTTAAAAATCTGTGTTTATGTTGCTAAAGAAGGGAGTCAACTGCCTATAAGATGTCAGTTTTATCCTAG
>JANRMT010062791.1:8623844-8640228 GCA_026402145.1 Polypterus bichir lapradei
AAAAAAAAAAAAAAAAAAAAAACACCTTACACTGTTCCAGTGTGGTGCCGAGGTGTCACCTGTTGCATGGCTGCACTTGGGTCCCAATCTGAATGGTATGTCATATGGTTGGTTTGGCAGCACGCTCGCAACCTCTCTTTGTAAGGCTACAACGATTAATCTTTAAAATCGATAATAACAGATTAATAAAAACACTGGTAACAGTCACTTTCATCGATTAGCTGATTAAGTCATTAGGCTTGAGAACATTGTGCCACGCAATAGTGTCATTACTTCATTCAGTTGTGAATGCCTTTCAAAAAAAGGCAAATGGTAAGCAAAAGCCTAAGATTTTCAGAGTTTGGGAACACTTTACTCTGAAAACTTTGGTTTAAATAGGAGTTGAAAAATGTGTAGGTCTGACCTCATATGGCATGAGAGCACAATGGAGATGACAAACATTTGAATAGGAAGCATATTTTTTACAGGCTCTCTGAAGAAGGAAGACTTGCCGTCATCCCAGTAAGTTGAATTTTACCTCAGCATTATGTGATACAGATATATGAATGCAATATTTGCTATGATAGGCATAATATATTGTCTTTCAGTTCAAAGTGAGGAATAATTTGAGTCATAATTCAGCACTCTCCAATGCGATTAAAACACTAGCATTATGAGACAGAATTTCACGATAGGTGACTAAAAAAATGTGCCATTCACCACAAGATAGTAAATGTTCAGATTTTCATTTGCAATATTTGAGTGCTGTTGTTTATTTACTTATTTTTTGATGTTGCCAATCTGCTAAATTATGGTGTTGCATTACATACTTTCTAGCACATGTAACATTAGTGAGTGTGTGATTACAAAAAATTGATGCAAAGAAATGCAAGTCCCTGTCTCAGCAGAAAATTATTTTTTTCAGCCTCATGTGCAAAGGAAATCAAAGACTTAGTGAAAGTGCAGCAGTAAATCCCACAGCACATCAGCCTCTACTGAAAAGAGAATCACTCATTCCAAGTCAAAAGATAAGAGTGGGGTGGAAAAGTGTGCAGTAACCGATCCAGCAGCAAACAATGAAATTTGTGCATATGTGATTTAATGTCAGTTATGACGAGCTACTGGTTTTCACTGCACTTATTGGACAACAAGAAATAACTGAAAATCATAAAATCTTTACGTGAAATGACTTGGGAAACAGACCATGAATGAAAATCTTTCCAACTTGCATTTTATTGACGACAACACACCTGTCACTTCACACAATAGTAACGCTTTTAGAAAAATAAAAATGTTCTTTGACATACTGATAGAGAGATTTACTAGAGTCTATGCACCTGAAAAGGATGTTGTTGACTAATTACTCTTGATTTAGAAAGGTCATTTGGCAATGTAAACATTCATGCAACTACTGAGTTGCCAGTACCTCTAAAGAGCAACAGGTGAAGTTCAAGTATGGTAAAAATAAAAAAATAAATAAATAACTAAGGTCAGGGAGAATGCACTGGTTCATCACATTGCCACACCCACCACACAAAGAAACAGCTTGGGACCCTGGAGGCAGACACACGGTTCACCCACAGCCCCTGGAAATGACCATCTATCTGCTGCAGCCAGGTATTATGTGAGCGTCCCCTTGGCCTGGTCCAGCCACTCAGGTTCTCAGCAATGAGAATCCTGTGAGGCGGATCACCCTCAGGGAATTGCGCCACATGGCTGTAGTGCCATGCATAGTTACCTGCTAATGTGTTTCATCTGGGAGCAACCACTCGTTCGACATTAACTCAAACTAGTGGAACCCAAGGATCATCTGAAGCTTCCATGACTCACAAGCATATAGCAAAACAGGACCCTAAAGACTTGGACCATTGTCCTTTTGTAAAGATAATTAGAAGCGCCACACACCCCTTTCCAACGACCTCCTGACCCCCCCCCCCCCCCAAATGCTCTCCCAGTCCATCTACTCACTTCATAGGAAGAGTCACCAGAGACATTAATGTTACTGCCCAAGTAAGTAAACCTCTTAAACAAGGTCAACACTCTCCCCCACAGACAGACACACTGCTGATGAGTGTGCTCAAGAGGTCATTAAGGGCCTGGATCTTAAAAAAAAAAAAAATTCTGCCTGATCTTATGAAAATAATTCTGTGCTAGAATAACAAAATATTTTTCCCACCCCTTTCGCTATTTCTTAAAATGCATACGTTATGTTTCTGCTGAGGGATCATTGGCTTTTCTAATGTTGTGCTCTGATGGTTAGCAAGTATAATTTTAAGCTCTAACATTGCAATCTCTCTCTAAATATATTATTTAAATAAGATGTATGTATGTATGTATGTATTGTGGAGTTTGGCCTGGACACAGACAGGCAGACATGGTTTTAACACCCACAACACGTTTATTTACAGTCTATTATTTACAGGTACACACACAACCCCAATCTCCCCAAAAGTCCTGGCCAACAACACAATGCCTCTTTTTCTTCAGTCTGCCTCCACTCCTCTCCTCCAAGACCTCGTCCTTCTTCCACCCAACTCAAGCCCCTGAACGGAGGGAGGCGGCCCCTTTTATAATCACCCGGATGTGCTCCAGGTGCCTCCCGACAATCTTCCGCCGGCACTCCCCACTGTGGTGGAAGTGCCGGTTGCGCACCCGGAAGCACTCCGGGTGTCCCCGATCCTCTTCCCCCCAGCACTTCCGGGTGTGGCGGAAGTACTGAGGTTCAGGGCTCCATAGGCATTGGGGAGCCCCCTGGCGGTGACCACGGGCCGCTACATTGTTGAGCTTCAAAGCTCTGTACCCGTGGTTCCCATAGCCACCAGGGTGGTCACCCCCACGTAGTCTGGGGGAGACGTAAGCCCTCCTCCGGGGCGTCCCGGCTGGGTCACCCCCCCAGCCATCTGTGACAGTATGTACAGTATATCTATATCTCTCTCTCTATATATATATATATAAACACATACATATACTGTATACACACATACATACATATACAGTACTACTGGAATAAAAACTAAATAAATAACACCGGGTGTATCACATGGATGAACTTTTGCAATTTTACTACATGTGGCGACAGATCACAAACATATCAAATAATCGCAATCCATAGTTTAAGAAACATTATTTAAGTGCACTGAAAGGTTGGGGGAGGGTTTTTTCCCCTGTGGACTCTACAGCGTGTTAGAGAGCAAGAAGAATGAAGAGCTGAGCACAGGTTCTTTTAAAACTACTGCTTACTTCCTGTACCAAAATTCCTAAAATACTTGTACTGAACCTCTCTCTAGCAGGGCAGCTCTGAGAAGATGTTTTTGAATTTTATTAAGTCTAACAAGACATAAGGTTATATATGTGGTTGTGAGACATGGATGCTATCCAGTGACCTGAGACGAAGACTGGACTCATTTGGTACTGTGTCTCTCCGGAAAATCCTTGGGTACTGTTGGCTTGACTTTGTGTCGAATGAGCGGTTACTCATGGAGTCCCGAATGAGACACATTACCTGCATTGTCAGGGAGCGTCGGTTATGGCACTACGGCCATGTGGCGCATTTCTCCCCGAGGGTGATCCGGCTCATAATATTGTTGGAGACATAAGTGGCTGGACCAGGTCAAAGGGTCGCCCACATAACACCTGGCTGCAGCAGATAGAGGGTCATTTCCGGAGGGTGGGAGTGGACCGCGTGTATGCCTGGGGGTTGCCAACTGGGATCCCGAGCTGTTTTGTAGTGTCGTGGGTGTGACAATGCACTGTACCAGTGCATGCTCCCCAACTTAACTTGACTTGAGAAGACAGTAACAGAGTTAGGTTTAATTGAAATGTAGTTTTTTTTTTTTTACATTTTATTAGTGGCTGAAAGACCCTAAATATATGTTTCTACTTCTTCAAAGATAAAGTGCACTCTTAAAAAAAGAACTGTTTAGTAATTCATTTGTGTAACTCAGAACCCAAAACATGACAATATGGAAACGGAAATGTTTTTGTGAAATAAAAACTAAACTGAAATAAAAAATAACATTATGAAGGCTAACTAAAACTAACCTGAATTTCCAAGTGACATATGAAATAAAAAAATGAATAAAAACAAGTACAAAAAGGCAAAACTCTGAACTATAAATTTTGCTTTTTTTGGGAAGGAGAAGGTCATTCTTTTAAAGTCTCATATGTATATAAATATAATTCAGCTTCTTACTAACAGTTGACTTATATGTCCATCATAGCAAGAGAAACCTTTAAATTATTTAATATTACCATGGGATGAAGCAGTTTCCATTCTGCTGTTTGTTTTTTTGAGTTTCACTTGTAACCCCACTCTGAAACAAGAGTATTAATCACTTTCCTTATTTGTCTTGGCATGATGCTCTTGCCAAACACGATTAATATTACATCAGATAAAATGTTGTCTGTATGTAAGGCTAAGCCCTTCAATATTTTTCTCTACTGATTTGCTATTCCTTTGCACTTTGTTTGTTACGCTTGATAAAGACTGTAATAAATATAAGGGATTACCAAAGTAGAGGTGTATTGACTCTCTGCCAACTTTGGCAGAGGTAATATAGTATCAGGTTTTTAAAAGTAAGGACTGCATCATTTTGATCTACTGATATTATTCAAATGATGATTACATTTTAATATGTTATTATGGAATTCAAGCTTAACACATTATACACTGCATGTCTACATTTTGTCAATTATTGCAAAAACATGAAAAACATTTCTATTTTAACGATGTGTTTAATGTATATAGATTGTTGTAGACATGGAACACACATGAAATGCATGTTTTCCAAATAACAATAAAGTATTTATAAAAGGTGTGATTTGCTTGACTTGACTTGACCTGACACGCAGGTAAACAGACTTGAGCTGAGAAAACTGTGCGGCGGTGGGGGATATGATAGCAGGCTACTTAATGTTTATCAACACATTTACAGGACAAAAGACGCTGATGGAGAGGTGCAAAGCGATTTAAAAGTGGGACGGATCTACAAGTTCTTTCGTAGGCTCTGGTGATTCTAGTGTTCTCAGTGCATCATGTTTACATTAAAGTTTACATAAAAATTACACAATCTGAAAGGTTTTTGCTCTTTGAGACCTAAGTAGTATGCACATCTAATAACTTTTAGATCCTTTAATCTCTGATGTTTCCTAAAATTTCCAGTAATGCTGTAAAGGACCTTCATTTTATAAAGTATAATGTTTTAGGCTTATTTTCATTTTTGCAATGGAAAATAATCTTTTAAAGAAGAAAAATGGTATCTAATCTATCTGAAGAATTTTGATTTAATCCCATAATACTGCAAGACAACTGCCTATTTGACTGTTTACAGCACCATTAATGCTCTACTTCTGTGACTATAAATAGCAGATTTTTTAAATTTAATTTTAAATGTGTGTGAACATGTTCTGTTATTGGGCTGGTTCCTACACTGCATCTGATGCTTCCAGGGTGGGCTACAGGGTCCTGTAACTATGAACTGGATTAAATAGGTGTAAAAACGAGTGGATAGGCAGTTATTAAAGATTTATTAGTAGCTAAATAAAAATTATTCAAACTTACAAGTCATCATCTTTCCATTCACTTCCTGGTTTATTTGCCTTCAAAATGAAGTCATCTTCCAGAATATTATTAGGATTATCAAAATCGAAATCTTCATCAAGTGCAGCAACAATGTCAGGATCCATATCCAGTCTTGGACCTTAACAATAAAACACATAAGCGAAAAATAAACAAAACTGTGACAGAATAGAGGAGTTCAAAAGTGGAAGCTAATATTCAAATTTCTCAAAAAGAAAGGCACCATTAAAATCAAAGTAAATAGTCATGAGCACCTCCACAATAGAGTTTTCAGTCTGGATGGTCCTTTAACTTATATAAGTTAATTCTCAATACCATTTCACATCTCACATAAAGGACAAACAGTGTGCATAAGAGGAAAAAATAATGAGAAAATTATATTTTTACAGATTTAAATCAACACTAAAGATAAATTTAAAATTCAATAAGCATCACATATTCAGTAAAGCTCTACCTCCTTGTAAGGGCTTGTTTATACTTCAGGCTCAGAGCGCGTACACGCCCGCATCATGGCTGCCACGCGTTCTCAGTGTTCATTTGATGTGTCCTCTGAGCAGATCCTCAGAAATTAACGCAACGCGTGCGCAAGTTGCAGTACCAGCAAAAAGTCGGGGTGGGGCGCAGTGTGTTAAAAGTTGGAATGTGACGTCAGAGTCTCTGTTTACTATCTACATATGACAGAAAGCTTTATGGATCCTACGAGATTGGTGTGTGCGCTTCGATGTTTGATGAATGGTTTGATGTGGTGAAGCAAAATGCCGATATACAGATGTATTCGTGGTGCTTTTATATTCAAGCGTCGCATATTCTCGATCGTAATGACACGATACATTTTAAAAGTCTCAGATACTGTCTTCTGTGCCGTCTTTTTTTTTTTTGCAACTTCACAACAGCAACATAATGTACAGTGCTGTATTTGAGCCACTGAGAAAAAAAATTAAGGACTTGGTGAACAGGTGTATTTTGAGATTAAAGTGGAAATTTCGTATTTAATCTCGAAATGTCCACTTTAACCTCGTAGTTTACTTTATCATTAAAGCAGACCATCGTAAACGTCATCCCAGTTTTTAATCGGTACAGCAAGCAGCAATAGATCACCACACAGAACACATTAAATGTATGATATTCCAACTCTTGGCACATTTAGAATCTCTAGATTCATACTTGATATCACTTTCATGATGAAATGCATTAAAGTGTGTATGTTACATTTTATAGATAAATCGTTAATTTCGTTTAAATAATGAATACTGTTAATAATTACACACATGGGGATGACATGGTGGCAGAGCGGTAGCACTGCTGTCTCGCAGGGAGTCATGTCGCTGGTATTCCATGCTTGGATTCCACACTGTGCTCCAGTTTCCTTCCAAAGATATGCAGATTTGGGGATTTGGTGCCACTAAAATGACATTAGCGTATGTGTGTGCCTGTATTCACCTTGCAATGAGCTGAGGCCTCGTCCAGGGATTGTTTCTCACTTGTGCCCAATGCTTGCTGGAATGTACACATCCCTGGATTGATGGATTTAATCAATAAACATCATTTTCAGAGATATTGCGGTAAGGTGTCATCGGAATTTAATCGGTGTTCTAGGCAATTCACAACACAGAGAAGCCGAAAATGTTCTCACCATGATAGTATCTCGCACTGCCACCTGGTGGATTCCTCCAGATTTACGTAAAGTACAAGCGCAACCATAAACACTACAACGCTTGCGTAGCAGGAGTGTCCGGTGCAGCATGCATTGCGTGAAGTATAACCCCGTCCTAACGCTGCAATGAAAATATACAAATAAGTGATCCGTCACAATCTTTTGTCTTCATTTTTTTAATCTTCTTTTCCAGGTTCCAGTGGTAATAAGACACAGTTGGGATGACCAGCCTTCTCTAACAGCAGATGCCTCTAGTTCCTTTTTTGGGAACCTCTAGGACAAATGTGATACCAAATCCCTTTAGTAATCTTGTATTTGCCCAAGCAGACTGCAATCTCATGCCAGAAACAATTGGATTGTATTGTAGAGTAAAGCCACCTCTTCTGTTCTTGCGCCTTGCTAACTGGCCCTTCATTAAACAGATTGCTTTTCAGTCACATTCAAAAATGTTTATTAATTGTACATCTATTTTTTTACAACAAAATATACATGAAAAAGGCACAACTAGTCCTTAACAAACATGAAGTTATAAATAATTGTGAGCAGTGTAACAAACACAATATGTAGATTTTGTCTTGTAAGATGTGTAACTGTATTGTGGGACAAAGATCACTAAAACTTCTGATGGTTTAACCTCTTTGACTGTGTACACTATAAACCTGATAGCATCAGCAATGTCATTGAAAGATTTCTAAATGTTTCATGCAAAGCCATAATGCAGATATTCTTTTTTTTTTTAATATTATGAAAAGATGCATAAAAAAAAAATGTTTTTTATGCCATTGTCGTGCCATACTAATTTAAAATTACCAGAATATATTTCACTCATAAACCCACCCATCAATACTGAGATTACTATTATACAACAGAACCATAAATGTAATATGAATGGTATTGATAAACAATCTATTTAAATGACATGACTTATCAGTCCTCATTAACAGCTGGTAAATGTTTGTGTGTGTACAAATAGATTCCTGCACTGGACTGTTCCCTACCTTGCATCAATTACTGCTGGTACTGAGACCAGCTACCTTCAACCCAGAGTGGAAATAGGTGAGTACGAGACTTTTTCTATTACAACCCCGAATCAGATAAAGTTGTGATGGTATAGAAAATGCAACTAAAAAATGAAATGCCACAGAGATTCTTAAATGTACTTTGACTTTTACTTCATGGCAGACAACATGAACTCAGGATATTTCATGTTTTGTCTGGTCAACTTCATTTCACTTGTTAATATACAACCACTCCTGCATTTCAGGCTTGCAACATATTCCAAAAAAAGTGGGGATGGTAAAGTCGCCATTCCTTCTCACAACACTGTACCCTCTTCATCCACAGCCATGACTTTGCAATGTGGGCAGAATGTGTTTTTGCATTATCTCATTGAAAAATGATTGGATGTTCCTGGAAAAGATGTCTTCTTGAAGGCAGCATATGTTGCTCTAAAATCTCAATGTACTTTTCTGCATTAACACTGCCATCACAGAAGTATAAATTACCTTTGCCAAAGGAACTGACACAACCCCATACCATGACAGATCCTGGCTTTTGGACTTGCTGCTGATAACAGTTTGGATGGTCCTTTTCATCTTTGGTCTGGAGCACACACCATTCAAGTCTTCCAAAAAATATCTGGAATACTGATTCTTCTGACCACAATGCAGGTTTCCACTGTTTGATGGACCATCCCAGATGCCTCTGAGCCCAGAAACATTGGCGTTGCTTCTGGAAATGGCTAAAATAAGGCTTCTTTTTTGTACAGTAAAGTTTTAAATGGCATTTGTGAATGTAACTCTGTATTGTAGCACTTGAGAAAGGTTTGCCAAAGTAATCCCTTGCCTATGTGGTTACATCAGCTATTGATGGTTCTCAATGCAGTGCCATTCGGGGGATCAGAAATCACAGGTGTTCAGCTTAGGCTTGTACCCTTGCCCTTTATAGACTAAAATTCCTCTAAAATCCCTGAATTGTTTAGCAATGTTACGCCCTGTAGAGGGAGAGAGATGCAAATGCTTTCCAATCTTTCTTTGAGGAATATTGTTAAAATTTCAGTAATTTTCTCACACATTTGATGGCTAACTGGAGATCATCTGCCCATCTTTGTACCTCAAAGACTCAGCCTTTCGTGGATGCTATTGTACCAAAGCACGATTACAATCACCTGTTGACATCTCCTATTTGAAATTGCATCAGGTCAGGTTGGGGAGTGTACACTGGCACAGCATGTTGCTGCACCCACCACACGACAAAACAGCTTAGGATCCTGCTTGGCAACCTCCCAGGCAGTCCTGTTCCACCCCCAGAAATGACCCTCTATCTGCCACAGCCAAGTGTTATGTGCACATCCCCACAATCAGGATCCTGCGAGCAAGATCACCCTTGGGGAATTGTGCCACATAACCATAGTGCCATAACTGATGCTCCTTCGCAATGCAGGTCATGTGCCTCATTTGGGACTCTGTCAGCAAACGCTCAGTCAACACAAACCAGCGGCAAGGATTCTCCCAAGAGGCACAGTAATGTAGAAGTCCAGTCCAGTCTCAGGTCACAAGATAGCATGCATGTCTCGCAACCAGATAGCAAAACAGGAAGCACCAGGACTCTAAAGACTTGGACCTTTGTCCATCAACAACAACAAAACCCTTTCCAATGATCTTATGAACCCCCATGCTCTCCCAATCTCTCTACTGACTTCATAGGAAGAGTCATCAGAGATATAAATATCGCTGCCAAGGTAGGTAAACCTTTCAACAAAGTAAACATTCTCTCCTCAGACAGACATGCTGTTTATGGCTGTGCCCAAAAGGTCATTAAAGCCCTGGATTTTGACTCTGCTAAGATTACAGCATTGTCAGCAAAGTCAAGATCAGAGAATCAGTCTTCACCAACAGATGCCCCACAGCTGCTGGACCCCAAAACCCTGCCCAACACCCAGTCAATGCAAACACTGAATAAAGTAAGAGTAAGAACACACCCCTGGTGAACCCCAGAATCAACTGGGAAAAACGCAGAGGTTCTGCCTCCACTGTGCACAGCATTCACTGTACCACTGAACAGGCTGACCATGATATCCAGCAACTTTGGGAGGATCCCACAAAGCCTCAGGATGTCTCACAGGGCAGCTTGATTAACTGAGTGAGACTCTTTACGAAAATCAACAAAGAAACGCCGATATTCACGTTTGCGCTCCATGAGGACCCTCAGTGCCAGGATCCAGTCGATATTAGACTTTTTAAGCATAAAACCAGACTGCCCTAGTCGCTGGTAAGTAAGCAAGTGATCACAGATCCTATTGAGGATTATCCTAACAAGAACCTTATATGGCACAGACGGCAGTGTTATCCCCCTGTAGTCACTGCAATCCAAGTGATCACCCTTCCTTTCCAGATAGGGACAACGCCCATCTTCCAAATGCAAGCAAAGATTGCCTACAATGCAATGAGGACAGCCTTACCAACAGCCTGGAGAAGTTCACCCTGGAAACCACAGATCCATGCAGTCTTCCCTACCCTCAGCTGGTTCACCACCAGTGCATTGTCAGTGAGATTGAGTGGTTTACAGCTAATTGGAGGATCAGCCTCAAGAATCGTCGACCCAGAGATGTCCAACATCCTAGCCAGAGAATCAGCTTAAAACAGCTGCCCAAAGTAGCCAGCCCAGTGGGTCAAGATTTCAGCATCACCCGTAAGGACCATTCCATCGCCTGCCCTGATTGCAACTGAGTATCAAATCCTGATTACAATCACTTGGAGACATCACCTGTTTGAAATCACATTATTATTTTACCTCATTACCCTAATTTCCCCACAACCCAATTATTTCTGGAATGTGTTGAAGGCCTGAAATGTGTGAGTAGATGTATATTAACAAATATTTGCCCAGACAAAACATAAAATATCTTTAGTTCATACTTTCTGTAATTAAATAAAAGTCTAATTTAAGAATCACTGCTGATTTTTTTTAATTTGCATTTTCAATTCCTTCTGAACCTTTTCTGATCTGGGGTTGTAAATTATACCATGTGTTACATTAAGCGTGTAAATCAAAGTCAGATTTTGTAACTTCTTTACTATTTATTTTTAAAATACTGATTCCCAATGATTTGCAGATTGATCTGTAAACTCTTAGTTGGTTGCACTTTGAGTAAGTGCAGTTGTTTGTATGTGGCCTTGTACCTTGTCCTGCCAACCTGCTGAGGCCCTTAGTTCATTAACCAATATCTATAAAATATGAAAAATTAAAACAGCCTCTATCAATAAATGGTCTCTCAAAAAAGTATGTTAAACTATGCATGCTCCTTTCTTCCCTAACAAAATTTTTTAATCCTTTTATTTACAATAAGCAATGACATACTGTATTATTTAGAAATATTTATATTTTAAAATTAAAATATGACTGTCATTTACACACAGACAGTCATGACCGAAATTATCGGCACCCCTGTAATTTTCCCAGAAAATTGTTGCAATTACAAATGTTTTGGTATACACATGTTTATTTCCTTTATGTGCACTAGAACAATACAGAGAAAAAAAGCCAAATCTGACATCATTTCACACAAAACTCAAAAACCGGGCTGGACAAAATTATTGGCACCCTCAACTTAATATTTGGTTGCATGCCCTTTGGAAAAAATAACTGAAATCAAGCGCTTCCTATAACCATCAACAAGCTTGTTACACCTCTCAAATGGAATTTTTGACCACTCTTCTTTTGCAAACTGCTCAAGGTCTCTCAGATTTAAAGGGCGCCTTCTCCCAACAGCACTTTTGAGATCTCTTCATAAGTTTTCAATCGGATTTAGATCCAGACTCATTGCTGGCCACTTCAGAACTCTCCAGCGCTTTGTCTTCAACCATTTCTGGGTGCTTTTAGAGTTATGTTTGGGGTTACTGTTCTGCTGGAAAACCCATGACCTCTGACGGAGACCCAGCTTTCTGACACTGGGCCCTACATTGCGCTCCAATATCTTTTGGAAGTCTTTAGATTTCATGATGCCTTGCACACAGTCAAGGCATCCAGTGCCAGAGGCAGCAAAACATCCCCAAAACATCTTAGAACCTCCATCATGTTTGACTGTAGGTACTGTGATCTTTTCTTCATAGGCCTCATTCTGTTTTCTGTAAACAGTAGAATGATGAGCTTTACCAAAAAGCTATACATTGGTCTCATGTCTACACGGTGTTCGCCCAGAAGGATTTTGGCTTTCTCAAGTACATTTTGGCAAACTCCAGTCTGGCTTTTTTATGTTTCTGTGGCAGCAGTGGGGTCCTTCTGGTTCTCCAGCCATAGCATTTCATTTCGTTCAGATGTCGACGGATAGTTCGAGCTGACACTGTTGCACCCTGAGTCTGCAGAACAGCTTGAATATGTTTTGAAGTTGATTGGGGCTGTTTATCCACCATTCAGACTATCCTTTGTTGCAGTCTTTTATCAAATTTTCTCTTCCGTCCATGTCCAGGGAGATTAGCTACAGTGCCATGTTGTTATAATACATTTTTCTTTAATAGTTATGTCACTATATCTGGACAACACTGTTATGAGTTTCATTCACATGTGCATGCTAAGTTTGGCACACAGGGGCTCAGCATTTAGAATTGCCAACCAAGCATAGACTAGATAGCCAAAGACAACTGGAGGATTGTATAGTCATCTTAAACACAGTACAGTATTTCTGTCCTCTGTTAGTACAAAATCTTCTTTGCTTGTTGGGAGAATGAGAACCGGCATGTAGGCATTATGCTATTTCTGTATTTTGTGGAGGTAGAGTTCAGCCCTTTCCTGCCCTTGTTTGGAGACAGAAGACCAGCAAGTGAAGAAGAACAGTATAAAATGCTTGGACAACAGCCAAACCCTTTGAAGCAAGTGTCGGCAAAGACCGAAAACCCCCTCAGCGTGGGGACGAAAAAATGGCAGACTGCTTAGATCTAGATTCCCACCTGGATAAAAGTCTGTAACCGCATCAAACGTCAGTAAATGTAAGCTAACGTATATTTTCCTCATGTGATTCTTGTACTGCCGTAATCACGATGGGAGGGATATTGCCTTTTCTGTCATATTACTATATTGTTTAGTTACTTAATGTGCCGCAATTTCAAAAGAACACATTTCTGGAGAGCTAATGCCTCTTAAGGAAACATGTGTTGTGAACTTCTTGATTATGTTGCGCACAGTGGACAAAGGAACATGAAGATCTCTGGAGATGGACTTTTAGCCTTGAGATTGTTGATATTTTTCCATAATTTTTGTTCTCAAGTCCTCAGACAATTCTCTGCTCTTCTTTCTGTTCTCCATGCTTAGTGTTGCACACTCAGGCACACAACAGAAAGGTTGAGTCAATTTTTCTCCATTTTAATTGGCTTCAGGTGTGATTGCTATATTGCCAGCACCTGTTTCTTGCCACAGGTGAGTTCAAACGAGCATCAAATGCTTGAAATAAAACGATTTACCCACAATTTTGAAAAGGTGCCAATAATTTTGTCCAGCCCATTTTTGGAGTTCTGTGTAACATGATGTCAGATTTGGCTTTTTTTCCTCTGTTTTTTTGTGTTGTTCCAATGCACATAAAGGAAATAAATGTGTGTATACCAAAACATTTGTAATTGCAGCAATTTTCTGGGAGAAACGGTGCATTTTCTGGGAAAATTCCAAGGGTGCCGATAATTTCGGCCATGACTAACTGGCTGCAAGCATCAAACATGACTCTCTCACAGTGGCAATCACAGCAAAAATGGGATTGTGGTGTACCGTTATCATCCGATTGCAAAAGGAGAAGTCATGCCTGCTGTTTAGATGTATGTGATGCATGCAATTTCACATAAGAAATCTGAATATAAAGAATTATTACCAGACACTGGTGCTGCTTTATTCAACAATCCTACTTCCTCTTCAAACTCTGAGGCAAATACAGATGAGGGCAATCTAAGAGAAGCAGCCTTTAAAAGAAAAAGAATATTACATTAAAAACACTTGACACATGCAAATTACTCACACCAGTAAGAGACTGGAAAAAAAAACCAGAGTAAATAAACAAAAAACCCATGTGCATGTGTCCAGGCCTGGAGTTCAGCTTTTAAGTTTTTGCTCCTAATGTGTACAATTTTAGATTCAGCAAGTAAACAGTAACAAAAATATCTCTGCAATATCTTACTGGAACTGTTTCTGTCTCTGTTCCCAATACACCATCTTCAGTGATAACAATTCGACTTTCATGTTGAGGCAATTTATTGGATACCAGTTCTGCTGTACAGGAGGCTTCTCTTAGATGCTGTAGGTAATCATAGTCATCATCGAAGAATACTCCATACTTTCTCTGCTCTTCCTTTCTGTTTTCTACATCTGCCTTTAAGGATAAATGAAAAAAATCTATGAATTAGACTAGACTAAAATTGATAAAAGAAAATGAAATTTAAGCACAACCACTTTAGATATTTTAAACAAAAATGAACAAATGCATAAACATGGAAAAGCCCTGACATAAAGAACATGGAAAAAATACACTCCACATACAGAGAGATCATTTCACACAGGAGTCAGAAACACCAATATGGGCAAAGTAAAATGTGAGAAAAGGAATTCTGGAAACTTCATACAAAAAGAAGCATTATAAAATGCAAGAGAAAATGGATGAGACAAAATATCAGATTTCAGTTTAATAACAAAACAGTGCCAAAGGCTGAGAAAGGATCCAGACAAAAAGGTGCCAGAAAAGCATATTAAAAACATTATAATTTTTCAAGTTAGATATTTTTCCACAATCATGGTATAGATTAGAATACAATTTCCTGTGAAACACAGTAAAGCAATTCTTAGAATTAAAAAAATATATATATTAAGCCTATTGTTGTAGTTTAAAACTGCCACTACGGTACACTGGTACAAATGATTATTAATGTAATGTGTATCAGTGGCAATTTAATTGCTCTTTACTGTGTCTTAGCTCTTCCAAGTCACTGTCTTATTGCTTCCTATTTAAGGCCAGTACAATAAAAGCACATGGTTTATTGTGAGGATTCTTATCATTGCTCTTTTTAAGAAGTTCATTGTTCTTCTCTTTATACTATGGAAGCTTTTACCCTCCCATTAATTTTTGAACTGTCTTATTTTCAAAATTATGAATGTAATAGATGTTCACCTGGAAGACTGCTAAAATATACTGTATGTTACATGTATAAAATAAAAAAATGACACTTATGATCTACTCACTGAGGCAGAAAGACACATACAGAAAGTTTACTGTAAAACTAGGTTAATATTTTGAGAAACAGAAGTGATATTGCTACAAAGCACACTTCATTGAGCAGTAGTAGCAATTATCTCAGTAATACAGTAATAGCCATGAAGAATGCCAAACATTAGTAATGTAAAAATCGCTGTGAGACAAATGAGTGACACACACACCATCCTCCCCTCTGAGTAGTGCTGCTGGCAGATCCTAACAAGATACCCCCTTACTCCAACTGTTTAAAAGGACTTTTGCTACTCCAGATCAAGCACAGATCTTGTTACAAAATGAGTCAAAAAGAACCATTTTTTGATTCAATCAATTAGAGAATTATTTAGTACGCAACTTAGGAATCTTGATCTTTTTCCAACATGCATAAATATTCAAAAGTTCAATAATTATTGAAGGTAATATACCATTTTTTGCTCTGATGATGTTGAGATGAAAAGGCACAATGGTTTTGCAAAAATGACAACTTTTAGTGAGGTTCTCTTTTTTTTTGTAAATAAAGATTTTGCATGCATAAAATGTACAATTTAACTAGCTACATTCTAAGTGAGACTATACCGGAAACACCTGCAGAGTTTTGTAAGAATAGGTGTGGTGGTTTTCGTGTGATTCTCTAACAGATGTATATAAAATTGAATTTCTTTCTAATAGTGTTGGATTGCTACTAATACTTTGACTTGGGTAATGATATCACCTTTGTGACCTCAGAATCACTACCAAAATAATTATGTAGAAAATAATAGATAATTTGGAATTTTTCAAAAAATAAAATGCACAATAAACTAACAATTCATGATCAGCAGGGTGTGAACATGAGTGTAAGCAACACTGAATACGAAAGAGTAACAGCTACAGATTTGATGTCATTCAGGTAGTTACTGGAATAAAAAAATAAACACTTTCACAACGAAGCAAGTGTGCTTTTATATATATA
>JANRMT010062791.1:8645228-8657821 GCA_026402145.1 Polypterus bichir lapradei
TATTTTACACCTTTCGACAACCGCCAAAGCCTCTTAAACATCTTACATTCACAGGTGACGATTTCAGTAGTGGACACTTTGATGTTTATGAATGTTTAAACTCTCAAAAGCTGGATGTGAAGTTATCGATGAAACCGGTTGTAAGCTTACAACGCTTGACAGATGCCGAATGTCACTTCAACACAAGTCCTGCAAATACTGTCGTAATTGAAACAAACCATGAACCTCAAACTGATTATGACAGCAGCAATCCAAGCTGTGAGATTTGAGACAAGATTACTGTTCACATGGCCAACTGTAAGTTGCATGCTCAAGAGTAAGCTCAGCGCACAGCTTGGTCAAGTTACAACCGGAGGGCCGAACTGACAACATGGTATACAAAGAGATCCTTAACAAATAATTATTGCCATATTATCCCTCAGTTTAAAAAGGTTAAATTTTCTTCTTAATAAAAATTTTAATGCAGTACTTCGCCGCTGCGAATCGCGGGTATTTTGCTAGTTTTTAATAAATTTGCAAAAATCTCAAGTAAACTTTTTTCACGTTGTCATTATGGGGTGTTGTGTGTAGAATTCTGAGGAAAAAATGAATTTAATCCATTTTGAAATAAGGCTGTAACATAACAAAATGTGGAAAAAGTGATGCGCTGTGAATACTTTCCGGATGCACTGTATATGTTTGGTATCATTCTTTTAGAATTTATTGAACTTTAATGTGAGACAGAACTTTGTGCCAAAAGATTTAACCATGCCAAAGGCTGGAAATAAAACACAAAGAGTAGGACAGCTGCCGTACAGGCTTTTACCGCGGGGGGCAGAGACATGAAGTGGCTGGCAAGTGAAGCGAGCAGGGAGGAACCCCCTAGTTCAAGTATAAAACTGAATAACAAAAACATTCAAGTGACAACAAGATACCAAGAAGACATGATTCACCAGCATTTGTGTATCTGCTTATATCCCTTCAGCGATATCTTTTGTAAGCAGTAAATATTTACACCGGGTGTTACAGACTCAAATCAAATGTAAATTTTTATTATATAACTAGCTGTGTAAGCCCGTGTTCTAAAACCTCCAAGCTCCTAGAAACTACTTTAATTGTCAGAAAAAAAAAATTTTAATGCAGAGTCAGCGGTTTCGGTTTGCGGACTTGCTTGACCCCTTGTCTATCAGCGGCTAAGTGAGTTTCTCTCTCATTTGTCTTTCCTCGATGAATTCACTTTGGTGACGGAGTCGCTTTCTTTCTTCTTCCGACTCATTAACTTGTGGCTGCCTTGCCGGCTGTTTGAGCTTCATGCTGTAGCCTCGCACTTCCAGGCCGGACAGACAGACACATACACACACTTCCACGAATAGACGTTTATATATAAGATAGTCCAGTAAAACCTTGGATTGTGAGTAACTTAGTTTGCAAGCGTTTTGCAAGACAAGCTACATTTTTAAATAAATTTTAACTTGATAAAAAAGTGAGGTCTAGCAATAGTCCGTATACGCATTGTCGGCCGAGCATCATGTGATCACAACTGAGGCGATGGTTCTTCTCTCTCTCTCTTTTGCCGTGGGATTTCGGGTAATCGTCTCCCATGCTCGGTCTCCGTCGGCATGCCTCACTCATATAGTCAACATCCATACGAGCGTATGATGTTTACTATAGCATTGTGACCATGTGTGTGTGTGTGCTATAACATGCAAGCCCCAGTCATGCACCCCAAAGCACGAGGCTGAGTCTCAGTAAAACCAGCTTTATTCAGCTTGAAACAGGAACAGCACAGTTATCTATTGTAGTGGGATCTACCGCTCTCCTATACACAGACACAGCAATCCAGCAGGGTCGTGACCAGGTTAGTGGCCAAGTAATACTCTTTCCTTGCATTTATAATGTTCCTTGCATTGCCCATCGACGGCGCGATCTTTTCGGATTCGCTTTTATGGCAAACTGCTGCAGTGCTGGGAGCCTGTGGTTGCTTTAGGACACCCTTCTGCATATCGTCCCATTTGTCCCAAAAGAGTTTAGAATCCTTACAGTGAGTAAAGCATTTTTTTAAATTTTGTGTTCAAGTGTAGTGACTCTTCTGGCAAAAGCAACCGTCACTGGATAGGTTCCTTGTTAAAGTTGCAAAAAAAGAAAAAGACTCCAGTGAGTCAACAGCAGTGATTTCGTTAGTTAGAGTGAAAGTTGTCCTACACAATAACCCTCCTCCTCCTCTCCTCTCTCTCGTCTCCCTCACACCAGCCACAATTCTTTTCAAAGGTAAAGTGCAGGTTAATTTGTTTTACATATTTTTACTTTATATTTCATATTAATCACTTTTATATGAATATTTTTGTGTTGTAGAACAAATCATCTGAGTTTCCATTATTTCTTACGGGGAAATTCGCTTTGATATACGAGTGCTTTGGATTACAAGCATGTTTCTATAATGAATTATGCTTGCAAACTGAGGCACCACTGTAATAATAATAGCAGCTCACTACTCAAAATGGGGAGAACCCATGCTATAATCCACAACCTCTTTATTACGAGGCAGTAGTTCTTACCTCTACACCAACAAAGCAGACATGTCGGCTTTGTGTAGATTGATATTTAGGCTTCGTTTTTTACTAATTGACAGTAACATGTAAATTGAATGATTTATTTTTCTTTGGTTATATTCTTGAATAAAAGCACACTTGTTTTGCTATACCTTTTGTGAAAGTGTTTGATATTTGGACTTCAGTCTTCACACATTAAACAGTTCATGTCAGCATTTTGTCATTATTTCTATAACATGAAAAAAGTTAGTTTTTTTATGTGTTCACCATTTCTTGCCTCTCATTTCCTGTAATGTTACAATTACCCAGATCGTTGTAGACATGGAACACATGTATTCCTAACAATGTTATATTTTTCACCCTACACAATTCCAGACACCTCACACCCAGATAAACAGACTTGAGCTCTGAGAATTTTGTGTCTGACTTGACTTCAACTACCTCAGTGGGGGATGGGACAGCAGGCTACTTGTGCTGACTGGCACATTTGCAAAACAAAGACCCTGATGAAGAGGTGCAAAGGAATTTAAGGTGGCCCAGTAGTACAGCTTTTTTCATAGGTGTCAGGGATTCTAGTGTTAAGTTGCAATTATTATACTGATATTTCTTTCACCCCATGACCATGTTAGGATATAGCAGGTTGGGTAATGTCTGACTGACTGATATTTCTTTCATTAATTATATGCTCATTTTGACCACTCATGGCTACATCTTGGCTAACACTGCACAACAAAGTTTTTGCTTCTTGAACACTGTTGGTGTTTCTTATAGATTTCTGGGTGCTGATCACGAATATCACATCAAAATTTACCCATCACGTACCGTTTCATTTTTGTCATGATTTTTTCTTATACTTGTATCCAAACATTTTCGCTCCCGTAAGTGACTTATCAACAATGGTTTGTGCAGCCCGGGCATGTCCAGGCATGGAATCAGGCCAGGTTGGAAGCTGTTCTGTGAAAGTTGACGTCCTGGACATGCCTGGGAAGGTCTGAACAAGCTTGACACTGTCTCAGCGTACTATAAAGTTGGCTTGCATACATCAATCCTGCTCGTTTGGTTTATATAGATAGTCATTGTGTATGTATATTATCAGTATAGTAAAGTATAGTATCTGTGTGACATGTGCTGTCAGCCTGACACTCAAAAGACGATGCGATTTGCTGTTCCGATGATATGGCAAGAACAGAAAGACCATGTGATGGACTGTTACTTTGTTTGACGAATGTGTCTGGTTTCGCTGCCAAAAACAAGAAGTCAATTGAATATCCTAATCTGCCTTCAGTAATGAGACCCATGCCACATGACGATAGTCTTCCAATTCCAAAACCACTAGAGGATTGGACCTTAGACGAACTAGATGAAGAAACTGCAATGCAGGGTACTAACAGTGACACTGACCCGGATTTTGAACCGTGCTCATCAGGCGATCCACATCTGATAACACAGTCTGAATTGAACGATTTGGTCAGAGATTTGGGTCTGTCAAAAGCAAAAGCCGAGCTGCTGGGTTCGAGACTGCAGGACTGGTGTTTACTGTCACCAGGTACGAAAATTTCTGTGTTTCGAGGCTGACATCATGATATAACCACATTTTTTGCACAAGTCGACAGTCTCTGTTTCTGACATTGAAGGATTGTTCTTGAAGAGTGGCGTCTCTTCATTGATTCGTCAATTTTAAGCCTGAAAGCTGTTCTGCTACACAATGGCAACGTTTATCTTTTAGTACCTGTTGGCTATGCAGCACACATGAAAGAAACGTATGAGAATATGGAACTGTTGCTGAAGCACGTCCAGTATAGCAGGTACAACTGGAATATCTGTGGAGATGTTAAAGTTGTTGCTTTGTTACTAGGACTGCAGCTCGGCTATACAAAGTACTGTTGTTTCATCTGTGAATGGGACAGCCGTGCCAAAGAGTCACACTATTCTCAACAGAACTGGCCACTCCGTAAAACGTTACTTCCAGGACAGAAAAATGTGGCACATGAATCGCTTGTTGACCCGGCAAAGACATTTTTTGCCTCCTCTTCACATAAAACAGGAACTCATGAAGAATTTCGTGAAAGCAATAAACAAGGAAGGCGAAGGTTTTCGTTATTTAAGACAGATGTTCTCAAGTATAACTGACACCAAGATCAAAGAGGGCATTTTTGTTGGCCCCCAGATCAGACATGTTATGTGGTTTGAAGATCTGTTAGTTGGGCCTGAAAAAATTGCCTGAAAAGCCTTCAAAGACGTTGTTGACAATTTTCTGGGTAATTACAGAGCCCCAAACTACATTCATACCGCTGGTAGACAAACTTCTCAAAGCATACAACACAATGAAGTGCAACATGTCACTCAAGATTCATTTCCTCCACTCACACTTGGACTTCTTCCCTGCAAATCTCGGTGCTGTCAGTGATGAACACGGTGAAAGGTTTCACCAGGACATTGCTATGATGGAGAAACAATACCAGGGCAACTGGAATCCGTCAATGTTTGCTGACTACTGTTGGAGACTGCAACGTGATGCACCAGACATTGAATACAAAAGAAAATCAGGAGCAAAACACTTTAAACTCTGCTGAATTTAATAGCCTATGCAAAACATAAATGTGAGTAAATATGTTATTGTCAGTAACGCAGTAAAACCAAAACTATATTTGTGCATAACCAGTAGGTACCTGTCACAATCAGCAAAATCGGTTCAGGAAGCAAGACATTTCAAAAAAATTGTTGTGCCGTGTAATCGGTCACTAAAAAGCAAACAGTTATTATAATATATATCTATATATCTCTCTCTATATATTATAGACATGAAATAACACCCTTTAGTCAAAAGTTTAAACTGTGCTCCATGACAAGACAGAGATGACAGTTCTTTCTCACAATTAAAAGAATGCAAATATATCTTTTCTTCAAATGAGTGTCTGCATCAGGAGCAGAGAATTTAAGAGAGAGAGTGCTTGCAAAGAAAAGCAAACAATCAAAAAATCAATACGTGTGCTTTTAAGTAAAGCGGCATTTTTCAGAGGAGCGTCAGTATCTTCTAAGCAAACAGCCTCTGTTGAAACAGCCCCTCTGCTCAAATCTCCTCCGTCAGGCGCAGAGAACGTCAGAGAGAGAGCGCGAGATTAAAGCAAACAATCAAAAAATCAATACGTGTGCTTTTGTGCTTTTAAATATGCCGAGCACCGCAATAAAGCGGCATTTTTTAGAGGAGTGTCAGTATCTTTTAAGCAAACAGCTTCTGTGCAAACAGCACCTCTGCTCACACTCCCTCCGTCAGGCGCAGAGAATGTCAGAGAGGGTGAGAGAGAGGCAGAGACAAGCAAACAATCAAGCACCGCGGGAAGCATATCTTATAGCATTGAGGAGTTTTAGTTAATATGTAATACATGCTCTGATTGGGTAGCTTCTAAGCCATCTGCCAATAGCGTCCCTTGTATGAAATCAACTGGGCAAACAAACTGAGGAAGCATGTACCATAAATTAAAAGACCCATTGTCCGCAGAAATCCGCGAACCAGCGAAAAATCCGTGATATATATTTAGATATGCTTACATTTAAAATCCGCGATAGAGTGAAGCTGCGAAAGTCGAAGCGCGATATAGCGAGGGATTACTGTATATATATAGTACACTTTGGCTATCACAAAATAATGAGCTATTGTCTTTTTGTTAAATATTATTTAAGTAACCAGCCTTTTACATTTTTTTTTTTTTTTAACAGGTTTTTTCCTTTAACATCATACTCTTGGTCTATAATATTATATTTGGATTGTTTAAGATTATATAATTAATCTATTGTAAATAGACTGTATATTCACAAGATATCTCAGCTTTACCTTCTTCACACCACTGCTGGTGGGTTCATTTCACTCTAGATGTGCTGCTCCTTCTTTTGGCATGTCAGAAGACTGGGACTTCACAAAGTGTGGCTTGCCTCATAACTTGTGGATTTTTCTGCGAGTATTTGGCGGCAGCGTCACGAAGTTGTTTCCGTCTAGCTGCATCAGAAAATGTACCACGACGTCTGACACGCCTCCTTTTTACTGTTTTCTCACAGCTTGGATTGCTGCTGTCATAATCGGTTTGAGTTTCATGGTTTGTTTCAATTACGTTAGTATTTGCAGGACTTGTGTTGAAGTGACATTCGGCATCTGTCAAGCGTTGTAAGCATACAACCGCCTTCATCGATAACTTTGCACAGTAATAAACGAACAATAAAACAGCGGAGGAGCCGTGGATTAAATAAAAAGGCTGCAGTTATCAGCAGGGAGACGTGAATACTGTGGCGAAGCAAAGAAGGCCATGAAGAGACCAGAGCGACGGACGGCCTTATATGGGCAGGCAGCCAACTACATGGGAGGTGTGGTGATGGGGGATGCAACGCCGCCTCACACGGCGACCGAGCTGCAGGCTATGGCCGTATATATGTACGTAAGAAGGATTCAGTTATGACCGTTATGCGTAGAATTTCGAAATGAAACCTGTTTAACTTTTGTAAGTAACCTGTAAGGAATAAGCCTGCCAAATTTCAGCCTTCTACCTACACGGGAAGTTGGAGAATTAGTGATGAGTCAGTCAGTCAGTCAGTCAGTCAGGGCTTTGCCTTTTATTAGTATAGATTAACTTTCCTCTAGTATTGATTCCCTTATGGACACTGATAATTTGTCCACTCCTGAAGAACTGGTATCACACTATAACACTGGACCTAATGGTATTCTTAACTCTGTTGCTCCATTAAAAACTAGATCTGTTTCTTTATCCTTTTCTGCTCCCTGGTTCACGCCTGAACTTCAGCTTTTGAAAGCCAAAGGCCGGCAACTTGAATGGTTATATAAAAAAAGGACTCTCTGTTCACAAAAACCATATACTTTATTACAAGGACTGTACTGCCCAAACTAAATTTAACTATTATACTCTCATTATTTCTTACAATGAAGGAAACACCAAGTTATTGTTTTCACTACTTAACAATATCACACAACCCCCGGACTCTTTACCTTCTCACCTTTATTGAACTGACTTTTGCAATTCCCTTATGTCCTTTTTTAATGAAAAAATCCAGAAGATTCATCAGTCTCTCTGTATGGATTCCTCCAGTACTTCATTTGAATTTCACCCACCAACTCACTTGTTGTCCTCTTTTTAGCTTTCCACTTTCCCAGAAATTTCAGATCTTGTCTGTAAGCCTAAGCCTTCCACCTGTCAACTAGACCCCCTCCCTACAGTTCTAGTTAAAGCCTGCATCCCCTCTCTGGTCCCCCTTATCTCTGCTATAATCCACTCTTCTCTCACTACTGGTACTGTTCCTTCATTTTTTAAAACTGCTGCAATAACCCCAATACTGAAAAAACCTGGTGCCGATCCGACTAAGTTGAGTAATTTTCATCCTATTTCTAATCTACCCTTCATTTCCAAAATTCTTGAAAAAAATAGTGGCTATTCAACTTCATTCTCATTTATCTCAAAATAATCTGTTTGAACAGTTCCAGTCTGGTTTTCGTCCCCTCCACAGTACAGGAACAGCACATAAAAATTACTAATGACCTCCTTATGGCAGCTGATTCTGGTTTAACTACTATTCTCATCCTCCTTGATCTGAGTGCAGCCTTTGACACTATTTGTCACACTACTCTTCTCAATAGATTACCTTCAATTGGCATTACCCATACTCCACTAGAATGGTTCAGATCCTACCTCTCAGGCCACACTCAGTTTGCTCAGCTTAAAACTTTCACATCCCAACCCACCGCTGTTACTTCAGGTGTGCCCCAGGGTTCTGTCCTGGAGCCCCTCCTTTTCATTATATACCTCCTTCCCCTTGGCAATATCTTTCGTAAATATAACATTAGCTTCCACTGTTATGTTGATGACACTCAGCTCTATCTCACTAGCAAACCTACTGCTTCCTTCCACCCTCCTCACTTACTGACTGCATAGCAGAAATCAAATCCTGGTTTTCTTCAACTTTTCTTAAATCAAATAGTGACAAAACTGAGGTTCTCCTCATTAGTACAAAATCAGCATTATCCAAAACTGGTCATTTTTCATTTGTTATTGATAATTCCTCTGCCTCCCCTTCCCCACAGGTTAAGAGTCTGGGTGTCATCCTTGACAGTACTTTATCCTTTCAGTCCCACATCAATAACATCTCCCAGTCTGCATATTTCCACTTGCGTAACATTAAAAGTATTCGCCCCTCCCTCACTCCCCACATCACTGCTATCCTTGTTCATAGCCTTGACACTTCTCGTCTGGATTATTGCAATTCCCTTTTTTTTGTCTTTTTCGCAAATCTATTTATAAGCTTCAACTGGTCCAGAATTCAGCTGCCCGCATCATTACTAGAACCCCCTCTATTCACCATATCACTCCCGTTTTGCAGCAGCTTAATTGGCTTCCAGTTCAGTTCCGAATTCAATTCATAATGCTCCTACTAACTTTTAAGGCTATTCACAACCTTGCCCCTCCATATCTGTCTGACTTCCTCCATGTTTCTATTCCCTCCCGTACCCTTAGATCCTCTTCCTCCACCCACTTGACTGTCCCCTTCGTCCGTCTTACCACTATGGGAAGCAGAGCATTCAGTTGCTCTGCTCCCCAGTTTTGGAACTCACTACCACCTGAGCTTAGAAATATTGAATCATTTTCACTTTTCAAATCTAAACTTAAAACTCATTTGTTTAAGACTACTTTTTCTCTTTGATTACAATTGCTCTGTCCGATTTTAACTTTTGCATTTTACTTTTGTTTATAATCTGTGTTTTGTCTATTGTTCGGTGTCCTTGAGTGTTTAGAAAGGCGCCTACAAGTAAATAAAATGTATTATTATTATTAAGATACTCTCCAAAGTTCTAGCCAGAAGGACTGAGAAAATGCTTTCTTCTATAATATTACAAGACCAAACAAGATTTATTAAAGGAAGATACTTGACTTCTAACATTTGACGTTTGTTTAATATAATATATTCACCCATTATATCTAACACCCCAGAGATCCTATTATCTTTAGATGCAGAAAAAGCATTTGATATGGTTGAAAGGGACTGCCTATTCACCACATTGAACAAATTTGGGTTCGGCCCAAACATATGTGCATGGATCAAACTACTTTATACTAGTCCAAAAGCCTCAGCTTGTATTAACAACATTATTTCAGATAACTTCAATCTAGAACATGGTACTTGACAAGGATTTACCTTTCCTCCTTTGCTCTTTGCAATTGCCGTTGAACTGCTGGCTATATACTTTCAAAACGCATCAGAGATAAAGGGGATTTTCAGAGAAGGACTTGAACAGAAAATATTACTATATGCAGATGATATGGTACTGTACATATCAGACTCACACAATTCTGTGCCAGCAGTCCTAAAAGCACTGGCAGATTTTCAAATAAATCTGGACTTAAAATAAATTTGAATAAAAGCGTGCTTTTTCCAGTGAATTCACTAGCATATAATATCGGACTAGAAATCTTCCTATTTATCTTAGCAGATCAGTTTAAATATCTAGGGGTAGGTACAAGTAAATATAAAGCCCTTTTTCAACAAAATGTTTCTGTCTGCATGGAAAAAATTAAAGAAAACGTGACTAGATGGTCTACCCACCACCTTAAATTATCCAGCAGAATCAACATTGTTAGAATAATCTTTCCTTTCTAAGTTGCTCTTCCCATTTCAAAGCATTCCGATATACAATAACAAATCATTTTTTTAATAAATTAAACTCAATCATAACTTCATTTATTTAGAATTTGAAACATCACGCATCCAAAGGGCAACTCTACAACGACCTAAAGCAGAAGGGGGCATGGCATTCCCCAACTTTCAATGTTATTAATGGGCAGCAAATATACAAGCTATAAAGACCTGGACATCGACACAAATTGATGAATATACACAACTCTGGTCTGCAAGAGAAATAAAATTTATATTCCTTGCTCTGTGCCTCAGTTAATACAACCTACCATCATTACACTAAAAATCCAATTACTCTTCATTCTCTCAGAATATGGAACCAATGTAGGAAGCACTTTAAGACAGAAAAGCTTATTGCATTTCTACATAAGAACCATCTTTTTCCACCCTCTCAAACATACACACTATTCAACAGCTGGAAAATGCCAGGGATTAAAACACTTGAGACTTGTACATAGATAATGTCTTTGCATCCTACGAACAATTGCACTTCAAATACAACTTGTCATCAACACAATTCCTCCACTACTTTCAAAACAGAAGCTTTGCTAAACAGAAGCTGCCCAATTTTCCTCACATTCCACCTTGCTATATTCCAGAAGAATTATTGATCAGTCTTGAAGACTCAGATAGCATCTCTACAATTTGTGAAAATATTTTAAAGTCTCTTCCTTTCAAAGACCCCAGAGTACAATGGGGAAAGGATCTGTCACTCAATACTTCAGAAAAGGAGTAGAAGGCCGCCATACACAGAATACGCTCAAGCTCCATATATGCAAAGCATTCAGTCATTCAATTTAAAATCTTTTATCAGACGCATCTGTTTTGTTTAAAATTGTCCAAAATGTTTCCAGAGCAAGATTCAACCTGTGAATGTTGCATTCTAGCTCCAGCCGCAATGGGCCACATGTTCTGGGCATACACCAAATTAACAACATTTTGGACAAAAATCTTTGTATGCCTGTCAGACAGCCATAGTGTCAAAATCACTCTTAACTCATTAACAGCTGTGTTTAGTGTTCTCCCAGACGACATTAAAGTACAAAAGGACAAACTGCAATTTCCTTTACTACACTACTAGCATGTAGACTTATCTTTTTTAACTGGAAGATTTCAACCCCGCCACTTTCAAGTCAGTAGGTAACCGATGTTCTATACAATGTGAAATTGGAAAAAATCTAATTTTCACTTAGAGGATCTGTTCAAAACTTTTTAAAAATATGGCAGGATCTAATCAATAACATTTTAGAATAGGCTCCCATTTTGGAGAAAAGGATACCTTTTCTTTTTTTTGCTCCCTTTATAAATAGCTTTGGTTGCTGGCTCTTCACTCTTTGTCTTGGGTGGGGGTCAAATTCTGTTTTGTTTTGATTAGTTAAATTTTGACTTCACTGTATGGAATGTTATCTTTTTCTAATTCAAATAAAAACAAACTGGAAGAGAACATCTCTTGTTAACTATGGAAACCCTGAGGGGACAAAACTCACATTGACACTTTGTTAATTTCTTTTTGCAAAATACAGTGATGCGTAGATCAATTGGGTGCTGATCTAAATCCAACATTTTTCACCACAAAAGACTTTGTAATTGGTAATCTGGCTGTGCAACTCCTTTAAACAGAGAGACAAAAGATTGGAATATTATACTTTACATTAAAAATCAAAGGAGACGCCTAGTGCAATAATACAAATGGCAAGAAAAGCTACTTTAATAAATTTAGACCTTGTTATTTTGTCCTTTAATTTACATGGACACTGCTTTTCTGAGTCTGAATGGTGGGAGAGCTTGTGTTAAGTACAGCAGCTTACATTTTCAATTAGACAAAGAAGAGATAATGAACTTGAAATTGCTCCTTTGTAAACAATAGGCGTGTTAACTTGTAAAGTTGTTAAGCATTTAGCCTTGTATCTTCCTGATAAACAACTTACGAACATTTGGCAGATTTGAGGCCTTTTTAAAGGTTTGTACTGTTTACTGTTTACTGTTTGTGTGTGTCATACATTATAAGCTTTGATAAGAAACAAGTATTGCATAATTCAAATGATAAGCCATATTTATAATTACATTTTAAGAATAAGGATTAATCTAGTTTGTACCCTGGAAATAAACAAACGGGAACTATATAAATATAACTAGCAAAATACCCGCGCTTCGCAGCGGAGAAGTAGTGTGTTAAAGAAGCAATGAAAAAGAAAAGGAAACATTTTGAAAATAACGTAACATGATTGTCAATGTAATTGTTTTGTCACTGTTGTGAGTGATGAGTGTTGCTGTCATATATATATATATATATATATATATATATATATATATATATTTACACACACACACACAAACATATATATATACATATCTATACATATACACATATATATA
>JANRMT010062791.1:8658221-8703642 GCA_026402145.1 Polypterus bichir lapradei
TTCCCAGCTGTGCTGTTGCCATGTCGTGCTATGTCCATGGCTGTATCTAATGCTACCGAAGTCCCGGTACTTAAAACTTTCTCTCGCAGTTTCGCTGAGTTTGTGCCAAACACCACCCTGACCATCTCATCTTCCTCTGCATAAGCACAGTCCTTCACCCGTGAATATTTACCCGTGGCAGTTTGCTATTGGATTGCCGCTGACGGACGGCCTTATATGGGCAGGCACTAAATTACAAACGCCAGCGGCAGCCTGTCTATGAACTTAATTTAAAGTGTAGGTTTACACTGTGCTTTGTTTCCGAAGTAGCAGAACTCATGAATATGGTTGTATATATCACTCGCTCGCTTCTTATTGTTTCGCTGCCTTCTCAATTATATAATGCATGTTTTCTAAAGCGCTTTTTGGGCCTCTTCCTGGTTTTCTACGTACTGCGTGATTACGTAGGAGGCATGATGATGTCAGACGAAACTCCGCCCCCACGGGTTTCAAGCTCATCTCCATTACAGTAAATGGAGAAAAACAGCTTCCAGTTATGACCATTACGCGTAGAATTTCGAAATGAAACCTGCCCAACTTTTGTAAGGAAGCTGTAAGGAATAAGCCTGCCAAATTTCAGCCTTCTACCTACACGGGAAGTTGGAGAATTAGTGATGAGTCAGTCAGTCAGTCAGTGAGTGAGTGAGTGAGGGCTTTGCCGTTTATTAGCATAGATAAATATATATTTTAACAGCAAAAAAAGCTGTAGTAAATTAATGATTAAAACCTATAAGCGCATTTACTGTATATTTCCATTTAAACAGAGTTTAACTGCCAGTATCAGTTAATTGAATCAAAGTGTGAGAATATACGTTTTTTTTGCTGAACAAATGGCAAAAACTATTTTAACTTAAAAGGTTTGTTTTAGTACATTACAGACAAAATTAAACAATATGACAGCTTGTAATTATGAGAAGCATTTTATTTTCTTTAATGCCATATATATCATGGATATTTTATTAGCTATGAAAGTATTATTTTAATAGAAATGTATTGTAGTATTTTATAGTCACTGAAAAATATGCCTATATAATTTCATTTTCTAATACAAAATTAACAAGTAACACCTGTGGTATATAGTTTAGATTATACATATACCTAAGCAAACAATTTAATACAGAATGCAAGGATTACCCACGTCTGGTTATGCAGGAACTTAGTGTAAAAGCTTTTTTACAGAGATGAAGAAAAAAAAAAAACGGAATCAGTATCAGATTCAGCAGATTCACCAACATAATGTAGGTGGTCTGCGTAGGTTGTCAATACTCAACACCTGTCTTGGCTTGAAAAATGGATATATTAGGTAAGATTTTAAATGTTTCCTCCATACCTTCCAATAGCCAGTAGCGTAGGAATATTTTTTTTAATTGACAAAAAGCACTTAACTTCAGAACACAATCTGGCGTAACAAATGCATATATACGACGTTTGTGAAAAAGTAACATCAACAATAACAAAACATATCCATTAAATGGCATGGGTCTTGTTTAAACATTTTTGAGGATATTAAAATTGCAAAAATGGAATACAATGCTTACTTGAGGGAATATAACATTTCAAGTAAAACATAATCGCAAGGGGTACATTTTGCACTATGCAACAAGTAAATTTGCAAAGTTTACACTGATTAACTGTTTAATGCATTCATTCTTTCACTGGTATTCCACCATGCCTTCACATTTTCCTTAGCCACTGCATTACTCTTACTTTGCTGGATGTGCTGATAATCTTCACACACTGCCACTGGCACCTTTTGCGCTACTGGCATGAAGATTGTTCCCCCTGACTCTCAGACTTGTAGTCTGTGGTTGATCGGATGTTCAGTGATTGGCTCATAGGGGGTGTTTAAATTTTGCTGTGAACATGCATTAATTCAGATCAATCAATCCTGGATTATGTGAGACAATTGAAATCTGGTGCCCTGGATCAGGCTAATCCACTGGTGCAAAATCATGCTTAACCAAGTAAGACTTTATTCTATGATCCTGGATTATCTAATTTCACTTCCTGGAAGAGACCTCCAGTGATCAGATCATAAATAATAAAAGACAATGGCAAAGCACCAGTTATGTGATTTTAGTGAGTCAAACAGTGTTAGTACATATCACTAACACATAAGATTTATATACGTTTTATTAGCATAACAGTAAAAATAGGCAGCACTTTACTGCGGTCATCTGAATTGCCATTATGTTCTGATACATCATGAATAGTGTATTGATTTACTCTGATGTTGACCAAATGCTACTTTCAGATATGTGAACTATCAACAAAAGCAAGTAATATTTGATTCAAAAGTGTTTAAGTACCAGCACCTGCCAAAAAACATTTTATCCTGCTTTGTGTGTGACTATGATAATTTTTTTTGACACATTATATATATAAAAAAAAAAAAAAAATCTACAGTGGAACCTTGGTTCACGAACGTCTCGGTTGATGTACAAATCGGTTTACGACCAAAAAGTTTGCCAAACCTTTGCCTCTGTTCATGACCACACACTCAGTATACGAACAAGCCAGTTTCCCTTTTGGTTTGTACGTGTTCAGTCTCTCCCTGTGCAGCGAGCGAGCGAGAGAGAGCGCGACACACAGAACCACACAGGCGCACGAGAGAGAGAGAGCTGGACGCATAAGGTAGAGAAGGCAGTTAAAGAATGCAGCTGGGTTTGTTTTTGTTTTCATTTCTGTTTACAGCGATCGGTTAATAGCTTGTACTGTTGCAATGTTACTTTTCTTGGTGGTTTATTAAATTATGGATTTTTCAAATGTTCATTTTTTCCCTGTGCTTAAAACTCATTAAAAAAAAGTGTTTTTAGCGAGCGGTTCTTAGCGCTATAGCCAAACTATTGCAGTGTTAGTTTTCTCTGTTGTTCAAGGTTTTCTCAGTGTTATTCAATGTTTTTACATTTAGTTTACTATTACCCTGTGCATTCTATGGTATAATTAACTATATCTGTGCTTAAAAACTAAAAAAATATATATATTTACATACATTTCGTACGGTCTGGAACAGATTAATTGTATTTACATACAATCCTATGGGGGAAATTGCTTCGGGTCACGACTAAATCGGTTTACGACCAGAGTTTTGGAACGAATCATGGTTGTGAACCGAGGTTCCACTGTAATTTCTTTAAACATTTGAATGCATGATTTTTCTAAAGTACTACATTTGTAATTTTGTTGATTCTACTTGTGCTCTTCTTTGCTTTTGATATTCCTTGTGATCAAGTGTGTTGTTAAAGGCATTATATGAAATAAAGACTAAAAGATTTGCCTGTTAGATTACAGTTACAATAGTGCACTCTGTCATTATAGTTCAATTTTAATTAAAAGAATTCTTCCCTAAAAAAGAAGTCTGGTAGGTTCATGGTGTTTAATCAATGTTTAAAGAACAAAGACATTTTAATCTCTCTCCATCATTCCAATATCAGCAACAGCTGTATAGCTGTATGTCTATAACTTATTATGTTTGAAAATTAGTTATTTAAGCCAACAGTAGGGGAACATTAATTTCTAGTTTCAGGTCTGGCCTATTTCTTAATTTTCACAGAACATGTTTATTTCTAAACAAATTTGTGAGGAAAGATGCATAATTAAAACACAAATGGTAATTTATTATTTCTTTTTTTAATACACCTAGGCTAGGTATATCCAAAAGATATTACTCTCTCAAGAATTTGTTCAGGCAGATGCTCTTAAACACAGCTGGTATTACCCCTAAAATGACAGCGTCAGGACCTGAACTAAAACCATTTTCTGACAGTTTGATAAAGGAGACACCAGTTATTTCATCTAGCTCAGGAGTTCTCAGACTTGGTCCTGGGGGCCCACTGTGGCTTCAGGTTTTTGCTTCAACCAGATTCATAATCAGTGACAACTGATAACACTGATCTCAATTAATTAGCATGGTAATTCATGGTTGGCATGACTTTAACATTTATAAGATATTTAGAAATATTTCTATTTTTGATACAGATTTAAATCTTAATTCACTTTTGTTACTTACATTATATTTTACCCTTTCTCTGTGCAGTTTGCTCCCTTCACTGTATCTTAATAATGACAATTAAAACGAACAGAGCCAGACATCCAGGCAAACAACACTAAATAATCAAAGGCTGCAACTGCAATTGTTAGACCCACTAATTATAAAATAATGGATTAAACAATTAGAACACCTGGAAAAATAGAATGAAAATCAAGATGAAAATATTGTTAAAAAAATACATTATTCCCGTTATAACTGCTTAGTACATTTATATTTTATATATACAGTATCTCACAAAAGTGAGTACACCCCACACATTTTTGTAAATATATTATTATATCTTTTCATGGGACAACACTGAAGATATGACACTTTGATACAATGTAAAGTAGTTAGTGTACAGCTTGTATAACGGTGCAAATTTGCTGTCCCCCTAAAAAATAACTCCACACACGGCCATTGATGACTAAACCGCTGGCAACAAAAGTGAGTACACCCCTAAGTGAAAAATGTCCAAATTGTGCCCAAAGTGTCAAGTTATGTGGTCACCGTTATTTTCCAGCAATGCCTTAACTCTCTTGGGCATGGAGATCACTAGAGCTTCACAGGTTGCTACTGGATTCCTCTTCCACTCCACCATGACAACATCACGGAGCTGGTGGATGTCTGAGACCTTGCACTCCTCCACCTTCCGTTTGAGGATGCCCCACAGATGCTCAATAGGGTTTAGGTCTGGAGACATGCTTGGCCAGTCCAGCAACTTTACCCTCAGTTTCTTTAGCAAGGTAGTGATCATCTTGGAGGTTTGTTTGGGGTTGTTATGTTGGAATACTGCCCTGCGGCCCAGTTTCCAAAGAGAGGGGATCATGCTGTGCTTCAATATGTCACAGTACATGCTGGCATTCATGGTTCCCTCAATGAACTGTAGCTCCCCAGCAGCACTCATGTAGCCCCAATCCATGACAATCCCACCACCATGCTTGACTGTAGGCAAGACACACTTGTCCTTGTGCTCCTCACCTGGTTGCTGCCAGAAACGCTTGACACCATCTGAACCAAATAAGTTTCTATTGGTCTCATCAGACCACAGTGAATGGTTCCAGTAATCCATGTCCTTAGTCTGCTTGTCCAGCAAAATATTTGCAGGCTTTCTTGTGCATCATCTTTAGAAGAGGCTTCCTTCTGGGACGAGAGCAATGCAGACCAATTTGATGCAGTGTGCGGCGTATATCGGAGCACTGACTGGCTGACCCCCCACCCCTTCAACCTCTGCAGCAATGCTGGCAGCACTCATACATCCATTTTCAAAAGACAACCTCTGGATATGACGCTGAGCACGTGCACTCAATGTCTTTGGTCGACCATGGTGAGGCCTGTTCTGAGTGGAACCTGTCCTGTTAAACCACTGTATGGTTTTGGCCACCGTGCTGCAGCTCAGTTTCAGGGTGTTGGCAATCTTCTTATAGCCTAGGCCATCTTTATGTAGAGCAACAATTCTTTTTTTCAGATCCTCAGAGAGTTCTTTGCCATGAGGTGCCATGTTGAACTTCCAGTAACCAGTATGAGAGAGTGTGAGAGTGGTAACACCAAATTTAACACACCTGCGACCTTGTAACACTAACGAGTCACATGGCCCAGGAGGGAAAATGGCTAATTGGGCACAATTTGGACATTTTTCACTTAGGGGTGTACTGTTGCCAGCGGTTTAGACATTAATGGCTGTGTGTTGAGTTATTCTGAGGGGACAGCAAATTTACACTGTTATACAAGCTGTACACTGACTACTTTACATTGTATCAAAGTGTCATATCTTCAGTGTTGTCCCATGAAAAGATATATTTACAAAAATGTGAGTGGTGTACTCACTTTTGTGAGATACTGTACATATATATGCTTACCAAACCAAGTTTTCTAATTTCTATGTTGCTCCCAAAACACAGAATCTGGTTAAATCAGAGTTCACTTAATTAGCCCAGGATTCTAATTAAAAACAGAAGTTGGTTGGAACAAAAACCTGCAGCCACAGTGGGTCCCCTAACTGACTCTGAGAACCGCTGATCTAGCTACAAAGGGTCCTCCTGTACGGCTGTAAGCTCTCTCCCGGCCTTGCAGTGCTCATGCCTCCCATTACAGTAACCAGTTTAATATTAACACACAAAACGATGCAAAATACCCCCTGAGAACAATTAAGTATATCTGTAAGAATGAAAGAAAAATAAAGGCACTCTTTCTACTGAAGATTAAGTGTACCCGAATATTAGAAACTAGCAATTGCCTAGGTCATGAAAGGGTGCTAAAGAATGCTATGTACACTTCTTCCAAAGCTCCTTCTTGTATAGAATAGTACATGTATAGATGAACAGTGGTACATTTGACGATATCACTAGCAAGAGGCAGCATCGTCAGCTTAAGTTTTATATACACTTCAAAATGACTCCATGCCCGCCATCACGACAAAAATAACTGCAACATTAATTATCTCGGCAAACATTTGCATTCTTAATATAACCACGTGGCCCTTGACAGTTAGTCCACAACACCAAAATTCTACAATTCCAGCTCAAGATGAAGTCATTATCACATTCTACATTTCTTACCTTCCTTGCAGGAAGAAGAACGTGCTGGGGGGCCGTCTCATCAGCTGCTAAGGGGTCTCGCTGACTTCTATGAACCAGATGAAATGTTACCGCATTTTTCTTGTCAATAAATCGTTTCTTTTTTCTGTGAGGCTGTAAACCAATAAAGTAAAAAAAAAAAAAACGGTTAACTTATTCTGAGCTCTGCCGAAATAGCCACAATGCAGTGCCCACCGAGATTGTTTCTGTTCATACATGTTTTGCGAAGCATATTTAACCATCCATTTTCCAAAATGTGCATTCAGTTCATTAATTAAATTCTACCGTAAGCTAGTTTTCTTGTTTAAGGGAAGGATTAACCACAATAATAATGAACCCAACAAAATATTGTGCTTGAAATCCATTTCCAATTTTAATAAAATAATCTCTTTAGTAGTGTCGGTGCTATCCTGTCAACACACACTGTTAATAAGTGTTGGCCGTATTTGAGTGACCAACATCTTTCTTGACTGACAGTCTTGAGTATTTATTTGTATTTAAAAACTAATTGCCACTTTAAATCATTATTGTAATAAAGTACAAACAGCAAGCTCTCCTTCAGGCACCATATAATAGACCACGTTTAAAGGTATGCAAGTGTTGTGAACTGACTTACCATGCTTCTCCAAGCTAAAACGTTCGACTAAGGACTCGAAAACCTTTCAGGTAAAACAATATTATTATACAGAATAAAAGCTCATATTCTAGTGTCTTCTTCGTGAGCTCCGTTTCTATATCGCCACCTTAAAATATCGATAAACTTTCTATAGTCCTTCAGGAACTTCAGCAGCGTGCATGTTACGCTGTCATCGCCATACGAGGACTGTTCCATGTGTTCAGGGGTGAGTGAGTAAAGCAGAAGGTATGCAGTTGTTTTTTTTAATTTTCTGCAATGAACTAATACTTTTAAACATTTTAACTAAATACTAGTTTAAAAGTATACCATCTTGTAGTCATTCTACTATATATTGTTTTTTAACACAAATGGTTCTTTCCCTAAGGCAAGAGCAATTGTGTACACTGCAAATGCGAGTCAGTGACATGGTTGGTAGGAAATAATAATCTCCGATCGACTGTGCCACACTCATTTACTTCTGTCTTTTTGACCCGGCTTCAAAGTCCGAATTCGCCACGTTGTGACGTCATCCTCATCATAGCGCGTGGGTCCGGGCGTGACAGTTTTCCGACGTATGGTGTGACTTCTCAAGGAATTATCCTGTAAATAGACCCAGTCAGTAAAGCTTATTAATAGGGGAAATCTAGAATCGATGCAACGACGCACATTTCGTATTCTTGTTGCGTAAAGGTACCTTATTAAATTGTACTTAAGCACGAACTTTGGAATGTGGTCCTTAGAAAGGCAACAAGTATTGCCAAAGACTTCAGCGATACTTAAGGGACACTTCTGTGACTTACGTTCTGCCGAACCCTAACGGACCTTTAGCACTCGTACCAATAGATTCACGGCCTTTTGTAGTGACAGCTGCATGAATGTTTCAATTATCTAGCGTTCCATGTTGACTCTAACGTTAAAATGTTATATTTACTGTTTGTTATATACTTCATTGCATGAATCAGTGTGAGTACGTATGGAAAATTGTGTGCCAAAATTAAATGCAATCCAGTCTGTTAATTACATTACCCTGTAACGCATAAGCACATGATGCATTTTATTTTGGCACGGTTTTATCGAGACATAATTAAAAACATATTAACCAAAGTAATCGTTTGATTTTCATTACGGCATGCAATTTTAGTGCCTGTTTAAAATGCAGAACAAAAACGTATTGCATTTCGCTTGGCAGCTT
Organism: Polypterus bichir lapradei; assembly: GCA_026402145.1. Lineage (NCBI taxonomy): Eukaryota > Metazoa > Chordata > Cladistia > Polypteriformes > Polypteridae > Polypterus > Polypterus bichir. The sequence continues at coordinate 8,666,675 of JANRMT010062791.1, forward strand.
CTCCCGACCGTATTACATTTCGATCCTACTCCAGTATTCCCTTAAATATGATTTGCAAATACCTTTAAATGGGTGATAACTGCCTGACGTTTCGGTCAGGACTGTCAGAGGAATGGAACAATAAGATATGGCAAGCATTGCACGTTATTTAAACAGCTTAACATAAAAGTAAACCTTTCAGCAAGACCTTAAGCATACTTAGCACATTTCTGTTTACATTGTATGTAAAGTAATTACACTCCACATTGACGAAACTTGTGCTTACCGTCAGAACACAGAAATGTTTAGAAGTCGAATTTACTACAACTGTTGGTCTTGAATCAAAATGCATTACACATGGAGTAGCCACTAAATGAAATAAAATACATTTGCTTTTATTTATGCCATGGTTTGTCGCATGTACATGAATTTAAATGCAGTAATGCACTTTAGAATTGCATTTTAAAATGACAAAAAATTGCATCTTTTAGTTGGTGTTTTTAATTAAGACCTGATAAAACTATACCAAAACTAAATGTATGGTACATATGCATCTGCCTATTAATATAGTAAGTTGGAACACCCCAGTTTAACATGAAATTCTAGAAAAACTCATGTTGGGATAAAGTTATCTTTGTACAGCCACAAAAGGAAAAAAATTCCGGTGTACAAAGTTGCATGAACTTTACGTGTGCTTTAATGTGTCCAGTCTGTCACTTGACCGAGGCCTCCTGACTAACACTGGTTTCCTTCTAGCACTTGGTGCAACATCTTGCAACCTGAGGAAAAGAAGTTCATAAAAGTGATATCTTCAATTTTAGAGGCAAACACTAAGTTTAAAATCAGTGGAATTTTAATAAATGAAAAAATATTATACAATTATAATTTTAAATGACATATAAAGAATGAAATGATTTTATTACATTTCTCAAATAATCGAACAAAGCTAGATAGGGAAATCAATTGGATCTCCTTTGGTGAAAACATACAAAGTGAATACATTAAGTTGTATTTAAGCCAGTAAAATATTGCAAATTCTGGGGGCAATATATAAATAAGAAAGTTCAATATTAGTGCTAAAATTGTATTTAAAGTAATCCACCTTATGTTTAAATAAATCCAGACTTAAAGACTGACACCAATGCCAACATTAATTCAAGTTGTGTGCTCAGGATACTTCAAGAGATTAGCACAAAAAACAAAACATGACCATGGATTGTGATTTCTTGTCAGAATAGTATAAACGTGGCCATCAGTATGCCCCACATGACAAATAATTTACACTTTTTGACTTTAGTTTGTCACATATGTGCGCATGGGAGGCAGCTAAAGGGCTTGAATGAGAGTAATTCCGAACCAGGAGATTTCTCGCTTTTCTGCAGACTGTTCACGGGAAATTCCACCTCGCCCTGATGACATCAATTCTGGTTCCAGCTCCTCTGATGTCACTTCCGAGACCGAGCCTATGGGTGAAGACCCTTCCGGTTCCAGCACCTTTGAGGTCACTTCCTATACTGGCCTTTAAAAGCCGCCACCTTTCCTCTATCCTCTCAGTTCTGTTCAGGACTCTGATCTGTACACTTTAGTACATCAATTTATTCAAATTTGCATCCAGGAAATAATATACGGGTGGCTGCCCCAAACCTTGTCGAGTTTTTGACAAGTTGCATTGATAACTTTATGTTCCCAATCTTAAGCCTCAGTTTCCAAAAAGTTGGGATAGTAAATAAAATGATACAAAATGCAGAAAGCAGTGTTTTTTAAATCCCCTTTGACCTGCATTAAATCAAAATGGTAAAATAACGTGAATGTTTTCCCATGCCAGCTTTAGTGTTTATTTTGTTACTATGTACAATATTGCGGTATGTAAACAAAACAATAAACTTTTAACTTTTTGTAGATAGAACTTTATTGGTCCTAAGGGTGAGGTTAATCTTTTACAGAAGCTTAATACATACATGAAAAACAAATCTAACAAACAACAAGGTGGCACAACTGCTGCCTTGCAAAACAGAGACCGGAGGTCACATCCTGGTAACTCTCCGTGTTCATGTTTCCTCCGCATGCTCAGGTTTTCTCCCACAGTCCAAAGACATACAGGTTAGGTGAACTGGCATTGTTAAATTGGCCATAGTGTGTGTTTGTGTTCACAATGCAATGTACTGATCCTCTTTCCAGGTTTTGTTCCTGCCTCAAGCCCAGTGCTTGTTGGGATAGGCTTCAGCTTCCCCATGACCCTGCTTAGGATAAATGGGTTAGGAAAATGAATGACTATAACAAACAACAACAGCTCCCTCAAATACACACCACAAATACTAAAAATAACAAAATTTCTGACTTGGCTAAAGACCACAAGGAGCGGTCACAGTCCCAGTGAAGCATTATAAATACACATTGTCATTGGTATAAAGGAGCGTTTCTTGAGACAATGTGTGCTCATTCCAAATTTGGTGCTTGCAATATATTACAAAATATTGTGACAGAGTAATATAAGACTAGGAAAGTTGTGGAATTTTTAGGAAATGTCAACAGGTGATGGGATCATTCTTGGATATAAAAGGAGTATCCACAAAAGTCTCCAAAATTTTCTACTTTGTGAAAAAATGTGTGATTGAATAAATCCAGTGGTTCAAAAACAACGTTATCAACACCGATTGTCAGGAATTTGGGGATTTCACCGACTACAGAGCATATTATTAACAATTTCAAGGAATCCAGATAAACCTCAATTTGTAAAGAAGAAGCCTGAAAGCCAGATACTGAATGACAGTGATCTCTGATGCTTCAGACAACACCACATTAAAAATGACATGCCGTGATGGTTATAACCACATGGGTTTGGGAATAGTTTGGAAAAATATTGTAAATATTGTAATTAAACTGCATTTGCCACTGCATCCCTAAATGCAAGTTAAAAATAACTATGCACAGCAGAAACAATATGTTGGTAATATCCAGAAACACCATCCATTTCACTGAAGCCCACTGAAAATGTGTGTTGTAATCTGCTCTGTCCACCTTTTAACTTGTTCATAAATGTACAGTTCCAAAGCCAGCATCATTCATGACATGGATAACTTGCACATCTGTGAAGACACTATGTATGTTGAAGAGTATGGAGACATTCGTAGAGCAACACAATCTACCTTCTAGACAACACCTTTTTCAGGAAAGTCCTAGTTTATTTCAACCAGAAATCTCCAAGCCACGTTCTACAACTATGTGGCTTTGTAATCAGAGAGTGAGGGTGCTAGACTGGCCTGCCTGCCATCCATACTTGTTACTAATTAAAAACATGAGGTGCACAACTAAACAAAAATTGACCTCAATGAAGAGTCACAACAGTTGAGTAGCCAAGGACTTCCATCAAAAAAAAAAAAAAAAATTGGGGGGAATGATGCTTTGGGGGAAAAAAAAAAAAAAAAAAAAAAAAAGGTGTCCTCAGTTCCCAAATGATTACTGTTATTAAAGACTGTATTTGACAAAAAACAATTAAGTTGATATGGGAAAAGGCTGCAAAGAAACTGCAAAGTGCAATTTTTGCAAAGAGTTTCTTTGCAGTCTTTGTTGATTTTCGTAAAGCATTTGACTAAGTTGATCAAGCTGCCCTGTGGGACATCCTAAGGATTAGCAGGATTCCCTCGAGGCTGCTGGATAAAATGGCCGGCCTATACACTGGTACCGTGAGGCTGTGCAGAGTGGAGGCAGGACCTCTGCGTTTTTCCCAGTTGATCGTGGGGTCCAGTGGCTGTGGGGCATCTGTTGGTGAAGAAATATTCACGGATCTTGATTTTGCGGGTGATGCTGTGATCTTTGCGGAGTCAATGGAGGCTCTGATCAGGGCACTTCAGAGATTGAGTGAGGAGTCCGAGTGTCTGGGCTTGCGAGTGTCCTGGATAAAAACCAAGATCCAAGCCTTCAATGACCTCTTGGGCACAGCCATCAGCAGTGTGTCTGTCTGCAGAGAGAGTGTTGACCTTGTCGAGAAGTTTACTTACCTTGGTAGTGACATTAATGTCTCTGGTGACTCTTTCTATAGATGTCAGTAGATGGATTGGGAGAGCATGGGGGATCATGAGGTCGCTGTAAAGGGGTGTGTGGCGCTCCCGATATCTATGCAAAAGGACGAAGGTCCAAGTCTTTTCAGTCCTGGTGCTTCCTGTCTTGCTATATGGTTGCGAGACATGGATGCTATCCAGTAACCTGAGACGAAGACTGGACTCCTTTGGTACTGTGTCTCTCCTGAAAATCCTTGGGTATCGTTGGTTTGACTTTCTGTCGAATGAGCGGTTGCTCATGGAGTCCCGAATGAGGCACATCACCTGCATTGTGAGGGAGCATCAGCTACGGCACTAAAACCATGTGGCATGTTTACCCGGGGGTGATCCAGCTCGTAAGATCCTCATTGTTGGGGACCCGAGTGGCTGGACCAGGCCAAGGGGTTGCTCACGTAACACCTGGCTGTGACAGATAAAGGGTCATTTCGGGAGGGTGGAACTGGACCATGCGTCTGCCTGGGGGGGTTGCCAACCGGGATCCCGAGTTGTTTCATCATGTAGTGGGTGCAGCAACGCACGGTACCGGTGCATGCTCCCCAACTTGACTTTGACTTGGGAAAAAATTACATTTCTTGTATTTTTACTATTTTTACTTTAATATCTCAAAGAGTTTTTCAAAAGTGCAGTTTTGTTTTTTTGTTTTTACATACATACATGTCCCAGCTTTTGGAAGTGGATGCGTGTGTATGGGTGGGTCTCTGTGTGTAAGAATGGACAACCAATGCACGTTCACTTCGAAGTGCAATGCAGATGCAAGAAAGAAGGGAAGTGGATGTTTAGCCCAAATAAACAGAATTGAGCCTTGCCTGTCTGATGTATTATGTTTGTCATACCATGACAGAATAGAAAAAGAGAAAAAAACTGGGATTGCAACTGAAGTTGCCATACCTGGAAAGCATTCATACAGGCACCAGCATCATCAGCAAGCATGTGGAAAGCTTGTGCTACCTTGGAAACTTAAAACTGCTGAAAAATCATATAATTTGTTACCACCTTCAACATGACATCATTAAGCTGACAAAATCCAGCAATTGTAGTCATCAAGTGTAACAACCCCTCCAACTAGAAGTCATGTAATGTGCCCCTGGCATTAGGCACAGGTTAAGATGAGTACTAATTACAGATTGCCCCAGTATGTCTGTGTGTGCATGCTCTTTGAATTCAGGGTTGGCTTAAGTTTTGGCACTCTTTGACCTGGAACTGGTGTAAGCAGAAACACAACATGGGTCAGGTGTATATATATATATTTTTACACCAATCTATGAGATATTCAGGATACACACAGTTTCAAATCTAAATTGGTCAGTATGAATAAGTGTGTATTCTGGTGGACTGGCATTTCTTCCAGTGTTGGCTCCTGACTTGGAGCCTTCAGATTTTGGTTCCTTGCACAAATGAAATGAGTCCGGATAGATGGGACTTTATTAGAAAGACATTTACATTTCTTTGTGTTTTATCATAGTGTGGGGGAAATAATAAATAATAAAAAAAGAAAAAACTGCTAAAACAGAGGTGTTGAACTCCCACCCTGGTGGGCTGCAGGTTTTCATTCTAACCGTCTTATTTAGTGACCAGTTTTTGCTGCTAATTAACTTCTTTTGACTTAGTTTTAATTAACTTGAATCAGGCCCCCATTACATATTTTTACATTTTGCTAATTACATTCAAATGAAGCTGTAATGCTGTCTGATCATTTGGTGGGTCAGGGTCAGGTTAATCATACGGCATCTCTTCAAGTACAAGCCTGTACAATGCAACACACTTTCTGTGCACTATAGAGCAGCACATCAATAGAGTGGAAATGCTTTCTATTTACAGAAGTAAAATCATGCTGTTACAGTGCCTTTATAGCGTAGAAAAAGCAGTAAGCATCACAACAGACCAATTTTCTGCTCTTTACTTTGAGGTGACTCGCTATCCTTAAAAGGACTGCTTGGCTTTTGCCGCACTAGTTGGAAAAAACACCTGTGACTGTACGGAGTTTCTGTTTTCATAGGTTCTCCAACTATATATGATGCAATGCCAGCTCATTCTTTTGGTGATTCATCCCTGGCTGATGTAACTTAGATAGATAGATATTATTAATCCCAAGGGGAAATGCACATGGAGCAGCTTAATGCAGATGTTGAAGGACACCAGTTTTCTAAGGAAGTATAGTCGGCTCTGTCCTCTCTTGCACAGAGCATCAGTATTGGCAGTCCAGTCCAATTCATCATCCAACTGCACTTGCAGGTATTTATAGGTCTGACCCTCTGCACACACTTGTCCAGCGTCATTGCAATAGCATTGCAATGTGCATGCATTTGACCAATCCGATTACATTTGGAAAACTGAATGATGCTCCAAATTGCACTTATATGTTTGCCAGTTCAACCATAGTTTAAGGAAATCTTATATATCTGGATGACAAGTGGATAATGCCACCCTATTCAGCTGGCATGGTGCGACTCAGTGATGATTGTGAAATACCCGAAAAGCTGAAAAGCTCCTGTGGCTAAAAACCCCGAGAGTGGACAGGACTTGGAAAGGAGCATATAGAGCACAATTCCTGAAAGTCTGCCTTTGTAAAGCTGGCGCCAGTTCAGCATACATCTCCAAGAGGATAACTCTTGGAAACTGAAATCGACTTAGAAGCCAGTTATCATCATCTACAAATACAGTCTGTTCTAATTCTTCCATTTGTGAGGTCTTCTAACAAACCTAAAGCAGCTATGGTAGCTGGAAAGGTTTGGCCATTCGTGCACAATTATATTGTTACAGAATAATTACAATCAAGTAAATTAAATTTATAAAATATACGCAATTCATTTCGGTGTATTTGATAAAACCCGCATCATAGATGTGAATCTGAAAAAGAAAAGTAGATCACAGAAGCAGTAGCACTGCTTTGACGCTGGGTGCTGCCAGTTTTGGCAGGCAGAAAAGTGCGTATGTAAGGGGTGAGGGGGACCCTGCCATGAAAATGTGTGAGGCTTTACGTCAAGTTTAGTTTTTATACATCTTCCATTTTTAAATTAAAAACTAAACTATCAAGAAGGTCCAGTTAGTTTTCACGTGATTTTTCCTGTTATTTAAATGAGTCATTTTTTTAAAAAAAGTTTTTTTTATCTATAAGAATGTCAGTTAAAACGAATGGATCATTTATTTAGTCTCTTATAAATACTCATTGAGTGTAATGGACCTCAGTTTAACGGGAATACTCCAAATGGTAAGAGAGTAAATACTTTATTCTCATTTCATGATTTTTACTCTGTTAAATAAAAATTAATTTTTCTTTTACATATTTATAGAATTTCGTGATTTTGGCAGCAACTGAGGCTCGGGCCCCCCTAGCATGTAAAAGGCAGCACAATACTTTACATTTGGTATTTTTAGATTGTTTTTTGGCTACTATAAATTAATCCATTTCTGCTCTTTCATTTTAAACCTGAATAAGTATTTTTAAATGGCATTTGGGGATTACAGTTGCACTATGTGAAGCACCCTAGGTTCAAATCCCACATCTGGTAATTATCTATGTGTTGTTTGCAGGTTCCTTCCTCCTGTCTCCAAAGATGTGCAGGTTAGTTGAATTGGCATATCTAAAGTGTTTTTGTGCGAGTGTTATGGAAGAGAAAAAAAATTATATATTAGTATACAGTAATCCCTCCTCGATCGCGGGGGTTGCGTTCCAGAACCCCCCGCGATAGGTGAAAATCCGCGAAGTAGAAACCATATGTTTGTATGGTTATTTTTATGTATTTTAAGCCCTTAGAAACTCTCCCCCACTGTTTATAAATATTCTCCGCACAGTTATACAGTAAACCCTTGTTTATCGCGGTTAATCCGCTCCAGACAGATAAATGAATTTCCACGAAGTAGGATTCTTTATTTATAAATCTAATATGTTCGCAGTTAGAGCATTGAAAACCTGTTTATGACCTTCTAAATGCGTTTTTTAACATTATTAGAGCCTTCTAGACATGAAATAACACCCTTTAGTCAAAAGATTAAACTGTGCTCCATGACAAGACAGATGGCAGTTCCGTCTCAAAATTAAAAAAAATACAAAATCTTCCTCTTCAAAGGAGAGCCGTCAGGAGCTAGAATGTCAGAGACAGAGAGTAAAGTAAACAATCAAAAATCAATAGGGCTGTTGGGCTTTTATGTATGTGAAGCTCCGCGATAAAGCAGCCGCAATGAAGGGATCAATGTGAAGGTAGTCTTTCAGCATTTTTTACAGGAGCGTCCGTATCTTCTAAGCAAACAGACTCTGTGCAAACCACTCCTCTGCTCACACCCCCTCGTCAGCAGCAGAGAATGTCAGAGAGTTAGAGAGACAGAGAAAGTAAACAATCAAAAATCAATACGTGCTGCTAGAGCTTTTAAGTTTGCGAAGCGCCGCACGGGAAGCATATCGTATATCACTGAGGAGTTTTATTTAATATGTAATTCGTGCTCTGATTGGGTAGCTTCTCAGCCACCCACCAATAGCGTCCCTTGTATGAAATCAACTGGGCAAACAAACTGAGGAAGCAGGTACCATAAATTAAAAGACCCATTGTCCGCAGAAATCCACGAACCAGTGAAAAATCCGTGATATATATATTTAGATATGCTTACATTTAAAATCCGTGATGGAGTGAAGCCGCGAAAAGTCGAAGCGCGATACAGCGAGGGATCACTGGAAAAAGCATATTAGCATAAATAGCCATAAAAAGTAATTAAAAGCTTCTGAAACATTAGATTAAGCATAAATTCGAATGTCAAGCAAGTAAGATAAGTCAAGGAAATGGTTAACTAAAAAAATCAGTCATATTGCATTATTTTTTAAAGCTTGTTTCAGAATTGCTAGTGTGGGAAAGGACAGTACAGGACAGGATACGAATGACGCATAGAAACTTCCCGTGCACTTGTGTGGACAAGATAGGAAACTAAGAAAAAGGTTGCCTTGGTAGACATGTGAGAAACCAGCTGGACTGGTGAAACAGCAAAAAGACAGCAGAAAGCTTTTGCTATAAACAAGGTCACAATGATGTAATGCATGAAAGTAAAATTAGTATATTCAGGCACTAGCATAAATAAATATAGAAGAATATATTAGAAATTAACTTTAGTGCAGAAATTAAGGCAAGTCAAGCATGCCGAGCAAATGATTAAATAAAGGCATATGCCATATTTCTTTTTAATTAAAGCTTGGCTTTGGGCATCCGACAAACCAGCTCGAAAGTCAGAGAAAGAGGAAGTGACGAGAGGAAAACCCATAAATAGAAGAATGTCTGTACTGGCCTTGGCCAGTGAAAGAAATAAGCAAAAACAGAAACTAGAGATGAACAATGGACAGTGAGGACAGGTGCAGAATGAGCTAATTGAACGAAGTAGGAGTGATAAGAAATTGTTATATAAACTTCATTGCTGAACTGCTCGGAGCTCAGCTCAATTTAGCCGTATTGGGTTGAGTCCGTGTTATTTGTGCTGTTTTATTGCAATAAAGCCTTAAAACTCTGTTTGCCTATCCTGAGTCCTAATAGCCTTCATTTTCAGGTAAAAAGCCTCCTTTCTGGCGATAATTTTTCGCCACTACAGTGTATGCATTAGTGGGCCCTATGATGGAGTTCTGCCCATTGCTGCTCAGAAGGGCACTGAACATCCTGTTACCACGAATTGGTTTAGGCAGGGTTGAGAATGGTGTGGTAAATAAAATCAAGTCACCTTTTATTTTTGAACTCGCTCATGAAAATTCAGAGGACTTGTTTAACCCTACAGTATTCAAATCTTTATTTTTCAGTTTGTTGGGACTGCCTGAATTTCCACTTCAACATTGTCAAACACAACTGGTATAAGTAATGCTGTTTTCTTTGCAAACTCCGTCTTAACTCCATTAAAAACAAATCTCTTACACTGCATAGAATGGCATTACACAACTTACATGCAATAGACAGGCTCTCTGTCAAATGAGTTAAACTGGTACCTGCAATTCTTCCCACCTCACTAATCCCACTCCCAACAGTTCTGTAGTAGTACTGACACGTGTATATAGGATAGTGAATTTTATACATGTACATATAACTAACTAAGGTTTTACACTAGGTCACTATTCTGTTAGTGCCTAAATAAACGGCTACTCATCCATTTATTTTTAAAGAATGCTTTTCCAATTCAGGGACCTAAGGAAGTGGAACTTCTCCTGATTCATGTCCCTCTATGAGTGCAATACATATTGTGTGTCAGTCAACCTTAGCAGTGTATCTGTAACACTGACATAAGGGCAGGGAATAAACATGATACAGCTAAGCCCAGGTCCAAGCACTGTTAAAACGAAGCATTTACACTATACCATCCCATCAGATACTTGATGTCTGTACATTTTAAATTGAACGCATTAGTGCATACTGTACCAGTGTGATGATCAACTATATTATCATGGTAATACAACACATATTTCTTCAATATGAAAGCCCAAGTTGTTTATTTGATACAGGTAATTCTATGATTATATATGTGTTATGTACATATAAAAAAATTAGTAAAGGCTGCATTTTATTAAAATGCCAGGAAACCATTGTTTGCTTACAATGAATGAAACATTACGCTTTCAATAATACAAGTTAGCATTTAAATGTATTCTCTTTGACGTGTCCACAATGATCTGAATACAAATCACATACAGTACAGTGTATTCTCTTCTTGCACTGCCCACTCCTCCATCATTTGAAGAAGCACCTACGACTCCTGAAGTAGAAAGAATATGTGTCTCTGGTTGTTTGCAGCATCTTTTGTTTAACTATGATACTCAGTGCGCCTCTGCTTGTATTCATTGTTCTCTAACATACAAAGATGTGCAAAGATGGACATAGCTTGGTGCACTTAAAGTAAATTGCAGATTTAACTTTTTTCTTCGTTTAAATATAAACAACTGTTCAAGGTCAGTGTGGTACACTGAATCATTTGCTCTGTTTTTGCCTTTAATTACAGGGTTTATGAAATTAAATAGCATCTGGGGACACAATGGTTTGAAACTGTAAATATTCTTTGGCAAACATTAGGATAATTAAAGGCCCTGACAGTTATTTCCAATTAACACTTGCACATTGAAATTAGTGCAATATATCCACAAGATGGCAGGCCTTCCTCACTATTGTCAACTCATGAACTTCTACAGCCATTATGTAGATAACAGTGCCATTTCATAATTTAACATTGTGAAACTCACCTTGTCCAATTTAGGCTCTTTTTCGAATATATGCCATTTTTATGTAAAGATGCATTGGCTACTGAAAAAAACATTATTCACTGAGGATGGTTCCAGTCATTTTACTGAATCTTGGGTATATATGTCCTGTGTTGGACAAGTTCTATCCCATCCAAGTTGAAGTAAGAGTCTGGGTGTGCATGGAAGTGGGCCCTGCCATGGTTTGGCACTGTGCCCAGTACGACTAGGACTGGCACCAGCTTTTTCAATCCTAATTTGGGTTAAGCAGATCTGAGAATAAGTGTGACATTGTTTGGTTCCCGTCTTCCACTCAATGCGAAAGGTCATCATGATCACTGGACTGTAAGCAAAGAATGTCAAATTTGTTATAAAATGTTACTTTATTAGATTGTTTTCATTCTGCCTACTCAGTAACTTCTTCCAGGAAAGCAGAACATTTGTTTTAGGAACAAGTCAGGGTAAGCAAATATTGCAACTTTATTGTTCAATGATGCAAAACACAAAAATGCCATAATCCATAAAACATTCTAAAAACATTTATTTCTTAAAGTGAACATTAAACAAAAAAGGAATTACAAAATAAGTCCTCTTTTGTATGTTCTTCTGCAGTTCACATTTATCTAATATTTAAATGCCGCAAGTTCAATGTAAGTACATCTCAGTATTTTGACCAAAACATTAAACTGTTATTTAGTCAATGCTTGTAATTTTTTGGATTTTTCATTTTGCTAAACCTTATAGATTAAAACTTTGTGTACATTATTTGATAAATCTGTACATTGTGTGTTATAAACATCCATTTCCAAGTGTCATGAAGAAAGGAAAGCCGAGTAAATAAGGAAGTGAAAGTGAGAAAGAGACACAAATAAAAAGATAGGCCATGAAAATCCATACAGAAAAACAGAGAGAGAGAGAAAAGGCAAAAACATTGATTTTAGACAGAACATATATTATCAGCTTTGTGAGATAGAATTAGCTATGTCTAAAATGAAAATGATTGTTTAGGAAAGCAGAACAGAATATCAGAGCTAGTCCAGCTGAGAAAAGCACACTAGGAAACTATGGCCTTTTCTGGACACAAAATGACACTTCTCTTTTTCAGAATGCAAATGTAAATTACGTAAAGGTATGCTATAATTGTAATTGTCATTGTTTTGTTTTAAAATGAAAGTTCCTCCTTACTTTGCTTGAGTATCTTGTCATTTTAAGAAACACACAGGTGTCTTTCTAGTGTGAATTTGAGTTTTTCCACTTGTCATCTCTCATTCAAGTATCAGTGTTAATTAATTGCATTCCTAAATATGCAGACACAATGCCCATCTGATATGGACTTACGAATGTGTAGTCTGACATTTCTGCTAGGGAAATCCAGCTATCTTAAAGGGTGAATTTCTTACTCAGGTATTTTATTTTTTGTACTTAGATGACTGAGACATGTCTCTTCATCAGCTAAAGCCCTCTTTGGCTCCTGTGAACTTGAGGCACACTTACAGTATATTATGGCAAATATCAAAGTCAATATTGCATTTGAAATTAAAGTTTTAAAATATTTGACAAAATAAAGGCAGAATAAATATTTATATATAAATTATACAAAAAATTAAGGATTATTTATTTTCAAAACATATCAAAGTACACTTTTAAGCATCTTTATGTAAAATAATATTAAATTACAAAGTATTGCATGTCCTTAAAAGAATACTTAGCATGGTAACAGGAACAATACGAAATTTAACTTTAAAATTTATTTACAGTTTGTACAGAATATATATTTGTTATGTAAGCCATATACAGAGTACTGTTAACATTATATATCCTACATCAAAGATTATGTGCTTTAGCATATTATTCTGATTACAGCATAAATGACAAAATAGATGAAACACTGCTGCCAGAGAACTCTGCACCCATTTCATTTTTAAACTGAATCATCAAAATGTAGTAGTTCTTAAACACCAATAATTAACAACTTAACTTACAGTTGCTTCTCAATAATCAAAAGGCAAAACACATCCTGTTTTTTAATAACACTGTAAATATGTTTAGGAAGATTAATTGAATATTGCATTTTTAAGAACTATAAGACAAACAAAATTAATGTGACTTAGGGTCAAGCTACAATAAAAATGTCCAAAAGGAAACATTTCACATTTCATAGCTATTAGGTTAAAACTTCCGTTTAACTGAAATTGTGTAGATGAAAATGTTGAGAATTATTTAACAAGCAACATTAAAAAATCTCACATGCATTGCCTAATAACAATATCTTAATAAAAAATAATATTTTTCAAAATAGAAAGCTTGGAGCTTTTCACGATTTAAACAGTTTGATGCACAGTTCTAAATAAACAGAATAAAAATGCTGTCAGGTAGAAACAGATGAGATGCCCTTTTCCAGAAGATTGCAGATTATATATTGATATATATGTTTCGTTTTACATCATAGTATTCTGGATAGTCCAACACACTAAAACAGATACAGGCAATAACTAAGGTAGAAATTACAAAATGTATTTATTTTACAATGATTAACCTGCTGGTCAGCTGGTAAATATATAGCCTATAAATAGAATTTCAATGTGGCAGAAAGACATTATATGAGAACAAATTAAGCCTAAAAATAAATATGACACCCAGAATTCATTACAGCTGGGTGTCTATCCACATGTTACAAAGCACCTATAACTTATTTCTCAAATGGCATTTTCAATCTTCTTTTGTAACATCACTTCATTTAATAAAACAATTGCAGGCAGCGAGGTGTTTTTTTAAGCTTAGAGGTAATAATTAATGCAAGTTTCAAGAACTGACCAAAATATATCTCTTTAAGCACAAACTCAAAACAATAACTTCCACAGAGAAATGTTTAGAGCAACTAGGAGTGTATATAGATGTGTGTTTATACTTGGAGAGAAACCAGGGGGATCTAGCAGTATATGTTACATTATTTTGCTATTTTAATGTTGTTTAATGCAAGCCTCTTTAAAGAATTTTTTTTATTTAGTATTTACTTCACAGTCTAAGTCCTGACTCGGTTGGGGGTGTTGGTCACACTAGTTGGAATGTAGTGCATGAAGTGGCTTGAAGCAGGTAATCTTACCTCTGCATTTGGCTTAAAATTAATAGTTTGCCTTCATAAACAGTCAAAAAGTACACTTTCCTGATTTTTTTTTTTTTTTTTGATTAAAACAATTAATGGAATAGTTTAAAACAAAATATAAAAATATTTGTCTAACTTGATAATATTACTGATTTAAGATACTAAATTGTTTGATTCCATGGTGGCTTAGTATTGTTGTGTGATGTGAGCATAAAACATAATAAAAATAATAAAATCACACAAGAAAAGTGGTCTAATCTGAAATTCAGCGGTTTTTAAACATTTACTTCTATGATTAGCTTTTTAATACTGTTTAAATGAAGTAATTTGTCTTTTCATTGAGAAGAGTTTATATCATATTTCAACAGTGTAAGATCATAGGCTACATCCAAACTACTAAATTTTCATTTAAAAATATCACTTTTGAGCAAAAGCAATCTCCATCTACACTAGCATTTTCTCATATCATTTATTAAAGTCCACATCCATACTAAAACAACTAAAAAAGTATATGACATAGATGTTTGTCTACACTGGGCAAGGTGTGAAGGGGTGATAATGCTGCCTGCGAGGGGATTTATTGCAAAACTGTAGCAACTAATAAATTATTTGCCTTTTGTGCATGTATGCAGCAATTAAAATGTATAAAACACAATTTAGATGCATACAGGTAAGCAATGCAACCAGCTCCATAGAAAACAACTCTTGTATTTCTGCTATGTGGGAATATATTTTTTTCTTCCATGAAGGAAGACCAATCAGAGAATGAGATGTTGCAATGAGCAAGATCTTGTACAGAAAGTGCTACATAATAATCACAAACAAATCAAAGCATGGTAAGAGACTCTTTTTTTTTTAAGTCTACATTTCCATCTGTCTATGCTGCATCACTCTTTTCAGAGATATATGGCTCTGGAGACCAAGTTCAGAAGTTTCCCTCTGCATCTTTTTAAGCAAAACATAGTAGTGTTGAGGTAGCCATAGGCTGATGATAACTGTAATTTTACATTAATATAAAGCATATGTAACATATTCTCATAGATACATATTTTCTTATATTTATGTGTTTTCTCACTTCCACCAAGATGTTTTTTTATTTTGGCTGAGGTAGAGCCTCAATTAAGGATTGGGCATAGAAAATATGAAAAATTAAATTAATGTTTACAACTTACATTTATTATGTTTAATTGGAAACATAATTTAACCTATGTAAGAAGTATATTTGGTTTGTAAATGTTGCCACTTTTCTCAATTAAAAAATAAAATGACTCGGCACATCTTCAATAAAGTTTATACTGCCGAATTTGAAAGATTTAACATAATGTAAAAAGCTGTACTAAGTTCAAGAAATCTTTTTCATTATTTTGTCCGCAAAAGTGCCCCTTGATATAATGTAAATAGCAGGTAACATGATTCAACTTAAATCTCTTTCTCCCTCATATTCTTATATAAAAGGTAGCCCTGTCAAGTTCCTCTCTTTCTTTGTATGGTTTTCAAGATGTAAAACCTATTTGTAAAATAATTTTTGACAAAATATTCAGAGGATAAATACCATGTTTCACTATTACTATTATCTTTGTCAGCCTAAAATATTTCAGACAGAAACATGAACAGCAATGTATATTAAAATAATGTATTTTCAAATAAACATTTCAATATTGTAAATCAAAGTAATTCAAGTATCATCTGTTATTGCTAGTAAGATAGTTTGCATACAGATACAGCACTTAGTGTATCATGCAAGTCACTGTAAAGGTACAGACAAGTAACGGTAGCTTTAGAACAACCCAGTTAGTGGATATCAACCTTTTACATGCTCTTATGAATAAACAAGTGCTAATACTGCTACTGTTTCAACTGGCAAAAAAAAAAAAAAGAAAAAAAAAATTTCCCAGAAGTAAAATTAAAAATAAGACACATATACTTTACACTCCACTGGCGAATACATGTTTTAAACATTTTGTGAACAACATCCTATCTCACTTAACTTCATCTGATGATGACTGAGAAGACACTGAAGCAATGATAGGTAAAATGTTGGATGAGTTAACCATCTACAAGTAGTATTGTCTTCATTTTTAGCCATCTAGAAAACACATGGGGACACCATGGAAAGCCTTTTAAATTCTGATTTTTAATTATTTTTTTTAATGTAAATCATCCATTTTCTAAATCTGTTTATCCAGAGCAGGGTCATGGGGATCCTGGACATATTAAGGATAAAATGTTATGTGAACTATTACGATAATTTATGTACTGAGATGTGAGACATAATAAATGATATTACAAGTAGACTACTTATCATCTTTTTTGTTTAATTAGTTCATTCTCTTTAAATAATCAGGTAAGTGTTAATACCACCATCTGCACTTTTAAAGTAATCACAATTAGTGCCGTGACTATGCAACTGTACTTACTATACATGTACTTTATTAATTACTATGACTTTATCTCAGTACAAGATGTAATGTTTATCATTTGTGTGCTTTGGAATATTATTTCTAGAAACTGAATGAATAAATGTGAACTTAATGGCTTCTCATGATGTCATATGTTTCGGTGGTCAGTTGGCTCAGGTGCAGTATAGTAGAGAGCATCCAGTGTTGTCTGTCTTAGGTGCCAGGCCATAGAGTCAAGGGCGATGATACCTGTATAACAAAATGTTAAAATTAAATGTAAATACTATAAATCTGACATCTGAAAAAATATACACAGAAGAAGAGTGAGATAACTTGCAATAATATATGGTAATTTGTATTACACTGCATGGAAGTATACCATCATAGCAATAACTAATGTTGCTGAGTATTATGCTTACACAAGTATGAAAGGGGGTTTAACATTCTTCTGAAATTATAAAGTGCTGGCTGTGCTACTCATCTAAGATGGGTTGAAATCTAAGTAATCAACATTGACCTCAGGGTTAATGTTTGCAGTGCAGTGTGTCCGTCTGGTTGCTTTGTCTCTGTTACATAACACTTAGTACAAAACTTGTAAAAGTAGTTATAATGATTGTGAATATAAAACTGAAAAAAGCTAACTTTTACAAGTTCCACAAATTTACACCCAATGTCCCATATATTTGTCTCTTTCTTTTTTTACTCCGTGCTGAGTTGACATCGTGCACCAGGTGGTGTAAGCTTATTCAGTGCAGCAGGATCAATGCACATGTACTGTACAAGACTGCACTGGGTCCACTGTGAAAAGAGCGTTCATGGCTCATATTACAGAGGAACTTTGTCGTCGCATCTTGCTAGAAAAGGTGACGGAAAAAGAAAAGGAGGATGCAACATTGACAAGCTTCTGTTCCAAGACAGCCGCTTCCCCAGGAAAGTAAACTGAGTCAGTGTCAAGTGCCCTTTCAATGTAATAGAAACCACAGCATAGAGAGAAGTGTGCGCATTGCAAAAGGTACACATGTCGTAAATGTAGGAAAGACGGTCCTTGCGTGTGTGTAAACTGTTAACATTTGAATTTGATGATTGCATATAGGTCATAAAAGGTCATAAAATGAATAATTCCAAATATCATATATACCCACGTCTGTTATTTTTTTTTTTTTTTAAAAATCATAAACCATAAGGTGCATACTAATTCTGCATGAGCAGGAACACTCAAAACTGAATAAAAAAAAATCAAGTGACGGTGTGATACGAAGAAGGCAGATTCACCAGCGTTTGTGTGTCAGCTTTTATCCCTCCAGATCAGAAAATGTCCAGTTCCATTGCCTCAAAACACCACTCACATCTACAGTTACTCCCAGTTTCAAATAAAAACTAACAGCGTCAGATCCCTAGGGCGGTAGTATGTATCGTGATTGTGAAGTGAAGTGAAAAAAAAGGTAACTTTTACAAGTACAGTACTATAAATGTACACAGTCTGTTACAGACGCAAACCAAATGTATGTGTGTACTGTATAATATTAACAATAAGAGCAGCCCACTACTGAAAACAGTAAATATAGGAGGCAGTGGGGATCGAACCGAGGACTCTTGATTACAAGTCAGCAAATCTTACTGCTATGCCACGGAAGCAGTAGTATCGTCTTTGAACCTTTTGTGAAAGTGTTTATTTGATCTGTGGACTTCAGGCTTCACACATTCTATAGTTTATGTACATTGTGTAACATTTATTACTAAAATATGAAAAAGTTTCTGTTTTAACAATGTGTTTACACAGATTACTGTAGAAACGGAACACATATGAAATGCATGTGTTCCAAATAATGATCTATTATTTCCACTCTAAAACTCCAGCAGTTAGCTCCCAGATAATCAAACAAAGCATGAGCTGGGAAAAGTTTGTGAATGTTCTGCGACGGTGGGAGGCATGGAATAGCAGGCTGCTTGTCTTAATCTGCACATTTACAGGACAAAAGATGCTGACGGAGAGGTGCGAACTGATTTAAGGTGGGCCGGATTTACGAGTTTTCTCGTAGGCTCTGGTAATTCTAGTGTTAAAGGCATTTTTAACATTTGAATACAGCAGGTCCAGCTTTTTATTTCCTCAAGTGGAATCAATCACAAACTGATTGAAATTTGTCATTGTTCCTTCTACAGTCACATGGTTGAATTCACCACATATTGTACCTACATGGTTGAAATTTTTTATTTTTATTGTTTTTAACATAGCTTTAAAATGTAAATTACCCCAGTCAATTTGGCACAGTGGTTTAAAATCCAAGACTGTATGAAGTGTGCACAATGTTCCAGTGTCTGAATGTGCTTTCTCTGGATGCAGTTGTTGAGTCAATATAGATTACCCCAGTGTGAGTGAGTGTTTTTGTTATTGCCACTGTTTCCCCTCAACCAGTGAGGTATGGTAAATAAATGGGCTATCACTAATCACGAATGGCCAGACACATATTATACGTCTGGTGACAACTATCAATGAATCTGTTCTAATTTTGGAAAGGAACAATTAGAAAATTCACTGAGTGAGACTTTTCTAAACCAATTCAAACCTCATGATGGTGGATCTCAAAGTAGGGGTGTTGATTTAAACAGCAAAGAGAAATTGTACCGCCAATATCAGTTGACCTATAGTAAGTCTGTAGTCTGTGTTTATGACAGAAACTGTTTATGGCAAAAACATCTTTCAAAACCATTCCTGTTAAATATATATGTAAATAAATGTGTGTATAGTGTGTGTGGAAAACACTACTATGTTAAAAATAAGCATGACCTGTTTCAAGGAAAACACTTTTGTAAACCAATTATTCTTTGGTATTCAAGGACATTTTTGGACTAGTGATAAAAATGAATGATGCATTGCTGCTGGTCATACGTGGCCTCTATCTCTCAAAGATACAACAATGCAGTCAGAATAAACATATGGATGAAAAAAGTGGCAGCTACATCCAGAAAAATATGAATTCCAGAATGTGCATTTGAGCAAATTGATGATCTAGTAAAAAGAAGTGAAAAGAACTTGGGTTAAATGAGGTCTTTGCTGTTAATAAAGAAGTTTTTTGTAGTAATATACTTTTTAAAACAATAAATTTGCAGAACCACAGACCATGAAGGATGTTGCACAGCAGCCAAGTTCTGATTGCACATCTAAAGAACTAAAATAAAATTTCCATCTAATTGAAAATACCCTACATACTCTACCAGAATATGTAGACCACAATAATAAATCTAACATTATTCTAAAGATATATTCTTACCATTAATGTTGCCTTAACAAATCTAATAATGTTTGCTTCACTAGTGTATTCAATTTTGCCCCAAACATTTACAGTGCATGAACTAGAAAAAAGTGAAACAGGTTTTTAAAAAGAACTAGTAAGATTTTAATGAGTAAGACATATTTTCTTGTTACAAAAAACACGCTTGACTCAGTGGGACTAGGCTATCTTAGTCTCTGGTTAAAAGTCAGTTATCATTTCATTATTAACAACAGTAACTCACTTTCACCCAATAACAGTTTGGCGTAGTCCATTAAACAGCCACAGTAGTTAATCAAAAAACAAATATTGTCATAAATGAAATTATCATCCATAATGTGATGAATGAAAAATAAAGCGAGAGCAAGATTATATTCTAGACTCTGAAGTAAACACTACGCTGATCATAATTTTAAAGCAACGGCATATGCATCCACTACTGCAAACTGTTCTGAACTAAAACATATTTAACATTTTTAATACTTTTTCAGAACAGTTAAACAGAGTATTAGGGTATAGGGAGAAGGATATTTTATTTCATATTTCATAAGTTACCAAATTATAGTGTTACAATTCTAAGCAAAATTATGGAATAAGAGATGTTAAATAAGGGAAATATATAATCAGCTAAATAATTAAATGATATGTATTAGGTATGCAATTAATGATTTGAAAACCTGTCTTTTGACTTTCTAAGTAATGTATAACCACAAGAGATAAAGAGCAAAAAAGATACAGTAACAAATTAAAAATAATAATAAAGATCTTGTACACTTCAATTTCACCATAACATATCTACCACTATTTATCACTCTGAACATTACAAAATAAAAAAAAACAGTTAAATGCTGCATATGCACCTCACACAACATCCTATCTGCACAACCTTAGTTAATAAAATACATTACCATGATTGATTTTAAATGTTCAACATAAGCATTATGGGAAGCACAAAAATAAAATTAAAGTGAATATATTAACAGCATTTACAATATCACACTAGTGTATCTTGGCTTAGTTAGAACTTTGGCATTTACTTCTTACCTTGTGAACTGCACACTGTCTTTATGAACTTCCATTTCATTACTCTTGAACTCATTCAGTTCTTTTCTAATGGCAGCCTATAGCATTAAAACATTTAATAAAAGAACAACTTTATTTTACAAAAACCAAGCAAGTAGTAGCATTCATGATGGACAGAAAAAATATAAAAAACTGCATCATCATCATCATCTTCTTGTTCAGTTTAGAGGAAAAGATACAGTGTTAGTTGACCTGTAGATTTTCACAAAGGATGGAGAATTTTAAAACATGAAAAATTTTTTAAGGAGAAGAAGAGTAGGTGGCAAAGGCTGGAAAATATCAATTTATATGTCTACAAAGAATGGGCTAATGAGACAAGAGTTTCCAAATGAGAGTAATATGCCCCTAAATCAGAGGTTACCAGTCATAAAAGACATGTGCAGATATAAGGAAAGTTTTGGCTGTGGGTTACAGTTATTGTTATAAACAAGCAAACTGCCTCAAAGTATCTGTCCATGCCTATAAATTAACTAGGCCCATGGCCTACTTATGATACACAGAGAATGTTATTGAAGTGATGAAGAAAGATTATTACATGCAACTTGAGCCAATAATTGACAACCAACAACAGACATTTTCAAAAACATTCTTGATCTAACAACATCATTGGCCACAATCTTATAATGCATTTTGCAAATGTGACATTAGGAATTAGTGTGTACACTATTGAAACTTGAGCCAGCAACAACTCTCAACTAATTAGTACTTTGATATTGAGTTAAATTCAAATAGGACCCATATATGAGAGGAGGGTTTACCAAATCCCACTTCAACAATATTGTGGTCATGTCATAATGGTAAACTATTGACCTTGATCAGTGAAGATACTGGATTGGCCAAATAAGAGTAAGACTACTAGAGCTGATAGCCAAACATTAGATTCCTAAGGTTACTAGTTTTAATGTTAAGTAATTCTACTATCTGGTGAAAACCTCTGCATATTTTTAGGCTGTTCATAAGACATCTTTCACTGTTTTCAAAATTGCCAAAATATGTACTTTATAAAAAAATGTAAGAAATACATGTAACAGTTATCTTATAGATTTTGCTTTCTGTTTTATCTTGATTTTGAATTGTACTGATGTGCTTTCTCAAAAATATTTCATAAATCTGCTCTGTGAAAAAGTTCTATTCAAAATACAGATTGATTTTCATTTTTTTTCACATTTCCTTCTTTCTGACATACAGATGAAACTGAAAAGTAATTAGCCACTCCTCTGTAGATCATTTTTAGACACTATTTTAGTATCTATCATCTTTATACTGTAAAAAGATGGAAAATGTTTCAATAAACTTTTTTTTTTTAATAAAAATCAATGAGAAAAACCTTTAGTACACATCTTAACTATTAATTAGAAAATGCACTATATTTTTGATTTAAAATGAAACAGACTTCTGAATTAAAAAAGATACTACCACAGAAGTCTTGTTACAAAAAGTAAGTAGCTACCCAGTAAAATGTTTTCTAATTTCTTTAGACTTGGAAATATTACATATAATTGAAACAAATAAAGTACTAGAAAGAGGGTGTATACAGTTTAAGATTCCTTAAAGCATGCATTTACAGTTAGAGATCAACTATTTTTGATTATTTCTGTCTGTCCTTTAACTACCTTGGTATTAACAACTAGCACAACATGGTCTCAGAATTCTATGTAAATACAGTTATTCTCAAGTCTTCCTCGGGGGTGACTTATAATAAGCCTGTGGTGTTATGGGTCCACAGCTCTCTCAGCAAAGGCCAGTTTTTTTTAAATAAGTAATCACCGCGCTTGCGGCTTAGTGAGGGGGCGTGGTGGCTGTAGCGGATTTCAGGGTGATCTGGGCGTTTCTCACCTAGTGCACAGGTGAGGGACTGCCCACATCGGTAATTGTTCCTGGGGTTGTTAATGTGCTGCAGCTGCTATGGCCCCTCAATATATAGAAGCGCGAGTCGGCTAGGAGGGGAAGAACAAGGAAAAGGAAGAAAAATGAACGGAAAGAGAGAAACGGAGGTTGCTGGAAGGAAGTGAGGAGAAAGCCGGTGAGAAAGAGAGAGCGCGAAGGCGAACAAGTGAGCGAGAGCATGCTCGAGTACAGCTGGACTGTGGGCCCTAGCGAGGTGTGTAGTTAACACCGATGGCAGTTGAATGTAGTCACTCCCGCTGAGCATTTGGAGAAGAGCGGGAGTGACTAGTGAGGATGGTGGCTCACCGTGGAGTCAGGAGACTTAGGCATGTAATCTCCAGCGTGTGAGTCCTGGCCGTTTGGAGAGAAGCTAAGTAATGGTCTGGGATGAGAGCATGAACGAAGCTAGGATCGGATGGCCTCCTGACCTATGTGAGTGTATGAAGGACAGCTGCAGAGAAAGCGTCTCGCCTGCTGCAGAGCCCAAACGGGAGAAGCAGGTGAGATGCTAGTAGGGCTTGACATCGATTTTTAGAAGACTGCTTCCTGCATTGTGTTTTAACCTCCTCGTTGTTTTAAAGGATTGTTTGTTTTTCTATTGTTTTACCCCCACGTTTTATTGGATTATTTATTTAATGACTCTTTTTAAAAAACTTTGGATACTGCACTTTATTTATTTGAACACGCTTTTGTTTGTGAATGTTAATAAAAGCACTTTGCACTTTATACACCATCCCCTTGCTCCATTGTTATTGCCTCAATGTCTAGCTCATCGGTATCATTACCGATGATGTAGGGTTTGAGGGCTCCCGAACAGCCGATGGGAGCATGGAGCTGAACCCGCATCGTCACAGAGCCACTTTAGACTGTTTAGCCTGGAAAACTATAGCAACAGTATTTTTGTGTGTGTTGGTAAATTAACATCATGCTGCAAGACGTTATGAATGTCTTGTGTGTTTTGCCAATCTAAGGTAACACTTCAATATACATAAATGGGGTGGAGCCTTCAACCAAAATACAATGGAATGTAAACTTGAAGTTGTAAAACCAGTTTTAAAACAAGCTGAAACTGAACCATTAGTTGAATCAAGCGATAGTGATGACAATGTGAAGTGATCATCAGACACTGACATGGATTGTGATATTGAAGCACAGGGCACTGTTCAACTGACCCACTGTGATATACCAGTAAATTCTGTCACCTGAACGTTTATTGTGGTACAAGTACATGGCAAAAAAGGCAAAATGACTGCAATGAAACAGAAGGACAAGAAAGACAGTAGTCCCACTAAACACTGTTCACAATTCAGTATCTATTGTTTGCATCAGGGGAAATGTGAAAGTCACTTAGCCACGCACTGTGGTAGCTTATAACAACAACACAAGGGGAGAGTCAATCATGCCGTTCAGGTAGTGACATTCTACTTTCTCATGCTCAAGCAACAGAAAAAAAAAAAAAAAAAAAAAAAAAAAAAATGAGAAAAGTGCACAAAGAAACATGCTTTTGCTGTCCTGATTGCAACATTGGGCTGTGCGTTGGTGATTATCTCAAAACATATCACATGAAGGACGTGTATTAAATCTGCATCAATACAACAGTGCACATTAGACATGCCTTTCTTACTGTATTTATGTTGCCATTTTTGGTATTTAAATATTTCTGTTACACAACTTTTTATTGTTGAAAAAAAAGACATGTTTTATGGTGGTAAGCATAACGTTAAGGAGGTTAAATGATAATAATGCAATTAGACTTTTCTCAGGAATGTCACTGCACTGCCACTGGTTATGGACTAACCAGATGCACTTCAGACTATCGATGTAGTTTCACTGTTCAAGAAACACTCAGACTTTGATGTTAAAACAAGCAAACCTTAACAAAGCCAAGACTGCCACTATGTTGGAGAACATGTCACAAATGTAACAGCCAGCTCTGCAGCTGGTTAAATTAAGATATCCATTAGCTCTGTGGTAAGAACCTGCAGTTATGATTCCAAAGACCTGTGTTCAATTTCCACTGCAAACAATTTCTCAGAGAGGACATGTAGTGGCTGAGAAAGGAGTGTAACCTTGTTCTATGAAACAAGTCATGAATTATTGAAAGCAATTTTCCAAAAACAACATGCAGGTAAATTACCTACAACATCTACAAGAATATCAACCCATCTAAATATACATGGTGCACACAATTGCAATGTTAAAACCTAGACTATGTACCATGGATAAAAGCATAATGGAAAAAACAATACAAATTTAACATTATAGAACTGTTCTTTTAAAAGAGGTGCATTTGTGACCCATGCTTCTTCTGCAAGTAATGACAAGGACTAAATAATGCTATTTCATAAATTCATCTTTCTGACATGACAATAGAGAAGCTTCACTTTTCTATTCTCTATGGAAGAAAATAAATGCAATTTCATGGATTTTCATCTTTTTGTCAATAAGTGAAATTAATACAGCTGCCTTAATGGAGTGGACTTTCAACTTTTCTTTGCTAAAATTAAACTTGGCCTCCAAATTGCAACTACAGGAGAACACCACAAAATATTTAAAAAAAAAAAAAAAAAAAAAAAAAAAAGAAGCTATAACGTTACGGAGCGAGTAAACACAAGATAATTTTGCCAATTAAATGTAATTGTTTCTATTTTTTGCAGATTTTTAAAAAATACAGTAGCTAAAGTTTAAAAGAAGAAAAAACACAATAGCAACATGGATGTAGCACTTACAGTATATGGGCACTAACTAGAAATGCATTCATGTAACATTTAAAATCTTGTTATAGAGCTTAATATAAAATGTATTTTACCTAATTTATCCTGCCATACAATGATATTTCTATATCATAGCAGGTAGTCTACATGGGGATGCACACAAAATACAAAGTAACACACATAATACTTAATAAAACTAGAAACTAGATATAGAAGTTTGAAAAGATGCAATTTGTTGCTATAATCTTACCTTATCAGCTGGTGTTAGTCTTGTCCATGGCTTATCTGCTCTTCGGTCATAATCCTTGGCATCAGTTACTTCCACATACTCATTAAACCGGAGAATACGACGTGCCACCAGCTCTGCAACTGTGGGTCTTACACTAAGCTATAAACAAATATGTATTGTTGAAATTAATCTCTACTAAATATTTTTTCTAAATACAAAGTACTTATGTATTCTATAATTACACAATCAATGTATAGTAAAAGCACCGTAGTAACCATTGACAAAAATCATACACAATTTAAACTTTTATTCCTTGAACTAAAAAAAAAAAAAAAAAAAAAAAAATAAAAAAAAAAAAGGTAAAACACAAAAGCTTTTACTGGGCTCCTGGAATGGAGGCTCCACAGATTTTTGACGGGTTATAAAAGTTGGCAATTCTCTGTACATATGTTATTCAGATCTGAGGGCAGCTTATAGTTACATACCCTTTAATGCACACAGCAGAAATATGGGATTTCAATACTGACACATTATTTAGAAACTAAATTTGCAAAGCAAGAATACTTTCTGCATACAGTACTTGGTAATAGGTTGGATCTATTTAAAATGGGTATAGACCATTGCCATGAATGATCCACCCATGATTTTAATGGATTGAATATTAAATTGCAGATGACATGTACAAGGATTCCAGATTGTTTATATGAATATTGCATGTCTCCTGTCTGTAGATATGCTTGTTCTTCTCGATTCATATAACTGATCTGCAAGGGGACATAGAAGCACTTATCAGATCAGAGCCTGATTTATATCTAAAGTAAGACTGAGGCTTTTAGGCTCCAAATACTGTACAGATATGGTCCAGAACTGCTGCCATTGACCAATCTGGCTTTCATAATTTTCCATAAAGTTAACTGCCATTTGTTTACTCTTTACTTCATTTAAAATGACTATCATCCTTGTCAAAGTTTTATTAGTCCATGTTTTTAACAAGGTATACGTTTAAAATAAAAACTATTAGTCTTGAGAGCTTTCTTTTTTTTTTTTTAAATGGAGGAGCCTCTAGCTTGAAATAATGTGTTAGGATTTCCTCTGTCATGTTCCAATCACTCTATCGATATTCTGTAAAAGGATCATGAGAATTTGCTATTGAATAGATAACCTTGCTGGCACATGGGTAAATGAATGCTCATTTAATGGCTCTCCTGGGTGTGATGTCTGAATGGCTGTCCAAGCAGTTTCTCTGCAACGTGAGATAGTGTTTGTACAGACAATTTAATCTTTGAACAAGATGCCACTGATCTTGTCAGACAAATTAGGCCAAATGTAACAGAATG
The DNA here is from genome assembly GCA_026402145.1 of Polypterus bichir lapradei. Classification (NCBI taxonomy): domain Eukaryota; kingdom Metazoa; phylum Chordata; class Cladistia; order Polypteriformes; family Polypteridae; genus Polypterus; species Polypterus bichir. The sequence continues at coordinate 8,693,922 of JANRMT010062791.1, forward strand.
CATGGATTGTCCTGGCTTATCAGATAAACCATTTACTGTGATTGGAAAAATGACTTTTACCAAGCATGTGTGAAAACGACTTTCTACAGTTTTCTAAAAGGCTTTCCAAATACTCAGTGGAGAAAAGAATGTAAGACTGCCGTGAACTGAAATTTTGTTTTTGGCCAAGCAAAGCAGGCAATGACAATAAGGAAAAAAGAAAAGAACTTAATGACCTATATGGTACTACGGCAAAACTTACTGATTACATCCAGGGTAAAATCAGAGATTGTGTATTGTAATAGAGACTTGGAGACTTTCAGTGAGTTACAGAGATTTGGGAGAGTATTATGTTCTGTCAAGAGGGGTGAATTAGTGATTAATTTTTAAATATTTTGTATTTACTTAAGCAGTGAATTTTTATAACTTTCAAACATCGTGTAGAGCAGCAGGAGTGCATTGGGGGAGTAGTGGTGATATAAAGTTATCATTTATACAAGTCAAATTCTGTTAAAACTAAGTGCTTGGGACTGACAAAGTAATTCGCTACAACAGGGATTTCTAATGGACTGACCAGCTCTCTCTGGCTGCCGTGAGTATTTTTTTGAATCAGCACTTTTTTTAACCTGGAAAAGTTTCACATAAAAAGATATTTGAGGAAATGAAGGTCACATTTGTAAATAAGAATTATTGGATGTATACTGTATATGTGCGTGCGCAAAATTTTAAAACAAATACAAATGCAACCAAATGAAAACAAAAAGATTACTGTGTGCAGGTATTCCTAGGGTAAAATCTCTTTACGAAACACTTTGAAAATTGGTCGAGTAGCATAAACAGAAAGAAAAGAGGAAGAAAAAACGATGACACTTCAACGACCACAAATAGGCAGATGGTGGATGATTAGGAAGTGAGAATGACAAGGGGGTAATGGCCATTAGCAAGGACATCAGGAAATACTTTACTCTTTACAAAAGATCCTCAGGGATCTTTCATGACCATATACAGCCAGGACCTCAATTTTACATCTTATCCAAAGGACAATGTAAAAATGGCAGCACAGTGTCCCTTTCACTGCTGTAGGGCATTGGGATACACACTCAAACTATAGGGTAGGTGTCCCCTGCTGGGCTCACCAACAACTCTTCCAGCAGCAATCCAAGCTTTTCCTAGATGGTCCCTCATGGCCAAGCCCAAACATGTTTAAGCTTCAGGTGAATTACCTATTCTGAAGTGCTCAGCAAACTCAAACCATACCTTGAGAAACCCAGAAATAAGCAACAGATTCTAACTATGGCGAACTTCCAGAACTCTGCAAGTACAGATGAAGTGAAATTTGTTGACAGTTATCCTGCCAATAGATATGCCCACAATGGCACTGGTCTGCAGTAACCCTTCTCGAGTTACCCACCATTGCAAGAGTATGATTACTATTGAATAAACTAAGTGAAATAAAAGTGTAGTCTATTTTGCTGTTCAGTGGAGATGCTGAATTGCTAATTATGTGGGCAAGTATGTAAGAATTATATGTGTTTTGTATCTTTTTTACCATCCATCCATCTTTTTTACTTTTTTTTTTTTTAAGAAAAATTACTTCTTTGTAATGAATTTGGTAGATAAAATAGACTTTGCTGTAATAAGGGTTTTTAACATTAGTTCTGCAGGAAATTGACCAGGATGAAAAAAAATATCAGAATGATGATTTCATTAAAACAGAGCTTGTTCTAATGGAATTCAACCTGAATACCCCACTTTTTTTTTAATTAAGGAAGAATGTGTTGGAGGAGTAGTGGTAGGGTGAAGCAATTAGCTTATTTTTCTGATAACAATGCTGATTATCTATTAACTTTGTCTTTTGTTTGTTTTACTATTGTGACTAATAAAAAATGTTTAAATAAAAAAAAAAGAAACAAAAGAAAGAAAGAAATCATTACAGCCAAGTGTCTTCAAAATTCACCCGCAGAGCTAAGACACTCTTAGAAAATTTTAATTGAAAGTGAAGAAAAGGAAATCCTAAAAAGCTACTAAAAAGGACACTAAATTTGAGGTATGCAAATAAAAAGTAAAGAGGTTATGAATAAACCTTTTACAAAGTATTTTAAGACCTGAACAAAACCAAGATAAAGTCTTATCTTCAAACATACTGGGTTTAGAAAAAAACAAATGATGAGGCCCATCACTGCTGCAAACATGATGGAGATGGCATACATTTATGGAGTGCACTTGTATAACTGACAAAGCATAAATGAAATCAATAATAGTAATAAAATGTACTTGTACGTTTTGGTCAGTTTAAGTAGAAATCTGGTCATAGATTGTTCCCTCAAAATTTGGTACCAATATGCAAGATGCTTTAAGACTTTAAGACCATGATGCTATTGTCAGCTTCTCCTGTGCATAACAAATCAACTAGCCTTCTTTAATCCTTACAGCATTTAACTCATGAACCTCAATGGAAATCTGTTTTTTTTTTTTTTTTTTTTTTACAGACACCTCTATATATTGAAGATGTGTATACTATACATCATTTAAACAAATATGCTTCAAATATCATCTTTCAGTAACAACTTTTTTATTCAAATGTTGAAACTCTGTCAAATGAAACTTGTCCAAATTACTTACTCTTCTGTCTATATGTATATTTTAAACTGTTGCTTATATCTCCATAGCCAATTCTTTACAATTAGTCTGTTAATTTATTTCAAGGAATACATCTATAGATGACCTAAGACAAAGACCAGAATTGGACCTTTAAATTAGAATCTCTGATAAGGAATACGATTCAGCCTCTAATGTGATCCATTATTTTTCATTGTGTGAAAACCGTGGTGTAATTCAGCTAAAACTGTACACAACACATAGCTATCTTAATTTATATTATCTCAAATCTCTCAGGTGTAAAATCCAAACTTTGAACAATGTTATTAAAAGCATGCTTTGCTAGATGAATTGTTTTGTGGAAAAATTGTTAAAAGGAAAGTTATGTCTTAAAATTACTTAAAACAAGAAGGAATCACATTTTCTCACGTGGAATGGTCCAAAGCTTTTTTTTTTTTTTTTAATTTGGCAAGAATGCATTAATACTGCTCTAAAATAAATATGAAGGGCTACCACTTAATCTCTTGGATGTCTTAATGTATAAAGAACCACCACATATTGCAACCTCTCTTCACATAACTCCCAGTATTGGGTATGGAAGCAGTGTTCATTTTGGCTTACAAACATAACTTTATTTACCTATTGTGATGCGAGTCATAAGCTTAATAAAAGTCAAGACAGTAAATGTACTTTCAGCATGGCAACAGAACCTTTAAGCATACAATAAACATATGAGTGGACTATTGAACAAAAAGATAAGCATCTCTGAGTCAGGCAGTCAAAACCTTGGCCTTAATCTGATACATAATCTCTCTCATTACTCTCAGTACAAAAGTACTGTCTTATCAGTGCAAGATTCATAATTTGATTGCACTTGAAAAATCTTGTAAGCAATCCTGGGTAAGTTTGGCAAATACAGGTGCACAAATAAATCAGTTACGTTTCATAAAGTTTTCTCTCTGGCTTGTTAAGTCTAGCTCAGGCCTTCCCAACATTCCTTGGGTGACACCTGCAGATGCACACACTTGCCAAAAGTCACCTTCGATACATGTAATTAAAAATATGATGCTTCTAGCACATGACTTTCCCTATAGAAAGCTGTGATTTTGATATATGAACCCCATTACAATAGTGTTCCTATGCATGCAGGGATTTGTAGATTTGGTGACTATGTGTTGTCACAATAAACCATAGAATATTGTTATTCACCTTTCTGGAAAGCCTTCTTTTGATTTCTTGTTTAGCTTCTTGCTCCTCCTCTTCATTTTTTTCTGTGGCGTGGAACATATAACAGCAAATTTTAATTTAGCATAGTATTTATTTTTCTGATGCCATGTTATTTGTGGGTGGTGAGGATGGTGATATATTTAATTTTGGAACATCTGAAAACAGTGCAAATAAACATCCAAGTCTTTCAAGGTAAGAGACATTATATAACTATTAAAAATAATTGTTTCTTCTAATTACATCTTGTCTGTCCTTAAATAAATTTTGTTATTATGAACCTATATATAAAGCATAATACAATTTTAATGTTAAATATACTGTTCACTTTCAGTTTTGTTTGTTCTTCAGTCTGCTTTGCTTTTTATAAGATTCTGTCTCCTGCAAATTGACATTTACTTCCATTTAATTGTCAAGTAATGAAACTATTACAATATGTGGGAGAGACGGCCAAGTTTCGTTAACAAAAAGCAGCATTATGACTAAATTTCTTCTGAATCTAAAAATGATTTTTTACATGAAAAAACCCAGTGTTAATGGAATACACTTTTATCACACATTTTTTATTCCTCTTAAAAATTGTAACATTATCACAATCATTTACAAACCAAAAACCTAATTTTTCCCATTCTTGAAAACATTTTGATTATTTTTTGATTGAATTGTATCTGGAAAATATTTACTTTACTTACCTTTAAACTATCTTTCTAACATCTATGGTAAAAATCATGACAATATTTTGTTTAAAAAAAATAATTCTAGAACAAACTCACATGAAAGACAAGTGAACAGAGTAACTCATGGAGTACACTTTCATTAATGACATTGTAGTATATGATTAGGAGTAAAATTCAAATAATAATAATTAAGAACTAATAACTCAAACTAATACAAATATTAAAGTAGTGCAAGCAAATGCCATTTATTGTTTTATTGTATGACAGAAATAATATCAAAGCTTAAGGAGACAAGATTTAGATAACGATCAATAAAGTCTGACAGGTTCGCTCTGCATACTGTACTCCTGGCTTGCGTTTACCACTGGCAAAACAAAAATATTAAGAATACTCACGTTTCAATATGTTTCTTTGTTCCAGCTCTTCAGTTGTTGGCCTTTGACTCAACCGCCTACGATGAAGCAAAAAAAATGTTTTGTTTTAAAATGTAAGCCAAAAGAGATATGACAACAACATTACTTTGCAACTCTCCACAGAATTCAGTGGTTATTATATATGCAAAAGATTTATACTTAAGAAAATATAACATTTTCATAAATCTAAATGTAATATTCCATTTACATACTTCACCCAGTACATTTGAAAACATCTGTCTTATGTAGATAACAGGCAGAGCTTGGATATTCTGGCTTTACACTTTAATGTACTTTATTACAATTCTGAATTCTGAACACTTTCAAATTCCAACCTGTGATCAAGGCAGGCAATGGTGTATCAAATTAGCATTGGGTGCAAAATAGAATCCAACTTACAGCTAGAAAAAAGTCCATATCAAGATCTATTCATATACACACACACACACAGAGGACCAATTTAGAATCACCAGTTAACTTGATATGCATGGCTGGAATATTATTATAAAATTATTAATCTGAAGTAAGAAGGCATTGAGTTCTAAAGTTAACATACTAACTGGTATTTAGTTCAAAGAACTCATCCACACTAGATGAGAAAATACTATCATGTACCATCATGTAATACTATCAATGTAAAGAAAATTTTTATTTGCACCAATGCTGATGCGTGACATTGTCAACTAACCATTTTAACCCTTTAGTAATTTGTACGATCTTGTATTTTTAGAATAAAATATTAATGTTTTTAGTAATAACTGATCAATACTACTAGATAAAGCATACCTTGATTAAAAAAATATATACAGTATGTTTGAGGTTTATACAATTATATATGCTTAGACTCGCTCCTTTCCACTGTCCTTCCAAATTTTCCCTGGTGCTAATAAAAACAAATTTACCTTTCACAATTTTTTTTTGTATTTATGTAACTCACTGTACAAATGTTCAAGAATCTAATATAATATTTGAAGGTGCTGAATCAATTATGAATTAACTACTTTGCTGATATCTATATTCTTGTCATTATTTTTTAGGAGGGTATGTGGAGTGAATGTCTGAATGCTTTCAATAAGTTCAATATATTTTATAGTCTAAAATTCAACAGATGGCAAAAAAGTATTTCTGGCCCATGAACTAATACACTTGATGTTATATGTGGTCAGACCTAAAATACGATATGTTTATGATTGCTATCCCAAACTGCTTTTCATTCTTCTTTTCACATTAGTTAACCTATCTATATAGTGCAATGGTTGTTCTAGCTTTTTTCAATTAATGTCAATATAATCTTTCTGCACTTTTTAAAATGTACAACCTACTGCAGTTGATGCCATCCTACATGACAAAATATAGACAATGGCTCATATTATGCAAATTTTATTAACATTTAGTTTTTAAGCCCACTCTGGAAATCAAATGCACCACAGCACATTCTGACAACAGGACTGCTTTTTTTTGGAGAAGATTTTAAATGCACAGAAAAAAAATGCATACTTTAACATTGTATTTAATTTCAACTTACATAGTTGCAATTGACAGCCAACAAGTTATTTTCTTGCCTGTTATGTGCATTTTCAACATTGCCAGCTAATAAATAAATTACTGGGGAATAACAAAATAACACACATATTTTTGGAACACATTCATTACCTAACCAACTTGCACCCTATTTGTTGTCTAATTTCTTGTCTCTCCTCTTCTGAAGTCCTTGGAAGAATATTCTTCTCCTCAAGTTCTTTTTTGCTTGGCCTGTTACCCAGTTTTATGGCAAGCGTATCCCTTCTTCGTATTTTACTTGCAAGAGAATCTGCAAAACAAAATATTGATTCACAGATACAAATATTTTAAATATGTTGTATTTTATTATAAAAATTGTTTATTAAATTTTAATGGAAAAAGATAGTATTATATATACTTAAAATATAATAATGAACAATAAAAATTGTAAATAATTACAGAAAACCTCCTCACAATACTTGGAACCCCAGTATCAATGATCATCCATCATCATTTTGGAGACCATTTTGTCAGCAAAATACACAAGACAGAATGTAAACCTGGACAGCCCTCCCACCCCCAAACAATCCATGAAAGGGTACACAAAAGCACAAACCTAAATAATTTTATGATACTGGAATAATTTATGAATATCTGGGAAAAAAAAATTTCAAATTTCAAACCAGTACTCTTGGTGCTATGAAGCAGCAACAATAAGGGATGAATAATACTTTATTGAATGCACTTAAATTTGCAGCTGCCTTAAACCACAGCTAAAGGGATTTATAATGGCTACAAAAATGGTCATTGATTGAGGGAAAAATTGAAGTCTGGGAAATCCGTCTCTTTATACCAAAACTGATTTTCCCATTTACGGAATGCAAAAGAAAAAAAAAATCTTCTAATTGAGGTAGAAGCAGTTACTGAAATGGCACAAAATACAACAAATGGGTAATACATTTCATAATAAAAGTGGATTTGTACTGCATGTCCTGAAATGTGTACATGCCACCACCCCTAACAAAATCCAGGAAAGTCAGCTACAAGTCAATACACTGGAGAAAATGAAAAGTGCTAAAAATGCTCAAAACTGGAGGGTCTATTTTAGATAGTATCCATAGAAATTCTAAGCACAATTAGTAAATCTAAAAATATTTGAGAGAAAAGTGGGGAGTAAAGTGAAGTCACTCTTGACAACCTCTTTTGTTTTTTGTTTTTGTTAAATAATAATAATGTATTTTCAAATCTATGGAGAGGATTTTCAGATTTCAGTTTAAAAGAATTAAAGATAAATACTTGGGTAAATTGAGAATGATAAATATCCGATGATACTTTTTAGATCAGGCAGTGCAGAAATCTCCCATTTTCTGTTATGGATCAATACAACTATGTTTGAGATGTGGTTTTGTATTGTTCCAAAATCAATCCTGAAAAAGACAAATCTGACAATAACCCAGTATTTATAAAGTGGAGATCAAACAAATGGGCACTTAAGATTTCTGCTTGGGATAATATTTATCATAATAGCAGCAGGGACTGGAAAGGAAAGATGAAATTATCTATTAAAGGGGTTTCTGATATCCTGTAGGAGGGGCTTTAATTACAAGAAATCATTAAGGTGTTGAGAAAAACTGAAACATTTTACATTTCTCACTGCATCTATAAGTGCACAACAGATTCCCACGCACCAGAAACAAATGCAACTCCTTAATCAACCTCTGTATCTACCTTCTAACCCTTTCAGAAAAATTAAAGTTAGCTACTTCAAATCTATCTGTGGTAGAATTGAACAAAAGATATACTTATAAACCTATGTTCATGCAATGAAAATATACTGGATATTTTTTATAAGCTTACAGCATCAAGCAGACTATATGTCTTCCACCAAATTATATGCTAAAAAAAGAAAGTACTTGATGTTGATTCATCTTCATCATCTTCTTCCTCCTCATCCTCATCCCTGTAAAGTATTGGGCCATCTGAATCTGAATCACTGATTTGGTTTTCCTTATTTTCATCATCAGGAATCACAGAAACATCAGGAGTGGCTGGTATGAAGACTTGGAATTTACAGGAAACACATTCTTCATTTTCTTTTTTTGTACAACTAAAATGAATAAATACACAAATGAAAACATAATGAGTTCCAGCAGTATAGTCTGTTTATACTTCGGTCTCCAAATGTATATAAAATAGTTAAAGAAATCAAGCAACTAGGGAATCCATTCCCGGACATTTTTCATTTCCGCATTCCTGGGAATGAAACTGCTGTAATTCCCGGGAATGGCCAAGCTCGCAATATATATAGCGTGTAAAAGTGTAAAAATCGATCAAGAAGTAACAGAGTTATAGATGAAAATAATTAAGTGGCACGTTCTTTTGGCCCATGATGTAGTGTTTTGCAGATGAATTCAGTCAACCAGCAGCAGTCATCAGTCTCCCGGCTCTGACTAAGACTGAGTATAGTGGACCGGGAGGAGTCTGCACTCGGCAGCTCACAAATGCCAGGACAGGGCAGACTTCATTGACGTCTGTCAGACAACAGCTTTGAACAGCAACTTGAAATTGCAATGCGTCAGTCTGTTGCATCTGCATTATGTGTGCCAAGAAACTGGATGCATCAGTAAAAGCTGAAATGGTGGTGTTTCAGAGCAATGGCAAGCGCGGGCGTTGTTTAGAACAAGTGTATCAGTATCTGATCAGGTAGATTGCGTTGCATTCAAAAAAAATTTTTTTTAAACTTTAGTTTATCATATATCCTCTCTATGGCATTTGCCACTTTATTGACATACAGGGCAGCCAGTCTAAGATCTCTTTCTTTCTAACACACTGGTCATCCCACATGCACCCATACAATCAGATTGTGATTCAGACTACGAATGTCATGAATGTAATTACACCAATCTATATGCTGTCAAATTAACGAACCACACGCCGTGGCTTTGCCTCCGACACTGATGTCTGAGGTTCAATTCCCGAGAGGGGGTGCAGTGAGCGTGTACGCCTGATGAGCCCAGAATTAGGGTGAAACACATGTCATGTACTCTTTGCATTATTTGACAGTTAAACTTTGCAACATTCTATGCTGCTTTCTTTCAACTGAAGAGGGCACCTTGGCGGATGTTTGCTCACCACAAGCATTACCTGGTAGGTAACCACCCATACAATCAGATTGTGATTCAGACTATGAATGCCATGAATGTAATTACCCCGATCTACATGCTGTCAAATAAACGAACCACACGCCATGGCGCAACATAACGGGTGAAACACGTGTCACATACTCTTTGCATTATTTGACAGTAAAACTATGCAATCTATACTAATAAA
>JANRMT010062791.1:8713642-8752423 GCA_026402145.1 Polypterus bichir lapradei
ATTTCGACCTGGTCATTTTAAAAGTAGCTCGCAAGCCGAAAAAGTGTGGGCACCCCTGAAGTAGACACAGTCTTTTATTGGTGTCAACATATTGCAGTAGTTTTATTAAAAATAAGTGTTGGTCATTCTAAAACCGTTCATATGTGAGATGCCCGTGCACTGTGTCATCTCCGGGAGCCTGGGATTCCCGAATTCCCAGAAATGGATAAACCCATCCAGGAATGGATTCCCTACAAGCAACATGTGTAATGCATATGATTTTCACCACTTTATTCATACACATATGTTGAGTCTTTTGATAATTACATGTACCAGAAATGGTTAAAACCACTAAAGATAATCAGCATGGAACTGCTACCATAAACAAAATAAATGTGAGCCACAAAACCTGTACAAGCATAAGCATTTAAAAGCACCACTTAATTGTAATGATAGCATTCCCTAGCTGGTAACAATGATGCATTCCTAAGAGCTACAGATTTACAACCCTTGAGTTACAAATTCAAACCCCAGCCTGGACACTATGTATGTGGAGTATTAACATTTTTCTTGTGTCTGTGTGGTAATTCGCCAGATGTGTTTTCCTGCCACATCTTCAGGACATATCAATTTGATTGATGACTCTAAATTGGACTGTTGTGAAGTGGTTCAAGTGAGAGTGCCCTGATACTATTCACTCTGTCAACAGGTTTCAGCATCCTACCACTCTGTATTGAAGCAAGTATGTTTGGAAAATGCCATAGATATTCTCTAACCTTTGTGAAGGTTGTAACATTTCTTTTTTAAAAGCATTCTTCCACATTCTGTTCAAATTGCATTGTTTTTTATATCTGTGCACTGAATATTGCTCATAGAAGTATCCTGAATATTCTCAGCAATAAAAAATGGCTTTGCTTTCTTGGTAGCCATATAGGGTCAATCACTTTGGGACTTTAACAAAAAGTGTTCAATGTTTCTAGCTCACTGATCTTGGTTGTTGAGTTTTGTTGTTTTCTTTGAGTTTCTACTGTTTTGGACAGCCATAAACATAAAGCTTAAAAAATTCAAACTTCACTATTTTTGCTTAAGAAATATTATTATTTGTAACATGAATAATTTAATTGTGTTATTGGAAATTATAAAGGCATAGAAAATGGCAAAGGTTAAACATAATTACATATAAATAACACCTTTTTTGGTACTGGACACAAATCAGACTGTTCCACAATAATAACTATTTTGTTTAATGTTAAATTTTACAGTTCACTGAAATTTGAAATTAAATTAATCAGGATTATATCAGATACCTGGCATGTGTTGTGGTGGGACACAAGCAAAATTTGAAACTACAGACACTATGTTAAAAGCAAGCTGCAATCTGCCTCAATTACAATTTGTTGTTCGTATGGACTGCGATGAACTATAAAACTCTGAGACTCTTATCAGATTAATACTGCCTTACATCTATACATTTTTCTTATTTTTATAAGTGTATGATCTTGGCTTAAAATGCCAGGCAACTTACAACCTACAAGTACCAAAATAAAACAAGTAAAAACTGATCTCTGCAGACATAAGGTGAAAGCACAATCAGATTTGTTCTGAGCAGAACTGGCCCGCTGAAAGGCAGATGGCAGAGATGAAAGAACAAGCATGTCAGTTCTGGCTGGGGAATGGCCTGGTGGACAGACTTATATGTAAAACAAGACTGACTCGTCAAAACGTATGAAATCTGAATCTTGGGAGGTGCCCTGCACTATGATGCTCCATTGGTCTGGAAGGTCCATCAAGGAGCCAATGGAACTGGAATAAATTAAAGCTAATAGCAGTGCCTGGGGTCTCTTCATCATGCCATCATCCAGAGGCCATCCAATGCCGATGAGAGATGTTAGAGACAATGCATCAGCTTGACTGCTAAATCTAAATTAGATTCTCTTTTAACACTGCTGCTAATCTTAAACAAGCTTTCTCAATTTAAAGGGTGCATTTTTGTTTAGGAGTAATATAAGTCTGTGTGTGTGTGTGTGTGTGTCCGGGCCTTCGGAGCAACCCGCTATGATTGAAAGAGGATGTGCGAATGTGGGACAAACGAGGATGAGTAAAGGCGTATGAGGCATGCTGAGAGTCACCGTCAAAGATGGGAAGCAAGCAAAGTGGCTCAAAATGTCAGTGTCTGAGGTGCAGGCTTTACGGAAATGTACTGGAGAGAGTTAGCACCATTCAAGAGAGGTTCTGACACACAAGGATACTGTACAAAAGCTTTGAAGGTACATGTAGGGCAAGAGATATGAAATATTTTAAAAGGTATTCTATTACCTGTCTTTGATAGGCAGCATGGCTAGTGTATATATATCCAGAGTTTATTATCCATTTATATTTTCTTTTAAAATATTAGCAGTAGAAGACAATGTATTTTAACAAATATTACATTGACTTTTAATTTTTATACTTTGCTTTTATATCTAAAGTGATTAAAGTAATAAAGTAAACACTGGGCATCTGGTGAGGTAAGACTGACACCTTTTCTTTGTTACAGAACATGGGTTAGTAGACTGAGGAAAGACATTTTCAATAGAAGGCATGGTGGAAGTTGCACAGAATTGGTTTGTAAGAGGCACTAACCAAGGTGTATCAGCCTCCGCATGTCTAGATTATTCTTGGGGATCAAATTAAATCAGCCTTTAGGTCTAGGGTATATTCGGGGAAACCCATATGATGTTAATGCCAAAGCTAATTAAGTCTTTTTGTGTGTCCTTTAAACTCGGGGCAAGGGTGAACCTTAACTTAGTAAATTGTAGTTTCTAGTTTTTGTGGTCTCCGATAATTTGAATGCTTTTTGAGTTTCACTCTTGAACAACATGATAATTTCTTAAAACTCTTGGTATTTGAGCATCTGAAAAATCAACCTGACGTCATTTTGGCCAAAGAAAACAGTAAATATAATCATAATGTCACTGTATTTCAGCAAACATTTATTTGAGCATGCTTGGACTGAACATTTATTTAAACAATCATTTTCTACTAAAAGCCAAGAAGATTATTACAGGGAGAAACTAAAAATGATTTGCCATTACTCTCTACTTTTGTGTAGAGAAGCACATAATTCTATGATTCTCTGTATTCTGGCTTATTTCCCTCATTCTGCATCATTCGTTGCAGTAATAACTGTAGTATCAGAGGATATATCTATAGTCGACTTTTACTTATCCCATTTGATCTTCAATAATTCCCTTTTTTCTTGTGGACAGGTGTTTTACACAGGAGAAATGTCAATATTAGTGAGATGGGAGCCATTCAGCAATGTTCATTTTTAAGTTTAATGTGTTTTTTTCCTCACTTTATTGTTGTCTAATCCTGATTATGTTAACAAAAAATTTGATCACAAAAAAGGGTATTTAAGGTGGGAGCAACCTTTAGTTTTTTTAATGTTTTTTTCAGTGGAATTGCTAGACATTTTTACAGTAATACTTTTTGGGCACTTTATCCACTGGACCAAGTGAAATCTGTACATGTTTATTAAAGCATTTTGAAACATATTTTATTTATTTTGTGGCATCTTTTTAAACTATATGTTTTTTTTCCTTTTCAAGCTGTTCAGCTTTGTGCTGTTTTATTTGTTCCATAAGAGCTTGTTATTTCAGATAAGCAACTGCACTTGTCCACATAAGACTAGATGGGCAAAGTAAACCCTGGTGGATTCATCCCAAAGACATGTATATTTAGCTGTTTTCTAAGTTAGTAATGGGGCATTTCAGGTGTATTACGACAATATACTATCCTCATTATTGTACATTTGTTGCTCTTTAACATCCTTAGTTACTCATTGGCATGTTTAATACAGCTGCGGTGAGTTGGCACCCTGCCTGGGATTGGTTCCTGCCTTGCGCCCTGTGTTGGCTCCAGCAGACCCCCCGTGACCGTGTTCGGTTTCAACGGGTTGGAAAATGGATGGATGGAAGGATGTTTAATACAGCCTTTATACATATCTTTTGAAATTATATTAACAGATTTCTTAGCAAGGCTATTTATTTAGGCATAAAATTCTGACAAGTTTTGCAATATAATGACTTTAATGACTTCAATGCTGCAGATAATTTCACCTTAAAATGATATACACCAAGTATTTATTTTAGGGTCCAGCTGTAATACTATTACAAAACTCTCTCTGATACAGTATACCCCGCTGACTACAATTATACATGCATTGATTAAAAAAAAAAAAAAATCAAATACCAGATTTCACTGTTTAAGTTGTATGAACATAAATCACACTTTCAAATGTTCATTATTCAAAAACTACAATAAAAACATACAAATGAGAAATAAATGTCACTAGTTTAGAATAGTAAATCATGGTATGTTTATCCATAGGAAAATGTTATAATACTGAATCTTATCTACAGCATACAACAACAATAAAATAAAAATGTACAGAAGCAGCAAAAGCAAAAATGGAAACAAACCCTTCGCTGAAAATGTATATGTCCATTTTACTCTGTCAGCTTTACAGTTTATTTCAATACCTGAAATCTCTGTGTTTCTAAATTTAAGATGGAACAAGGAAATGCATTAGAATTAGTTAGGCTGGTAAGGGAGAAAAGCCGGAGATCTGGTTACTGGAGTTTGCTACAGGCTGCCAAATTCTGATATTTTGGATAATGGTATATTATTTAATTAAATAAGAGACATGTGAAGCAAAGAGAATGTTGTGGTCATGGGTGATTTTAACTTTCTAAACATTGACTGGGATCCCCCTATTGGGAATGCAAAACAGGAAACTGAAATGGTGCAAACAGCAAACTGTTTTAAGCCCAACTCATGATGATGCCTGTCTAGATCTCATCTTTTCGAACAATAAAGATAGACTAATAAAAAACAGAAGTTATTGATACTTTAAGCAATAGTGATTATAGCATGGTTAAAATTTAAGATTATCTTTGATAACACACAAATGTACTCCAAAATCAAAATCAAGGCTTATAACTTGAGAAAAGCAGAGTTTAAGGGGTTGAGGAAGTATCTGTAAATTGGGAAATAAAAACTCCCAAGTATAAATGATCTAGGCTCAAACTAACAATATTCTGAAAACCAGTAAAACAAACAGATTAAAAAAAATCAACCAAAATGGATAAACTTTACAAAAAAAAAAAAGCCACATAATTCTGACTTTGAGGAATACCAGACAATATAATAAAAGATCAAAAAGAAATATTTGAAAGGGCAAAAGAGAAATCAAAATTAAAATTGATAGTGAAGCCAAGACAAACAGCAAGCAATTTTTTCAGTACTATTCCAGTAAAAAGATGATATAAGAGAATTTAAGAAGCCTTAGGGACACAAATAGAGAAATAACTGGAAATGAGAAAAGGAACTTAACAGACATTTCACCCAAGTATTTATAAAGGAAGAAACAAATAAATACCTTATGCAGAAGTAAAAACAAACTCAAGAGTTCATAAATTTTGAAATAAAAGTCAGATGTGCTTCAAGCCTTCAAATACACTGAAGACAAATAAAACCACTGGACCTGATGAGATTTTAATTGGTGTGGAGTGGTTGCTGCTTCAGTATTTCACTGTGACTGAAGTATGCAACTATGTGCAAGTCAGTTAACCAGTTTGAGCACCAACTGTAAAATGAGAAAGTAAGTGATAGTAATGCCTCTGGATATTGTAAATTGCCTTGAGTAGTCAACCCAACATTAACAATAGCTGAAAAATCATTAAATTTATTTTTTCACCTTCCACTATCTTCTGTTTAAACAGATTTCTTAATCGAAGATATTGGATGTGTCTCCAAGTCTATGTATAATCTTATGAGTATGGGAATATAAGAATATTTAACGCCAATAGTCCTAAATTTCTAAAATAACAATGTTTTTTGTTTTGCTCCACATTCATTTACAGACCCTCTACAGGCTAGACAACGGCACCTTGACTGTGTATCTGTACTTATGTGAAAGGGATCCTATGTGGAATATTGCAGAGTGATTGGCAACTTGTATCACTTGAGTCATTGTCTGGCTAGGATTTCTATGTGTATGTGTGTGTATTTGTGTATCTTAAGGGGGAGAAGTAGACCAAACCATTAAATGGATTTCATAAGTCTCACAAACCCAACAATAATACAGCAATATGCCAAACAACAGGGAGAGCTGAAAGATATTATTTGGTGAGCAATCAGATTGCACTAATAACCTACATCATAAAAACTGATTTCTGCAGCTGCAATTCATCAAATCTGTTGGAGGGTTACAGGACTTTAACAGTAGACCCCAATGAAGACTTACATAAACTATCCTTTAACAGGAAATAATGAAGTCATAGAAATGGAAGTTGTGTAGTCTGTATGGTTCTAGTGCCAAGAAGGTCAGTGAAACTTTTGTGTCAACTCAGTAAGCTACATGCAATATCAGCTTTTGACTGTCATGCAATAATTAACACTGGCTATTCTTATGGAAGATCTAAGGTCTGTAAGTGATCAAACAGCTTTACACTTATGCAAAGGAAATTGGCAAGTGTTTTCAATGGAAGTTTCTAAACCTATTACAGTATGTGGAGCACATCATAGGTTGTTTCAATTGAATGCCATGCCATCTGGACTGCCTGGGGCCAAACGGCTATTTATACCTTCTCTGGGAATTATGCCCATGATTTTGATAGAACATAACCAGTGTGTTTAGCCTGTTGTAATGCTGCAGTTCTTTCTCTACTGTATGGTTCTGCTTCCAAGGACAGGTTGTTCAAGTCTGTACTGACACATTTTTGGGAACCTATTTGTGACATGAAATGTCTCACTACCAAAGCCCCAACCCAAATGTTTTCTTTTTTGAATTAACTCATAACCAAAAAAGTAACATAACATTCTCAAAATCACAGGGGACTGGAACATGTTCTGACAACACTGGGTACTGGGGCAGGAACCAAGACCAGAGCGGGGACCAGTCAATTTCACAGAAGCCATCCACATTAGGCCAGTTTAGAGTTGTCAAAAATGATGGAGAGAAACGTGTCAGAAGGACAGGAGGAAGGTAAAGAGTGGAACTGAGGGTAGGAACTTTGAATGTTGGCAGTATGACTGGTAAAGCAAGAGAGTTAGCCAATATGATGGAGAGAAAGGAGGTTGATATATTGTGCGTGCAAGAGACTAAATGGAAGGAAAGTAAGGCCAGGTGGATTGGAGGTGGATTTAAATTGTTCTATCATGGTGTGGATGGGAGGAGAAATGGGGTAGGGGTTATTCTGAAGGAACAGTATGTCAAGAGTGTTTCGGAAGTGAAAAGAGTGTCAGAGTAAAGATTATGAGCTGGAAATTGGAGGTGTGATGATGAATGTTGTTAGTGCATATGCCCCGCAACTTTGGTGTGCGATGGATGAGAAATAACATTTCTGGAGCGAGTTGGATGAAGTGATGAACACTGTACCCAAGGGACAGAAAATGGTGACTGGAGTGGATTTCAAAGGACATGCTGGTGAAGGGAACAGAGGAGATAAGGAGGTGATGGGTAGGTATGGTGTCAAGGAGAGGAATGAAGAAGATTAGATAAGTGGATTTTGCGAAAAGGATGGGCTGCGGTGAATATGTATTTTAAGAAGAGGGAGGAACATAGGGTGACGTACATGAGTGGAGGAAGATGCACACAAGCAGATTATATCCTATGCAGAAGAGTCAATCTGAAGGAGATTAATGACTGCAAAGTGGTGGCAGGGGAAAGTGTAGTTAGACATCATAGGATGGTGGTCTGTAGGATGACACTGGAGATCAAGAAGAGGAGGAGAGTGAGGGCAGAGTCAAGTATCAAATGGTAGAATTTAAAAAAAGAAAACTGCAAGGTTGAGTTTAGGGAGGAGGTAATACAGGCACTGGGTGGCAGTGAAGAGTTACAAGACAGCTGGGCAACAATGGCAGAAGTAGTAAGACTGACAGCAAGAAGGGTGCTTAGAGTGACATCTGGACAGAGGAAGGAGGAAAAGGAAACCTGGTGGTGGAATGGGAAAGTACAGGATAGTATACAGAGGAAGAGGATGGCGAAAAAGTGGGAGAGTCAGAGAGATGTAGAAAGTGGACAAGAGTATAAGGAGATAAGGTGCAAGGTGAAGAGAGAGGTGGTGAAGGCTAAAGAAAAGGTGTATGATGAGTTGTATGAGAGGCTGGACACTAAGGCGGGAGAAAAGGACCTGTAGCAATTGGCTAGACAGAGGGAACAAGCTGGGAAAGATGCGCAGCAGGTTAAGGTGATAAAGGATAAAGATGGTAACGTACTCACAAGTGAGGAAAGTGTGTTGAGCAGATGGAAAGAGTACTTTGAGAGGCTGATGAATGAAGAGAACGAGAGAGATAGAGAGAGAAGGTTGGATGATGTGGAAAGTGCAACAGATTTGCAAGGAGGTAGTAAGGACAGCTATAAAGAGGATGAAAAATGGAAAGGCCGCTGGTCCAGATGACATACCTGTGGAAGCATGGAGGTGTTTAGGAGAAATGGCAGTGGATTTTTTAACCAGATTGTTTAATGGAATCTTGGAAAGTGAGAGGATACCTGATGAGTGGAGAAAAAGTGTACTGGTGCCGATATTTAAGAACAAGGGGGATGTGCGGAACTGTAGTAACTACAGGGGGATAAAATTGATGATTAAGAAGGGAAGTGATGTTTAGTGAGCAGCAGTATGGTTTCATGTCAAGAAAGAGCACCACTGATGCAATGTCTGCTCTGAGGGTGCTGAATGAGAAGTATAGGGAAAGCCAGAAAGAGTTGCATTGTGTCTTTGTGGACCTGGTGAAAGCATATGACAGGGTGCCTCGAAAGAAGCTGAATTGTATGAGGAAGTTGGGAGTGACTGAGAAGTATGTAAAAGTTGTACAGGAAATGTACGAGGGAAGTGTGACAGTGGTGAGGTCTGTGGTGGGAGTGATGGATGCATTCAACGAGGAGGTGGGGTTACATCAGGGATCTGCTCTGAGCCATTTACTGTTTGCAATGGTGATGGACAGGTTGACAGATGAGATTAGACAGGAGTTCCCCTGCACTGTGATGTTTGCTGATGACATTGTGACAACAATAGGGAGCAGGTTGAGGAGACCCTGGACAAGTGGAGATATGCTCTAGAGAGGAGAGGAGAGGAATGAAGGTCAGTAGAAATATGATATAATACATGTGTGTAAATGAGAGGGAGGTCAGTGGAATGGTGAGGATGCAAGTGGTAGAGTTGGCGAAGGTGGATGAGTTTACATACTTGAGATCAACAGTACAGAGAAACGGGGATTCTGGAAGAGAGGTGAAAAAGAGAGTGCTGGCAGGGTGGAATGGGTGGAGAAGAGTGTCAGGAGTAATTTGTGACTGACGGTTATCAGCAAGAGTGAAAGGAAAGGTCTACGGGAGGGTAGTGAGACCAGCTTTGTTATATGGGTTGGAGATGGTGGCACTGACCAGAAAGCAGGAGACAGAGCTGGAGGTGGCAGAGTTAGAGATACTAAGATTTGCATTTGGTGTGACAAGGATAGACAAGATTAGAAATGTGTACATTAGAGGGTCATTTGGACGGTTGGGAGACAAAATCAGAGAGCAGAGATTACGTTGGTTTGGACATATGCAGAGGAGAGATGCTGGGTATATTGGGAAAAGGAAGTTAAAGATAGAGCTGCCAGGTAAGAGGAAAACAGGAAGGCCAAAGAGAAGGTTTATGGGTGTAACAGAGCAAGATGTAGAGAACGGAAGATATGGAACAAGATGATCTACTGTGGCAACCCCTAACTGGAGCAGCCGAAAGAAGAAGAAGAAGTAGAAAGACATCAAGTGAATCAACACTTATTGTTTTATGGAAGAAGTTGATATAATCTTAAAAGACCTAAACATTTAAAATTATTTGTGACTTATTTAGATTATCCAGTAATCATTTATCTTTGTATAAAAGTTTCAAAGATAAAAGATTTATTGTTTACAGTAGTAAAAATTGGAAATGCTCTTACATCCTTACCATGTTACATCTTCTTCAGGAGCAGGAGGGACAATAGCTTCATCTCCATCAGTCTTCACTTGTTTATTCTGCTCCTGATCAATGTGGTCATTTTTTGAATTTGAACCAGGATCAGATATCTCTGAAGTTTTATTTTCAGACAATATTGGTGTTTCAGGCGATTCCCCTGCCTCTTCTAAAAATGATACAATGGAGTTACTATCTGGTAAATCAGAAGATGAAGGCTGTTGGGATGCCAGATGTTCACCAGGTAAATCAATGCAGGGAGTTTCAGATCCTTTAGGCTCTTTCTTAGTTTTTAATACCTCCGTATCATCACAGCCTGGACTTGCAGATGGGACAGTCTTTGGAGTATTTGCTGTTCGTCCTTTCAAGTTGTCCAATTGTTTATCAGGTTTTTTATTAGCTTTACTGATTCCCAAGGAAGAGGTTTTATTCGTACTACTGGCTTTTGATTTTGGTGTTGAGGACCCAGAAGGGGATGGTGAAGATGACTGTGCCACTGTCTTTGAAGCTGCAGCCTTTTTAGTATGAGACTGTTTTACTAAGAAGAAGAAAAAAAAACAAAAAATTTAGCTAATTTATAATATCAGGAATTTAAATTTAAAAAGAAAATTACGATACAGGCCAAAAATATTTGTTCCTCTAGGAATCCATCAAATTACTGTTTTTAGTTTTTTTTTCATTCACTACTCTCCATCAAGCTTAATAGAAGCAAAATGGCCTTCTGTCATACTATTTATCTTTCAGGGACTTTTTGGCTTTAACTTCTTTTGGATATGCGACAAATAATTTTTTCAAAAAAAAAAAAAAAAAAACCCCAGATAAGAGTTCTTCCATTTGTTCCAAAAACACAAATCTGCTCTGTCTAGTTCCATATTTTTACAGAAAAACAAATCTTAAACTGAAATTTTGTTTAAGGCATTTAAAGTAATTTTTTTCCCAATTTTTAAATTCATTTAAATAAAACACAACTAACTAGTATATAGAGAAATGCTGAACTCAAATTATATATTTGATCTTAGTTAAAATCAAATAAATATATCCACAATATGCTACAAGATTTCGTCCCCTTAAGTTCCAAAAACCACTATTCTGCTTGGTCAATTAAATTTCATGCTGTGCCACCTTTTGTTATTTTATTTATTATTTTTCAAGCATTATTGATTACCGGTAACATATTTGGGTAAAACAGATCAAAACCAGAAACTTTAGAAGTAAACTCCCAATATGAGAGAAAGTACACATAAGAAGTAAAAAATTTTCTTATGGTACCTTGCAAAACTATTCAGACCTCATACCATTTTCTTTAGTTTCAGATTTTTTATGTGACACTAATCTATGTTACACAATAAAAAAAGATAAGGTAGTAATGCTCACTGATCATGACACTAATCATATTCGCCAAAAGGCTCAACCATGCTCTCAGTTGACCAGCAAGGCTGGGTCACTATGGTTTAGAAAGTGTTAGGTGTGTTTTCAAAAGCTTTTTCTGCTCCCAATTGTTGGCCTTTCTGTGGCTTCTCTCACAAATCTCCTTGTTTGCACAGAGGGATTGAGACTGAGGCAACCTTTTCTAAAGAGGGTCTGAGTGGTTGAATATGGCTTCTACATCCTGATAAATGAACCACCAAAAACACATGGATATCGTTTTGTACATTTTTTGTAAACATTAGACATTTTTTGAAAAGGACAGGCCATTCAGCCCTTAACCCACTGTACTATTTAATTCAATAATTTTATACACTTCAGTAATGTCACATCTTACTATAATCTTTATTTACTTAAACTGAAAAGGTTCAACTCTTTTAGTCTTTCCTCATAACTCATACTCTGCAGTCCTAGAATCAGCCCTGTTATTCTTCTCGACTTTTTCTAGTACTGCTATGACTTTTTAATAGCCTGGAGACCAATGTTGGGATGAGCCTTCACTAGTGCATTATATCATTAGTCTTCACAAGTGCATCATCATGATGGAGTGTCCGGACGCAGTGGCTTTGCACTCTTTTTGATGTTTCTTTTATTATTTAACTGTCATTTTAATTCTGCTATGCACCACTAGTGAGAATCGTTCATATAGTTGCACAGAGTTGCTTAATACTGGACAAAGCTGAGAACACATTTATCACAATACAATACTTTTATCAGTAGTATCCTGAATAGCGGCTCCCTGGATTACCATCCTACTGAGGTGGAAACAGTAATGGGGTCCGGAAAGGAAGCAGAAGCAGGTACAGCATGCGGGTGTATGGGCCCAGCTACATAAGGCTCCATACAGACCATCACTACCAAGCATCTTTCTATGAAAATGTCTGGTCACTTACCAACAAACTGGACGAATTAAGGCTGTGGCTCAATACACAATGATCTATGTGGGACTGCAGTGCTGCATACTGATTTCTTATGAAGACATGGCTCAACAACCTGGTTCCCAACGGAGCTGTGGAGTTAACTAGCTGGTCAGTGTATCAAGCTGACAGGACAATGAACTCTTGTAAGAGCAAGAGCGGGGGGCTCTGCATCTATATAAGTAATGACTGGTGCACCACAATGCTATAGAGAGTTACTGTTCCCCAGATTTAGAGTATTTAATGCTCAACTTGCAGGCAACTTTATCTATCAAGGGAATTTTCTGTTATCATTATAGCAGTATACATTCAACCTCAATCTAATGCTAGGATAACTGCATGTGCAGTAGCACTTGGCTATCAGTAAACAACAGGATGCTCACCCAGATGCTGCCTGCATTACTGCTGGGAATGTTAACCAGACAGATGATCTAACTATGCTCCAGAAATGTTACCAACATGTGCAGTGCCCCAAAAGGGAATAAAACACCCTGGATAAATTATATACAAATGTAAAAGATTCCTAACAAAGCCCTTGTTACCCCACCCCTTGGACACTGACCATTTTTCTTTATTTTTGGTGCCTGCATACAGACCTCTTATCCACAGAAACAAAGCTGTCCCAAAGACAGTGAAAATATGGCCCAAGCAAGTCATACCACAACTTCAGGACTGCTTTAAATGCACACAATGGGAACGGTTTGCTCAGCAGGCTAGGCTGTACAGTGTACAGAGGTAGACCTGGAGGAATACACATCCACTGTTCTGTTCTACATCTGTAACTGTGTGGATAATGTCACTATGGGGGAAAAATATAAAAAAAATATTGAAATATGAAACAATGGATGAAGAGGTGAAACATCTTTTAAAAGCATGTAACCAGCATTTAAGTCAGGGGATCCCTTAGCCTATAGTTTTGCCAAATAAAACCTTGAAAAAGGTAATAAAATAAAATGATGTCACATTGGCCAATGACCTCAACACCTATTCCACTTAGAAAGATTAAAGCTACATAGGAAACCAAGTCTCCCACCTTTAGACTGAGCATGTATGATGTAAAGCACATGCTGCAGATGGTCAATCCATGTTAAGCTGCTGGACTGGATGGAGTTTCAGGACGGGTGCTTAGAAAGTCCGCTGAGCAGCTTGCTGAGGTATTTACAAATACAATGGAACATCTATACTAATAAAAGGCAAAGCCCTCACTGACTGACTGACTCATCACTAATTCTCCAACTTCCCGTGTAGGTAGAAGGCTGAAATTTGGCAGGCTCATTCCTTACAGCTTACTTACAAAAGTTAGTCAGGTTTCATTTCGAAATTCTGCGCGTAACAGTCATAACTGGAACCTTCTTTCGTACATACAGTATATACGGCCATAGCCTGCAGCTCGGTCGCCGTGTGAGGCGGAGTTGTGTCCCGCATCATCCCGCCTCCCACGTAATTGAGTGCCTGCCCATATAAGGCCGTCCGTCGGCAGCAATCCAATAGACACGCTGCCGCTAAATATTTGCGGATGAAGGACTGTGCTTATGCAAACGAAGATGAGATAGTCATGGATGGACTAGTGTTTGGCACAAACTCAGCGAAAGTGCGAGAGAAACTTTTAAGTGCTGGGTCTTGGCTAACATTAAATAAAGCCGTGGACATCGCAAGATCACACAAGAGAGCGACTCATGTGAACTGACTGTGAACGCAGTACGTAGAGAACAAGGAAGAGCTCCAAAGAGTGCTGAACAACAAACGCATTACAAAATTGAGAAGGCAGCAAAAGAATATGAAGCGAGTGACGCATACAAGCATCTTCATAAGTGCAGCTACTGCGGAAACAAAGCACGGTGTAAACCCTAAGTTTAAATTAAGTTTATAGACACGCTGCCGCTGGCATTTGTCATGCCTACGACGAATACGATATTTGCGAGATTCAAGTTTAATGAGAAGACACGAGGTATAAACGAGACTTTGGATCACTTTGTAACGGAGTTAAACTTGCGGGTGAGGGACTGTGCTTATTGAAACGAATAGGAAAGCAAGCTGTAAAGCTTAAACTTTACATCAAGTTTATAGACACGCTGCCGCTTGCGTTTGTCATGCCTAAGGCGAATACGATTTTCGCGAGATACTGAGAGGACCCAGGGTATAAACAAGACTTTTGATCACTTTGTAACTAAGTTAAAATTGCTGGTGAAGGACTGTGCTTATCCAAACGAAGATTAGATGGTCAGGGATAGAATAGTGTTTAGCACAAACTCAGCAAAAGTGTGAGGGAAACTTTTAAGTGCCTGGTCTGATCTAACATTAAATAATTGCTGGTGAAGGACTGTGCTTATGCAAACGAATAGAAAGCAAATGTTACGTTATTTTTAAAATGTTTCCTTTTCTTTTTCATAACTTCTTTAACACACCTCTCCGCTGCGAAGCGCAGGTATTTTGCTAGTAAATAATAAAACTGCAACTTGCATTTATAATTTTATTTGTGGTATAGCCCTACAGAAGCATATTAGGGCCAAGGTGAAGAAAAATAAAATACTGACACAGAAAAGAAAAAAAAAATTATATGTCGACATGTTGACTTTATTCTCGACATTTCCACTTTATTCTCATAGTTGACTTTGTCATTAAAGTAGAATGTTGTAAATTAAACGTCATCCTAAAATCAATGTTTAATTTACTAGATTTTCTCAAACCCTGTCATAAGTTAATGTAGCAGATTAAACGCTTTGTTTTAAGTGTTCCCCGACCCAGTTGTTAATCGCTACGCGCTTCTTAAACTGACTTCCTCTGCACTAAGAGGAGGCGTAGGCAACAATTGCTGCACAGAACACATTCACCTCATGATATTCCTGCTCTGAAAAATTAGAATGCGAAGATAAATACTTTGTATCATTTTCATGATGAAATGCATTAAAAGCAGGTATTAAACATGCACAATAGTGCTGCTCCCTCGCAGTAAGGGGTCCCCAGGTGTATGTTCAGTGTAGAGAACTTTATGGCAGGTGTGACGAGGCTCCAAAAAACTGGATGTATGAATGGGTATCGCACAGCTTTAACTTAATTATAATAATAATTCTTTGCATTTATATAGCGCTTTTCTCACTACTCAAAGCGCTCCGCAATTGCAGGTTAAGGGCCTTGCTCAAGGGCCCAACAGAGCAGAGTCCCATTTACAGTATTCGAACCAGCAACCTTCCGATTGCCAGTGCAGATCCCTAGCCTCAGAGCCACCACGGGTTCGTGATCTGGTGGTCGGAGACACGAACACAGAATTCAATGGATGTTCTTCTGAGTGGGCTTTCTTTATTGCATGCATGCTGTCTCTGTCTGACGTACCAAACCTCCAGTTCCTATCCTTCCTTTTTCTTTCTCCAAATAACCAACACCACACGATAAACGTCTTTGTGAAATTAAAACTAGTTCTTTACTTAGACCACAGAGTGTTCAGAACTTTAAAAAAAAAATCTTCGTTATACATGTTTAATTATGCCATCCATTCAGGGTTGTGCCCATCCCAGCAAGCATTGTGTGCGAGGCAGGAGCAAATCCTGAACGAGGCGTCAGCACATCGCTGGGTGAATACGAGCAATACATGCACTAGGGTCAATATACCATAACAAAAACCCACATCCTACATGACTTTGAAAGGAAACTGAAGCACGCCGAGTAAACCCACCAGAAAAACATGCAAATTCAAGGCAGGAAACACCCGGGACCCCCTTGCTGCGAGGCAGCAGTGCAACCTCCACGCCACCGTGCCCCCACATGATTAATACATACTTTAATGCATTTCATCATGAAAATGATATCAAGTATTTATCTTAGCATTCTAAATGTTCAGGAAGCAGGAATATCATGAAATTATTATATTCTGTGTGGTGATTGCTGCCTGCGCCTCCTCTTAGTGCAAGAGGAAGTCAGTTTAAGAAGCATATCGCAATTAATATGGCTCGGGGAACACTTAACACAAAGCATTTAATGTGCTACATAACTTATGACAGGGTTTGAGAAAATCTAGTAAATGAAATATTCATTTTAAGATAAAGTTTAGTTTACAACATTCTACTTTAATGACAAATTACAAGAATAAATTCAACATGTCGACTTTTATTCTGGTCATAAGCGTCGAGATTAAAGTCAACATGTCGTCACACTATTACACAGTACCCAGGTACATTACACAGTACTTAAAAAAAAAAAAATGAAACAAGTACAACTTGACTTGCAGTATTATCCAGTAGTATAGAAACAGTATTCACACATTTGAACATAATGGTCCACATCTGACCTTTTAAAACCAAAGTATCTCCAGACAACAGACATGGCTCCTTTTTTTTGGCAAAAGTTCTTCTGTGTCATCATGTTCAACTTTATCGTCTGCTACAGCTTCAGTTTTGGAATGTTCTCTGTCCATTTTCACCGTTCAATACCTCCAGTAACGCATATACTCTGTTGCATGCGTGTTTAGCGGTGCAGCAGTAAAAAAAAATTTCTCCCTCAACAAACGTTTCCCACTGCACCACGTTCTGAACATTGTTTAGGGTATTTAAATTGGTGTTGTGGTAAAAAAATCCTTATCATAACAAAAATAACGTTTTTTTGGTATGAACCGGTATACTGCCCTGCACTAATAGTTAGATAGACAGAAAGTTAGATAGAGAGATATTGAAAATAGCAGCAGCCCTAGCATTGACACCTTGGAGACACCACTCTTAACATCTCCAAATTCAGATAAGCATCCTCTCACCATCATCACCCTCTCCTTTCTGTGCTTTAGCCAATTCCGCAACCATTTGTACACTATACACTGAACTACCATTTTTTTTTTAGTTTGATGTCCAATCTCTCATATGGGACACCTTATCTAATGCCTTCTGAAAAATCAAAATAAATGTGTACCACTCTGATCGTATCCTTTCATTGCTTCCCAAAGCATGTTAGTAAAATATGATTTTCTCCAATTGAACCCATAATGACTGTTCAGTAAAACACTAGTAATTGCCATGCGTTACTCAGTCTTTTCTTGATTTTTTCCATTAATCTGCCTGTGATGTAAATTATTTGTACTGCCTATAGTTATTTGGATTTGCCCAATCACAGTTTCTATATAAGAGGATAACATTTGCCATTTTCTAATCCTTACCGATTTCCCCAGTATGCAGTGACTTTGTAAAATATGTGTCAAGGGTATAAAAATCTACTCGCTAACCTCCTTAAGCACTCAAGGATGTGTGTTATCTGGTCCTGGTGTTTTGTTAGATTTTCTAATCTATGTGTTTGTATTGTTTTATTTCTACTGTCTTTAGAATGCTCTTTAGTCTCAAGTTTCACAACTGTCTTTCAAATTCACAACCTGAAAAATGAACTCTTAATTGTGGTACATTTATCCATAAAACCTGCCTTTTTTCAATAGTAAAGGCTAATGGTATTTTTGCGCGGCACTGTTAGAAAATGTTTCATTTTGTAAACATCAGCTCTGCCTAGTTGAGAGCCTACTTATAATTTCAAAATTTTTCTGATTTTGAGTGATTTCAATCAAATCTATTAGTTACAAAATCTTACAAAATTAAAGAATAAAAAAATCAATAAACATAGTTGTATTGTTATTGTGGCACAGTGGGAATTTTAAGTGACTAAAGATAGCATAGGGCATGAGAACTATCCATCCATCCATTATCCAACCCGCTATATCCTAACTACAGGGTCACGGGGGTCTGCTGGAGCCAATCCAAGCCAACACAGGGCGCAAGGCAGGAAACAAACCCCAGGCAGGGCGCCAGCCCACCGCAGGCATGAGAACTACTGGATACATTTTGAAGGGAACATGGTGCTTTGTCTTTAATGTTCTGTTCATTTATGTCACAGCAGAATATTGTTTCAGGAACTTAAGAAGAAGACATCTATTATTAATATTGTGGTTATTTCAATAACAATCAAACATTCTACTTGAGGCATTTGTGTCTTTATAATTCATGCACATAAAATATAACTAACCAGTAGATAAAAATAGAAAAAGTGCCTTGTAAAGAAATATTACAGAAAAGAAAATTTCAGTTTAGTATTTGTTATTCATTAAAATTCGGAACTGGATCAAGCTTCATAATACTTTTGTAATGCATGGAGTATTTTCAAAGTACAGAAAAAATGTGTTTATGAGTAGCCATCTACCATTAGTGACTCCTGATTCTGATCAACTTCTGAGTTCAGAAATGGATGAAATGGAGTGAGATGATTTTCCATTATGAAGTGATCTGCAGCATACAGCAGCTAGGGATTTACTAGTAGCCCTGCATAAATATCATACCTCAGATATTAAACCTGACATATTGTATTTGGCAGTGTTATACAATGCATCCAGAAAGTATTCACAGCGCATCACTTTTTCCACATTTTGTTATGTTACGGCCTTATTCCACAATGGATTAAATTCATTTTTTTCCTCAGAATTCTACACACAACACCCCATAATGACAACGTGAAAAAAGTTTACTTGAGGTTTTTGCAAATTTATTAAAAATAAAAAAGTGAGAAATCACATGTACATAAGTATTCACAACCTTTGCCATGAAGCTCAAAATTGAGCTCAGGTGCATCCTGTTTCCCCTGATCATCCTTGAGATGTTTCTGCAGATCCTCAAATGAGTGTCTCCTTAGAATTCCAAGAACAAAACTTAAAAGAAGTGGTGAGGCGGCCTTCTGCTGCTATGCACCTAAAATCTGGAATAGCCTGCCAATAGGAATTCGTCAGGCTAATACAGTAGAGCACTTTAAAACACTGCTAAAAACACATTACTTTAACATGGCCTTTCTATAACTTCAATTTAACTTAATCCTGATACTCTGTATGCTCAATTTCCTCATAATAACTATTCATGGTGGCTCTAAAATCCGTACTGATCCCTACTCTCTTTTCTGTTTCTTTTTCCGGTTTCTTTGTGGTGGTGGCCTGTGCCACCTCCACCTACTCAAAGCATCATGATGCTCCAACAATGATAGATGGATTAAAAGGCAGAATTCTACGTGACCATCATCATCAAGCCCTTCCGTGAGAACCCTAAATCCAAAGAGGACTGTTTCATTTATGTTAGGTAGAATGCCCAGAGGGGACTGGGCGGTCTCATGGTCTGGAATCCCTACAGATTTTTTTTTTTTTTTCTCCAGCCGTCTGGAGTTTTTTTTTGTTTTTTCTGTCCCCCCTGGCCATTGGACCTTACTCTTATTCGATGTTAATTAATGCTGATTTATTTTCTTTATTATGTAAAGCACTTTGAGCTACTGTTTGTATGAAAATGTGCTATATAAATAAATGTTGTTGTTGTTGTTGTTGCATCTTAATTGGAGTCCACCTGTGGTTAATTCAGTTGATTTGACATGATTTGGAAAGGCAAACACCTGTCTATATAAGGTCCCACAGTTGACAGTTCATGTCAGAGCACAATCCAAGCATGAAGTCAAAGGAATTGTCGGTAGACCTCTTTTATAATCTTTTATACTTTTTTTTTTTTTTTTTTTAATGATAAATTATTTTCAGTACAACTACCTTGTACCCAAAATATTTTATCATCTTTTCCTTACTCTCCAAGCACTTTGGCTTTACATGCATAATGTATTCAAGTGTTTTCTCAGCTCTTCTCAATTTAAAATCATAGAACCTTTCTGGTGACAAATGGGTAATTTTTGTTAACAATGTAAAAAAAAAAAAATTGTTAATTATAAAATAAATGTATGCAAAGTGGAGAGTGGTCAAGTATAAGGTTTTTACTTTCATTAATTTTTCAAACATTCTTTTTTAATTAGGATCCTGAGAAACCACAGCCTATCCTGGTGGCATTAGGTAGAAGGCAGGAAACAGAGCATGACAAGCAAATTTTATTCCACACTCACTAACACACACTTGCAATTAATGTTATTAACTAGCAAATCTTTAGGAAGAAAAAAAACATCTACAGAAAAAGCATGCATAGTTCATACAGATATTGACCATCCCAAAGTATGAACCCACTCGAAGTTCTAAAGAAGGAATTGTTTATGTAAAAATATGAAAAGAGAACAAAACTTAATATTTAAGAGAATCTGCTGATATACTTTTATCAACTGATGAGATCTAAAAAGATTAAAAAAAAACTTCAAAATCATGCAAATATTAATTTAAATAGAGTATATTGTGCTGGATGGCTATTGTGCCTGCCCAGTTGGAAGGCCGATATACTGGAAGGACCGGGGCAGCAGATGTGTACAGGACACTGCCTCCCCCAGAGCGCTAGAAGGCAGCCACCCTGGGTTGCTGTGGCTCCGCAGATTCTTGTAGGGCTTCATGGGAGTTGGAGTTCGGGAGAGCCGTGTAAGGGCTCTGTGAGGACTGCCAGGGGGAGCTGCAGAGCACTACATGGGGATTCCACCACATCTAGGAGTGATTCCAGATCTATCTATTGAGGCACCTGAAGCAGTATAAAAGGAGCCACTTCACTTCGCTTGGAGAGCCAGAGTCGGGTGCAGGAGAACGAAGTTTGCCAGAGGAGGAAGGCGGAACGAGAAAGAGAAGAAAAGAAATTAACATCTTACTTGCATTGGTGCTTGGACAGTTTAGAACTTGCTGCAGTGGGGAGCAATGGAAAAGTGCTTCCCCACTATAATAAACATGTTCCCTGTAGCAAAACTTGCATTTGTGTCTGTCTGTATTTGGGTTTGTGCGGCTTGAGCACCCTCTGGTGGCCACAATATATATCATGAAAACAACAAACTGATAAATCTACAGAAAAATGGGAGGCCATGTTGTACATTAGTGAAATCTAAGGCTCACTTGGTTCAGAGTAAGGCAAAACGGTATTACGGTTTCATACAGGGAAGACAAGTAATCAAGATATGCAGATTCCTGGTCTTCTTCCAAGACCACCACTATAAATCTCATGCAAAAAACATTAAAACGACTTAAAAATTTTTTTTTTAAATTGAGCGGATACAG
The DNA here is from genome assembly GCA_026402145.1 of Polypterus bichir lapradei. Lineage (NCBI taxonomy): Eukaryota > Metazoa > Chordata > Cladistia > Polypteriformes > Polypteridae > Polypterus > Polypterus bichir. The sequence goes on from JANRMT010062791.1 coordinate 8,734,897, forward strand.
AACACATGCCTCACTTTGAAATCTAGTCACCAAAAGTTTGCTCATAATTGAATAAACAAACAAATATTTCTATTGTAAAATATTCAAGCTTGCATTACTGGTTAATGTAACAGTCCTAACTAATAAATTCTTAGGCTTCTAAGGTAACTTTATCTCTCTGGGAAATCAAGAATCTTTGCATGTTGGTATCACAATCTATGCTAAAACCTATGCATTAAAAAGTTCTATATGAAAGTAGGGCATACTCTTTAATTACTTATTTTATAATTCTCTAAACTTATAAGAAGCAAAAATATAGATGTAAATGTAGAGTTATAAGATTGTATTTATTAGTTTTTTTTCCAAGATCCAACATACAGTACTGACTTGTATTAGAACAATTAGTATTATTTAAAACAAACGGAGCCCTGATCTCTACTTCAAATCCTTCACATTGAGTAGGCAACATTATATAGAAATTCATTTCTGCAAACACTGTAGGAATAAACAACACAAACTGCATGATGTAAACTATATTAGAAACATGGCAACTGTTCTGTTATTACTCACTTAAAAATGACATAACTATTTCAGAATTACATTAACTACCTCAGAATTCAGCATACCTGCATGCAAGATTTAAAAATGATTTTCTATTACACGGGAAAATGCAAAACTTAAATGTTGACTCTGTTTTCCCAAAACAAAGAATCGTCAAGCACTACTTTGATGTTTAATTTCACCAGATAAAAATTTCTTGAACTTAAACCAATATCCTTGTAACATTATTTAAGTACTCCAACTTGGTCATACTACTGTTGCATTAATTTTGATTTCAACTTTCAAAATGTTGAAGTCTTCATAAAACTTTTGGAAGGCTGTATGTTTAATGATCACTTTATAGTGGTTGCGTGTTGAAAGTCTGGTGACCATTTTAACTGTGGAGTCTAACTGCACTTAATTTTTCACTTGTAGAAGTAAAAACTACTGAAACTTGTCTGAATATGTGAATAAGACAGATTCAGCATTATATCACATATATAGCTCTGATTTTGTGAAAAATCATCTAATGTTGCAGAGTAATACTAAAATGCGTGATAACAGAAATAAGAAAATGATTAAAAACTTAATTTCACAACACTATTTTATTCTATTAAACATCAACTCAAAGATTATTTTACATTGACATGTGTTGCTACATTTTCTTATATATTCAGTTATTACATGAGTAAGTAACCTCTCAGAATATATTAGTGTATATGGCTTGACTGAATTATTATCCATAACTGACAGATTAACATGACAACTGTAGTTGAACTTTTAAAATGTAACATGTGGTACTGGAGGACTGAAACGGATACAATGAAGAAAAACCAGTAAAAACTGCATATGCTGCTGATATAGCTAGTTATCAAATAATATGAAAAAGTATATAAATACATTCATGATGAAGATGAACTTGGAATTTTAGTAATGAAAGTAACTAATCTCATTATGCATGTGATCTTATTGACTTTAAGAGTATGAAATTTACAAAAATAACATGCTTCCAAATTTATTTTAATGTAATGGCAAATGAAGCATTATATGTTATTACTCTGCTATAAGTGGTGGTTGGTACCAGAGGTGGTCAAGATGGGAAATATTTAATTTAACTTAAACTGACGCAGTGACCCTAAACTGGATTAAACAGGGTCTATAATATATGAATGTGTTATGTATCTTAAATTTACCACAGATGGAAATGCAAAAGAAAGTTTCAACTGAGATATGAGACTTGGATGAGGAGGAATGGTAACTGGCTTATCAACCAAATAAATGCAAACCTGCTCTAAAAATGTTAAGGCTTATTTTTCTAAGTAAGACTGTAATAACTGGTCTGTGGTATTGTGACAATTTTAAATAAATAATCGTGTCCCAAGAGAATAAAGGCTCAGAATGAATGCAGATGTGTGCATGCTGGTGTTGCTCCAGGGTTGACTGTGGTGCTTGGCAGACTGCACACTCATGTGCAAATGTGAGCGGATCAGTCAGGTGTCGCATTCACACCTTGGAATGAGCAGAGGGTCACATCTGCACCTGATGACCCAGTGTGGCGCAATGCTGACAGCCTGTGACAGCAGTGACCCATGTATGTAATAAAAGGTTGGTTGGACCAGTTTGTAGGACGTCGCCTCTGGCTGCAGGATCCCATCTGAAGTAAGCAGAGTAGACGTCTGCTTTTAGAAGGATGCACCTGGGATTGCAAGTTTTTTAGAACTGATTTCTGCCTTGGGATTTTAACCTTATTTTAATGGATCATTTATTTATTGGATTGTTTTAACTTCCATTCACTTTGGGAGTTTATGGCTTATTTATTGAAAACTTTGATCACTGCACTGTTTATTTGGATGTTGTTTTAATAAAAGCACTGAGCACTTTTGAACAAACCCCTTACTGGAAGTGTGTGTCCTCATTTGTCTGGCTCATCTTGGTTGTTGACTATTGAAGGATCAAGAGGCTACCGGACACAACACGAAGCATGGATCAGACAAGGACCATCACAAAGACTGGTCAATGGTAGGCACAATATTTTTCATCTCTGGAAGTATGGGGTACTACACAAGCTAAAAATGAAGACAAGTAGTATAGAGGAAAAAGGGCTCTTTTCCTAATTCTGGACTGACAAAAGTATTTAGCTGTCAGTTTTTAAAAGGAAAATGCTTACTTGGCATTTAGACATATCAATATGAATATTTTGGAGACCAAATCCCCCAAAATGCCATTCTTATTTAAGGAAATACACATAAGGGAGGGGCAAAAATGAGATAAAAATGTACCAAAAAAAAAAAAAAAAAAAGACAACAAACTATTTTTCTGGTTTTGATGTAAATTAAAGTGATTTGTTCACCTCTCAATATCTCATGTCCTTCCTTGTGCCAGTTAGTCTCTAACCATAGAACCTCTATAAACTCCCCCAGGTCAGTGTCAAATTTAGACACAGGTTAGGCACAGACAGTCCACTTTAGGTACAGATACATTGGGCAACCTCATTATGAAGCATCTGGTATTCTTGTACTCCTCAGTACTATATAAGCCTTAAAGAATAGACCTCCAAGCCACCTTCCATACTGCCTATTTGCTTAACTGAGCAACAGGGTCTCACTATTCTTAGTTAGCAACCATATGCAGTTTCCTGGTGGTTGGGTGAGTAATACAGTATTGGCCTCCTGTTACCATTTCCCTGTCTTATATTTAAAAAGAACAACATGGATCCCAGTGATATCAAGTAAAAGTGTCAAACTCTGAAATACTACAGGAGACAACAAAGAATAAAGGAGTGATAAGAAATGGAACACAATAAAAACAGCAATAATTACAAGTGGATTGAACAATATGGGTAAAAATAAGAGGAAAAACCAATGGATGACAATGGACTTGATAAAAGATATGAATGAAAAAAGAAGATGGAAGATCTGTGGGACAGAAGGCAGCATGAGGAATTCTAAGCCAGCAAAAATTAGCAAGAAGAATCACAGATGAAGCAAGAAACAAACATTGGGATGAACAGTTCAAAGAACTTGAATCTCTGAAAGGAGAGGGGAAAAGTGATTTGATATATTCAAAAGTGAGAGATATCACAAAAATCTTTAGCAATAGGACCCAATATAATAGTACAACAATAAACAGTAAAAATCAAGAACCACTAATAGAACCAATGTAAGATTACTGCATGATGCTAATAATAAATAAACCAACAAAAGAAGAGATGGACCTGGAAGAGGTAGAAGAAGGTAATAAAGATAAGACTGGACCAGAATCAATGGGGGAAGAAACAGATCACCGAATAAAAGAACTGTGGGGGTTTTGGTGGGAAACAGATAAACAGGGACAAACAACATACCAGCAGAAATGATTAAAGATCTTGAAAACAAAGAGCAATAAGAACTAATATAATACCAAAACCAAACACCAAAAAAGACAAATGCAACAAACTGAGAAGATTATAGAACAACAGGCTTATTATCACATGTGTCAAAGGAAATGTTAAGTTGATAGCAAAAAGATTAGAAACCAAGGCAGAAAGCTATATGGAAGAAGATAAACTGGGATTCAGGAAATGGACGTGAACAAGAGATGCTATTGGAGTGCTGAGGGTGCTGATTAAAGGAGTCTAGAATATAATAATGAATTATAATTTCTGTTTTGTGGACCTAGAGAAAGCATTTGACCAGGTAAACTGGGTAATACTTCTAGGAATATTGAGAGATAGAGGAGTAGATTGGCAGGACAAAAGACTAATTAGGAACTGATACATGAACCAGTAAGCAAAAGTAAGAACCATATACAGTAGGGACTAAATAGAGGCATCTCAAGTAAAACAGGTAATAGACAGGAATGCTTATTCTCAACCAATCCTGTTTAATATCTGTGTTGATAGAAAAATTAAAGAAGTGGCAATGAGTCAGGGGTGAAAGAGGAAGCTGGGCAACATCAGTAAGATTTGCAGACAATAAAGCAACAACGTCAAGCAATGGAAGAGGACTACAGAAACTAATGAACCAATTAGATTACACATGTAAGTATGGAATGAAGATCAATATAAAGGAAACAAAAGTGATGTGTATAATCAAAGGAAATAACAAAACCAGTAAAATAAAAACTGGAGAACATATGTTGGTAGAAGTGGAAGTATGTTATCATGAGAAGAAGTGAAAAAGAAATAAAAATATGTATAGCAATGGGAAAAGCAGCCTTCTATCCAAAATGAGAATTGCTAACAAATAGAATGGATAAAATTCTGAAGAGTAATAAAACAGTAGTCTGGAGTGCTGCATTGTATGAAGCAGACAGAGGGAAAGTGAGAAAAAGGTATATAAATACAATTTAAACAATCGAAATGTGAATATGGAGAACAATGGAAAAGATCAGTATGACTGACACATTATCTAATAAAAGAAACGTGATGGAAGGGATCGATGAAGAAAGAAGCATGCTTTAAGCAGTGAGAAAACGGCAACTAAACTGGCTGGGAAATGTACTATGAGGAGATGGAGTTTTGAAAACAGTGCAGGAAAGTAAATTGGAGGGAAAGAAATCAAGAGGAAGGCCAAAACAAGACATGTTACATTACTTGAAAGATGGTAAATCATACCAAGAAATTAAAAGAAGAGCAGAGGACAGTGCACAATGGAGGTGCTGACAATCAAAAGACCTACCTTATGGCAGTTAACTAAAGAAGAAGTAGTATTTTGAAATACAAAGTAAAGTGTGACCAGATCATCTTATCTAGAAAAGGCTGGCAGGTATTAAGAGCTTGGAAGGATTTTCTCAAATTCAGTCAGTTCTCGAAGTTATTTCAGTTTACTGGGGATATGTATGTTTGAAAGTAGAAAGTTATATTCTATACATATGTATTAACCCCCCTTGGGAGAGATGGGTGCAAATTAAGTGAATGTGCACTTTAAAAGAATAAATTGAATTAAAATTCCAAATTTTAATACTGTAACAGGTATACAGTAATTCTGGCTTCTGCTCCTAGCAAAACAGGTATTATGTTTAATTTAAACTTTTGGCAAAAATACTTACAAACCTTTGCATATGAGTATACTGTAAGGCTTGCTGTCATTACTAAACATACTAGAATCTCAGTGTTACTGGAAATTCCTTATGGGTTTTGCAGTTCCAGATTTTTCTTTTTTATATTATACAGTACTTCAACTAACAATGCACTGATGACATAAAGGAGTATTAAGGTACACATAAAATTAATTTATTGTTAAAGATGGGCTAGGAAATGTATAAAATAATTATTTACAGCATGACTGCAAGTTATTTGAGCGTTAAAAGCTCTGCAGTACTTTAGAATGAGAATGAGTGCATCTTGAAATAAAACGTGTTGGGAATTTTAAGCATGCTTCTTAAATATTTTTAAGGAAGCTTCACAATGCAAATATTGTTTATTTTCATGAAACATGCACCATGACATTTTTACCAAGGCATGAAGACCTATCCAAAGGGAGTGCTCTAAGATAGGATGTTCACTAGGGCTAGAGATTCCATGCAGGATGCATCACAGTTAAACATACTGCTCTCTTACTCACCATTTGCATTATTACTGTTTCGAGAACTTTGTTTAGACCCTGCCGTAGGTGGTTGTTTGGCAGTGGTTTTGGATGTTTTTTTGACTGGGGGCTCTTCCTTCTTGAAATTAGCAGCAGATGCTCCGCTTTGAGTTTTTAAAGGCATTTGAGATTTTTTAACTGTGGTATCCCGAGCACGAGCAGGATGAACCTTCTGGAGATGCCTGTTTTCATTTCGTTCTACAGGAACAAAGTTTAGTAAAACTAATTTATGTTATGAGACAAGACAATACGTAATGAAATACAAACAGCAAACAAAATGTAAGGCAACATAAAGGAAGTGACAGCGCACACTTCATGCTTGCAAGATGGCATAGTTCCAGCTATAAAACAAATGATGTTAAGTATTTTAGAATAAACAAACACACAGACATATATGGCATAAATTATACTGTCACAACGCTTCTGTATTGTTTGATCTGACGTGTCTGAGATGCAAAGATAATGTGATAACTATAGTTGCCTAAACATTTTAAATCAACAATAGTCAACAATGACAAGCCCAAAATGAAACATGTTATAATCTTATTTTGCAATTTTCTATCTACCAAATTATACTTAAGCATCACTTAAATAACATTTATTAAGCATATCAAAATGAAAATTGAACATTCTTTATCACCTGTTATGATACTATTCTTGAGTCATTTAGTTTGTATTTATCAACTTAATTACAGCATGTACAAAAATGTGATGAAAGTTCTCCATCATTAGCCTCTGAAGTTAATTAAATAGGACTGAATACTGGGAAAGTTAATGTTTACAGTTTACATGATCTGTTTTCACCTGAATCAAAGTATAATCACTTGCATATACAGTATATTCCCTACAGACTAAGAGTCCTCAGCCTTTTGTTTGGGCTTGGCACCTCCCCCAATGTAGAAAGTACCACCACTTTTTCAACTCAAAGTAACAACAAATGGGGCCATTTTATTGACTTTGCGGGATTTCAGCATAGGCTTTATAAACAATTATATCGTGGACTACCTGATTTACTGTATCTTATCATGTGCACATATTAAATTTAACTCATTTACAGTTCGTGTCCATTAACTGAAAAATAAACAGTGCTAAAAACCAATACTCCAATACTAACACAACTTAAAACAGTATTACGCCATTTCCACATGAATTACTAAGTATCAAAAAAATTCAAAATATTTTAGTTTGTATAAACTCTTTAAAACTACTTTTATTTAAAAAAACAGTTTTTTAAAAAATCAGTCCGGAAATCTGACTTTTTGCAGTCATGAGACAGTGTATTAATATCACCTGGTTAATAATACTTATTGAAGACTAACATCATATCTACAGTCAAATTTATTAGACTTTCAAAACACCTGATGTTTCATTTTTTCAAATCTTTCCCACTTTTTTTTAAAAAAAAAAAAAAAAAAAAAGATTTGACCCACGCCAAGGTTAAAGTCAAACTTGTCATTTTATGATTATTATTGAAAAATTTTCAGAAAAAGCCATTATTTTGCTGCTTATGCTAGTGTATTAATTAGAATTAGTTACTGAATTGGATTGACATTAACTGCACAAATTAGTCACAACTAGAGAGGGCCATCACATTAGCTTCTATATTATTCAAATCATAAGCATTACTTTAGTTTCAAAAAACCTAATCAATGATAGAATTTAGTGTTTCCCAATTAATTTTCAGTAATTAAATATGCCATATCAGTAGCCCCAATAATCGGTGGAGGGATTTGCGCTGTGTTTAAAAGCTTTTAAAAATGTCTAGCCAATGTGGAAATTTTGAAACACTAACTAAATACACTTTGTTTTAGAATGATGTGAATTGAATTTGCGCAAGGTTAGAACTCTACCAATGATTTAATTTCTGCCTTGCATCCAGAGCAGTCAGTATAAGCATCAACTCCCAGTGGCCCTGAAATGGATATGCTGTTAAGAAAAATTAATGTTTGGACCAACAATTGCAGTTATGTTCAGAACAAATCAAGGATAAATGTGAAGTTCCCTTATTTTGTTTGTGCAAATAATCTCCCCATTCCATGAAGTCATTTAACATACAATGGTCATGCCAGCTTTTTAAGTAACAGACAGGATACTTACAATGCCAAAGGGAAGACTGATATGAGTTAAATTCTCTTTCCTTTCCTACACCTGTCAATCCCTATTTATTTCACATCTACACAATATTATCATGACTTCAATGAATAAGACAATAACACTACTTCAATGATTTATTCCATGAAGCTAGACTTTGCTCTGTAAATCAATCTAATAACATCTCTGGAATGCTTTTTGGATTTAGAAGAGCAGCTTTCCTCAACACTTTGATTTAGCACTATTACATCTTTCAAGTAATGTGAAGTCCAAAACTTCACACAGAAAAAAATACTACTGAAGTATACAGACTAAGGATAATCTCAAATAAGACCTCACAAAGTAATGCATAAACAAGCAGCATATTGGTCTACTTAATCAATTCTTTAATTTACCTATTGTGGACAGTGATGAGTTTGCCAGAACACCACAGTCTTTCTCATATGCTGTAAATCTGTGCGTAATCCACTGGGATTTGTTGCTGGTGGTGGGCCAATACATGGATTTAGAACGACCCATTATAGGTAGGAGTTTCCTTCTGTCACAACTTTAGATGAATAACAATCATCAATGCTTTTCATCCTTGGTGAATCAAGCACGATTAAGTGGGAACTGAGGAGGTCATCCAGGATTAGCTGCAATCCTCCTGTCATGTTGCCCTTTGAATCAAGCACAATCATCAAGAGTGGTGGGATAGCGGAGTATTCATCCCGGGTCTGCCGCAGCCCACCAGTAATGATGCCATGGCCCATAGGTAGGGAAACGCTGGTCTACATTATTTATGTAAACAAAACAAGAAAAATCCTTAGTACTAATCTATAGGAGATTATATTTTAACCTTAACTAATTTGGAAACATTTTTATACACAATATCTTCTTCTTTATGGAGGTTAAGTCAAATATGCTAATTTCTGGACACTATAACTTGAATCTCTACTTTTAAAAGCTTTTAATAACCTCTCAAGATAATTATGATGATTTTGCATCCTCCTTATATTCTAACAAATTAGAGAAACACAATACTCCAGTTGAAATTCATTAGTCTATTTGCTAATACAATAATTCTGAGTTTATATTCAGGAACTGGGAACATACCTGAACAAGCAATGACAACAGGGATAAGGAGTACAGTACTTCAGGTAAGCTGATTTCAGTGTTCTGCTAAATAAATTGCAGTTATGTATTTCGAAATTTGTAACACATCTCAATGGTAAATACTAACTTCCCCAGTGATATTTCTAAATTTAGCCTGTTTAATCCTAATATTGTACCATTTCTCTTTGCGTAATATTACATTAATATTCTATTCCACTACTAGGAGATTTCTTTACTGGGAAAACTTTACAAAGAAATAAATTTAGTTAATTTGCTCTTTCCTTTTCTGTGCAATTTAATTTCCCTTTAGTGTTCATATAAACTCAATATTTTCCTTGACCGACCTTTTGTAAATTTTGGATGCATTTCTTTTGCAATATATTATCAATATTATGACCAATGAATCCTAATGGTCCAGCATTTTCTCTTTATGAATTCATTTTTGATTATTGTATAATATTACACTTAGACAGGCTTGTCTTCTTGTTGATATACTGTATTGACAGACAGGGTATGAAAATAATAATTAGTGTGCTCTGCTATTTTGGGGTTTTCATTATTAATATTTGTTTTGATATTGTTATAAAGTGAACATTAAACTGCTCTTTTGGGTTTGTCTAAACAAATGCTCATTTTTATGATACTATCCCTTTATTGTCCTTTTGAATTGACTCAATATGCTAGGTTTCTGCTACTCTTATGATCATACATCCATGATCACTCTGTGATGCACTGTATATGAAACATCTACTTATATATTTTAGCAGTGACAAACTGTAATAGAGGTTGTTCGAAACATATATTGCTTCATCCTAATTGATGAACTGAGATATGTGATTTGGACAGAATATTTAAGTGCTTAATATTTAAGCATAACTAAATATTTACCTGGCTTCTCCCCTGTTTCTCCAGGTAAAGGGGCTTTGTTTTCTGCTGGCAGATCCTTCTGCTTCTCTATATCTGCTTGAACTTCTTCCATAACAGGCTCTATACTGATAGGTACTGTATGTCCATTTGATGTTTCTGAATTTACAGTCACATCTCCATCTTAATGTGAAACACAAAGAAGAATTTAAAGGTAAATAGTGTAAATAACACAATAGGAATATCACTAAACAATGGGCTGGAGTCCCATTCAAGGTCAATTTGTGCCTTCCTGCCATTGTCCTCCCAATAATGAGAAATTAAATGTAGGAAACGGATGAAAGACCATTATAGGTTCAAAATACAAGTAAACTTAGGAAATACTAATAGTAAGGGGGAAAAAAACTTCATTGTTAGCCATACATACAGTATCCACCTTAAAAACAGAATATGTCCAAATCTGTGGATTTTGGTTAAGGTAAACAAAAATAATACATTTACATATCAACATAGTTGTAAAGCATTTAGAAAAAACAAAAATACTACTTGCATATAAAAGAAATTTTGTTAAGTGTCTGAAAATAACAGCATCATGAATATTTAGCCAATTGACATAATTAATTGATTCAGAAGGAGCAAAGACAGCAATAAAATGTGTTAAGATTATTACTACTACACAGAAATACTGATAGTGAATAGCTGTGTGTCAGTGTGCATAACCAAAAAAAAAGGTCATTCCCACTCTCTGAAAGAAGATTACAGACATGTTTTGCCTGTATTGCACTCATCAGGAGTGTCTGGAAAAAGTGATATTAAAAAAAGGTCCAATCATGAAAGACTGCAGTCTTTTTACAGTTAATGTTACAGTAAATGCGAGTATAGCAGTGCAGTATGCCGGTTTTACTTGGTAGTTGATGGTAACAAAGGAAATAATAAATGCAACTGAAGCACAGTGGAAACCATGCATCATTTTCCTGGAAAGCTTCATAATTTTGGTTTCCTGTTTTCCCATGTTCAAAATCTTCATTAATAACTTGTGTTTCGTAATTCATCATTAGTGATGCAAAGAAAATTAGGGTTCTCAACAGTTTTAAGAAATACGTGTTCTAAAATGTTGCAGCCTTTTCTTAATTTAGAGAGAATTAAAACTATTCTAAATTTAAAAAATTATTTAAAAGACCCTTTTGATAAATCTGAACTTGAATCTACTGGTGCAAGTACCATTTGTCTGAAGGTTGGGGTGAGTAAAATAACTTTGTTGGATGGCTGAAGTCTTAGGTCATTAATAATACTCTGACTTTTTTAAGGAAGTGGACGAGAGTCAAAGAAGATGGACTCCGTTATGCACCTTCTCTCACATGCATGAGTGAGGGACTTCTCCAGGACTTGTATAGTGACTGCAATACCACGGAGAGCTGCAGGTTGGCACTGACATTTACACCTTTACCCTTTGGCGAACAGAGGCTTGTGGAATAATGACATCACTTCCACTTCTGCAGGAACACCCACCCCTTACTCTTCTGATTCACATAAGGAGTACCACTAAGGCACAGTCACATTCTAGACACATGTCTAGTTCATTAGCAGAACTGTCATGATAATTGAATTTTTTAGTTGATGCCAATACCAGTGAAATTTCAAGATACTCATTCAATACCACAAGGAAAACAGAAATCTCATTCAACATACTCTATTCAACTACAAGAATAAAACTGTATATGAACAAATAAAAATGGCATGCAGTCTTCAAGTATTAAAAGTAACTACATTATTCAAGTGAACAACATTTAATTCTGTAAAAGAGTATAAAAGATAAATATGCTAACAGAAAAAAAAAAATTTAAAATGGTGATACAGCCTTCAAACAGTTATTAAACTATTATTTCAGTAAACAAGTATTAAATTCATTAATATAAAAATACAAATAACTTTATATTACACAGCTTTTCATGCAGAAGTGTTATATATATATATATATATATATATATATATATATATTATACATACACATCTATACTAATAAAAGGCAAAGCCCTCACTGACTGACTGACTGACTAATTCTTCAACTTACCGTGTAGGTAGAAGGCTGAAGTTTGGCAGGCTCATTCCTTACAGCTTACTTACAAAAGTTAAGCAGGTTTCATTTCGAAATTCTACGCATAATGGTCATAACTGAATCCTACTTACGTACATATATACGGCCATAGCCTGCAGCTCGGTCGACGTGTGAGGTGGAGTTGTGTCCCCCATCACCACGCCTCCCATGTAGTTGGCTGCCTGCCTATATTGCGTCCCCCAAACCCACGCCTCCTGCGTAATTGAGTGCCTGCCCATATAAGGCCGTCCGTCAGCAGCAATCCAATAGACACGCTGCCGCTCAATATTCGCAGGCAAATCAAAAAGTTAATACCGGGAATGCCTGTTAAACATCTTAGATTCACGAGTAGCGATTTGGGTGGTGAGATGTCTATCGAGGTGATCACTGTAATATTTATATGTCATTGAAATGTACCATTATCAGGCATGGTTTAGGCACCTATGTCATCAGGAAGGCACCAGAAAAAGGGACCTCAAGGTTACTATTATGGAAGTTAGTTTAGAGCATGGATGCCGTGAATGTTAGAGCTGTAATAAATAAAGTTCCCCTGCATACTTTAAAAGAAAGTCTTGCCATCATTTCATTTTTCACAATTTGTGAAAACAAGACATGGTGTCAGAATAGAGGACAGTCATGGATTTTGTTGGAGTTCCCTCGCCACGAATTGACTGGGATTCTCTTAACCTGTCAGGAGAATGGAAAAACTTCCAACAGCACGTGGAGCTGATGTTTTCTGGCCCGCTAAAAGGCAAAGACAAGAGTGAGAAATGCAGCTACCTGCTCCTGTGGACTGGGGAAAAAAGAAAAGACATTTTTTAACACATTGACTCTCGCCCAGGAGGAAGTCAAGGTACTGAAAACTTATTATGACCGTTTTGAGGCATTTGTCATGCCTAAGACGAATACGATATTCGCAAGATACAAGTTTAATGAGAAGACGCAGGGTATAAACGAGACTTTTGATCACTTTGTAACAGAGGTAAAATTGCTGGTGAAGGACTGTGCTTATGAAAACAAAGATGAGATGGTCAGGGATAGAATAGTGTTTGGCACAAACTCAGCGAAACTGAGAGAGAAACTTTTAAGTGCTGGGTCTGAGCTAACATTAAATAAAGCTGTGGACATCGCAAGATCGCACGAGATAGCACAAGCACAGCTGAGAACCTTCGATGCATGTACTCCGAGCGGGTCACATCAACTGACTGTGAACGCAGTACGCAGACAACAAGCAAGGGCTCCAAAGAGCGCTGAACAAAAAATGCATTACATAATTGAGAAGGCAGCAAAAGAATATGAAGCGAGTGATGCATACAATCATATTTATAAGTGCAGCTACTGCAGAAACGAAGCACACAGTGGAAAAAGTCAATGTCCAGCTAAAGGAAGACAGTGTAAAAAATGTGCTAAATTGAACCACTTCGCTAAAGTTTGCAGGACTAGGAAAGATAAACCTGTGCATGCAGTGTGTGATGCTTCAGATAAAAAGGAAGACGAGCTGTTTATTGATACAGTAAGAAAGGAACAACCCTCTGAAGCTGAACAAGCCTGCAGACATATCAATAGGAAAGCAAGGTGTAAAGCTTAAGTTTAAATTAAGTTCATAGACACGCTGCCGCTAAACATTCGCAGGCAAATCCACAACTTAATACCGGGAATGCCTGTTAAACATCTTAGATTCACGAGTACTGATTTGGGTAGTGAACACTTTGATGAATGAAACCTGTTATCTTTACAACGGTTGACAAACATGGAATGTAACTTGAACACAACACATCCTCCAAATGTGAACCTGATTGAAAGAAATAATGATAATCAAATCCTCGATGACAGCAACACTCATAACAGTCACAAAACAATTACATTGACAATCATGTTACGTTATTTTTAAAATGTTTCCTTTTCATAACTTATTTAACACACTACTCCGCTGCGAAACGCGAGTATCTTGCTAGTATACTGATAAAAGGCAAAGCCCTCACTGACTGACTCATCACTAATTCTCCAACTTCCCGTGTAGGTAGAAGGCTGAAATTTGGCAGGCTCATTCCTTACAGCTTACTTACAAAAGTTAAGCAGGTTCCATTTCGAAATTCTACACGTAATAGTCATAACGGTCAACAACGTCCGCCATGTTGAACTTTCTTATTTATGGCCCCATCTTTACGAAATTTGGTAGGCGGCTTCACTGCGCTAACCGAAACCGATGTACGTACTTATTTCGGTGGTATGACGCCACTGTCGGCCGCCATATTGAACTTTCCAACAGTCTTTGTTACTTATGGGCCCATCTTCAAGAAATTTGGTACACAGGTTCCTAACGCTTAACTGAATCCTACATATATACATCCATAACCTGCAGCTCGGTCGCCGTGTGAGGCAGCGTTGGGTCCCCTATCCCCACGCCTCCCACGTATTTAGCTGTCTGCCTATATAAGGCCGTCTGTTGCTCCGGTCTCTTCATTCCCTTCCTTGCTTTGCCACGGTATTCACATCTCCCTGCTGATAACTCCGGCTTTTTTATTTAATCCACGGCTTCTCCGCTGTTTTATTGTTTGTTTATTACGATTATAGTTAATGTGTAGGTATTTTAGACTTAGTTTACATTGTTCAGGTACCCATTTCCTTTATCGTTCCAACCGTACCCCCATTAACATTTCTATTGAGGTGATCACTATCGATCAAAGAACTGTCACTTACCGAGTGGTTTCCATGCCCAGAGATGGCGCCTGCGTTTTCCATTCTCAGTTTTACCTATTGCACGGCCATATCAGGATCACTCTTGATATTCGGAGGAACATTGTGTCTTATGTATTGAATGACTGGGACAGGTTCAAGGTGTGGACTGATGACGGTACAGGAGATAATTATACTACACAGGAGCACTATAAAAGTGAAATGCTTAAGCCCTTTACCTATGGTTCTGCATGTGAGTTGATGGCTGCCGCTGAATTGTTCGGTTGTCGCTTTCAAGTGTACCTATAAATCTGTGTCTCCTCGTGAATACCTTACAAAGCCTTCTTCAAAATGTTTACCCCAATCTATAAAATCTCCATGAAAATGACGTGTTATGGTTGAGAAAGAGAGCTATCCTGACACCAAGAAATGACATGACTACGACTATAAACCACATTTTACTTCAAGAACTACCTTCACAACTGAAAACATGACAGTCTGTGGATTCAGTTGTAGAAGTGGAAGACGCAGTGCACTATCCGGTAGAGTTTCTCCACACTCTGAATCCTCCAGGCACTCCTGGGCGTAATCTAATTTTGAAGGTTGGGGCACCAATAATGTTACTGAGAAACTTACAGCCACCGAAACTTTGTAATGGCACGAGACTTCAGGTCATGTGTCTGCAAAAGAACCTAATTGAGGCAACTATTTTTACTGGCAGTGGCTCAGAGGAGAGAGTTTTTATTCCTTACATCCCCGTTATACCCTCTGATCTCCCATTTCAATTCAAACGCCTCCAATTTCCAGTAAGGCTCTGCTTCGCAATGACAATTAATAAATCTCAAGGACAGACCCTACAAAAGGTTGGCATTGATTTGAGGCAAGATTGCTTTTCACATGGCCAACTGTACGTTGCATGCTCAAGAGTAAGCTCAGAGCACAGCTTGGTCATATTACAACCAGACGGCCGAACTGACAACGTGATATACAAAGAGATCCTTAACAAATAATTATTGGTATATTTTCCCTCAGTTTAAAAAGGTTTACTTTTCTTCTTAATAAAAATTTTAAGGCAGTACTTCGCCTTGGGTGTGTGTGTGTGGATACAAATAAGAACACATACTAAATAATTTTAGGTAATACTTTAGTTTAGGTAGTGCAAAAAAGCACCTAATAAATACTCTTATTTAATAAGACCTTACCAAAGACTTCTTTAGGTCTACATAGCACTTATAAAACTACAGTAGATAGGTTATTCATCTCTGTGCAGTATGGCATATTGAGATGATGGTAAAATTACTTGTTAATATGAAGGATTTATGAGTTTTATTAAGTACTAGCAAAATAACCGCGCTTCGCAGCGGAGAAGTAGTGTGTTAAAGAAGTAATGAAAAAGAAAATGAAACATTTTGAAAATAACGTAACATGATTGTCAATGTAATTGTTTTGTCACTGTTGTGAGTGATGAGTGTTGCTGTCATATATATATATATATATATATATATATATATATATATATATATATACACACACACACACAGATGGAGCCACGTCAAATAGCCGCGGCCGTGTGAATGGCGTGCGAATGGCGTACGGCTGCCCTATGCACGCCGTGATCCCCCCCTCCCTCTACTAACAGAAGGCGTGTCAAGATTTCACAGTAAACACGCCCATTCATGCCCTATTTATTCATTTACCTGGTTCCACCACTAGATGGCGCTTTGTTCTCAAGAACACGTTAACACACGCCGGCAATTTAGCTGCGCTGAATTGCAATCACGTGATTTTAACAACCCCCCCCCCCTCCCCCGCCGAATTGACGCTACCAAACTGCACTACAGAGATTAAGATGGCGGCTTAACACTAGAATTACCAGAGTCTACGAAAAAACTCTTAGATCCGTCCCACCTTAAATCGCTTCTTAAAACCGTTCTCACCTCTCCGCCAGCGTCTTTTGTTAATCTAAATGTGTTGATAAAGAAAAGTTGCAAGTAGCCGGCTATTCCATCCCCCCATCGACTTAGAAAGTGCACAAACTTCTCCCAGCTCATGCCTTAATTGATTATCTGGGAGTGAAGTGGAGTTTTAGAGTGGAAATAATAGATCATTATTTGGAATACACGTATTTCACGTGTGTTCCGTTTCTACAGTAATCCGTGTAAACACATTTTTAAAACAGAAACGTTTTTCATATTGTAGTAGTAAATGACAAAATGTAGGCATCAACTATATAATTTATGAAGCCTGAAGTCCAAATATCAAATTAACAGCTTCACAAAAGGTACATATATAACAGAACAAGTATGCTTTTATTCAAAAATATAACTGCAGGAAAAAAGCCGCATTAACATGCCACATTGACACTTACGTATTTCAACTGCTATGGTAGTGTAATGGTATCAGCTCCTGACGTGTAACCAAAAGGTTATGAGTTCGATCCTGCACGATTCTCTTTTGAAAAGTAAACTGCTCTTATTCTTACTATTTTAAAATAAAAACATACATTTGATTTCAGTGTGTAACAGCCAGTGTAATTTATGATACTTGTAAAGGTTAGTTTTTTTTTTTATTCACTTTTCATTCTCTCAGTCGTGTTCAAGATCCTTCCCTACCTCCCCCCCCC
>JANRMT010062791.1:8757423-8788632 GCA_026402145.1 Polypterus bichir lapradei
GCGAAAAATCCGCGTTATATATTTAGTTATGCTTTCATATAAAATCCGCGATAGAGTGAAGCCGCGAAAGTCGAAGCGCGATATAGCGAGGGATTACTGTACTTTAATTTCTAATCTTTTGCATTTCTGCATTATTTTTAGATGCTCAGTCATTTAACATTTGTAAAGCACACATGTGATCATTCTACAAAAAGTGTGTTGAAAATGCAATGATCACTTGAGTTTCAACTGATCCTTTCAAAAATCGACAGTTTTAAGTTTTGATGAAAAAAAACACAATGTTTTATCACATCATTCAGCATGAGAAATATAATGCAAAAACCTGAGGTAAAGCGGAGGAATCAGCTGCTTAATAGTCTTTAAGAAGTCTCTATAAGAAAGCACTCTTATCAACTCCACTGTTAGGCTTGGGAGATACTGCTCTTTGAGGGAGATCGCTGTCCTCATGAGCCTTCCTGTAACACCAGACACTGTCTTTCCTTTGCTGTATCTAAGTCTGACAGTTCAACCTGCCATTGCTGTTCCTCCTTTTAAGCTGCTTCAGTATACATTGCTTTGCCCTCTCCCTGCAGAGACACGCTTGGTCCTTCTCCCACAGGTCGAGTTGCTACAATAACTTACAATAATCTTAAGGCTGATCCTCCAATTAGCTGTGAACCACACAATCTCACCGAGATTGCACAGGTGGTGAACCAGCCGAGAGTAGGGAAGGCTGTGGGGATTTGTGGTACCCAGGGTGAACTTCTCCAGGATTGTGGTAAGGCTGTCACTCTGACATCATCCCAACTGACTGGAAAACAGGACTTGCTGTCCCTATCTGGAAAGTGAAGGGTGATTGCCTAGATTGTGCTGTTATCCCTCGGTAACTACAGAGGGATAACAACGCTATCGAAGCCGGGTAAGGTACTTGCTAGGGTCATCCTCAATAGGATATGTGATCACTTGCTCAGCTACTAGTGACTGGAGCAGCTACTAGTGTCTGGTCTTACTCCTAAGAAGTGTTCTACCGACCGCATCCTGGCACTAAGGGTTCTCATGAAGCGCAAAAATGAATATCGGCAGTGTTTCTTTGCAGCCTTTGTCGATTTTCACAAAGCTTTCGACTCGGTTGATCGAGTTGCCCTGTGGGACATCCAGAGACTTTGTGGGATCCCCTCAAGGTTGCTGGATATCACGGCTGGCCTGAACAATGGTACTGTGAGTGCTGTGCAGAGTGGAAGCAGAACCTCTGTGTTTTTCCCAGTTAATTCTGCAGTTTTTCAGGGGTGTATTCTTGCTCCTATTCTGTTCAATGCTTGTATGGTCTGGGTGTTGGACAAGGCCAAGCTGTATTCTTGCTCCTATTCTGTTCAATGCTTGTATGGTCTGGGTGTTGGACAAGGACAAGCTGTGGGGCATCTCTTGGTGAAGAAAGATTCACTGAGCTTGACTTTGCTGACAATGCGGTGATCTTAGCAGTGTCAATGGAGGCTCTGATCAGGGCTCACGAGAGACTGAGTGAGGAGTCGCAGTGTCTGGACTTGCAAGTGTCCTGGAGAAAAACAAAGATCAAGGCCTTTAATGACCTCTTGGGCACAGCCATTAGCAGTGTGTCGGTCTATAAAGAGAGTGTCGACCTTGTCAAGAGGTTTACTTAACTTAGCAGTGACAATCATGTCTCTGGTGACTCTTCCTATGAAGTCAGTAGACAGATCGGGAGAGCATGGGGGTGGGAGGTCATGAGGTTGCTGGAAAGGGGTGTGTGGTACTCCCGATATCTATGAAAAAGGATGAAGGTCCAAGTCTTTAGAGTCCTGGTGCTTCCTGACTTGCAATATGGGTGTGAAACACGGATGCTATCCAGTGATCTGAGATGAAGACTGGACTTCCTTGGTACTGTGTCTCTTTGGAGAATCATTGGATACCACTGGTATTACTTTGTGTTGAATGAGTGGTTGCTCATGTCCCTAATGAGGCACATTATCTGCATTGTGAGGGAGAGTCAGTTATGGCACTACAGTCATGTGGCACTACTCCCTGAGGGGGATCCGACTCATAGGATCCTTATTGTGGAGGACCAGAGTGGCTGGACCAGGACAAGGGGGCACAGACATAACACCTTGCTGCGGAAGATGGATGGTCATTTCTGGAGGGTGGGACAGGTCCATGTGTCTGCCTGGGGGGGGGTTTGCCAACTAGGATCCTGAGCTGTTTCATCATACGGCGTATGTGGCAACATCCTATACCAGTGCATGCTCTCTAACCTGACTTGCTGTCCCTATCTGGAAAGGGAAGTGTGATTGCCTAGATTGCAGGAACTACAGAGGGAAAACAGTGCTATCAAAGCTGGGTGAGGTCCTTGCTAGGGTCATCCTCAATAGGATATGTGATCATTTGCTCTGCTTGTATCCACAATCTAGTTCTTTCAGTCACTGCCCAAAGCTCATTGCCATAGGCTAGAGCAGGAGGAACACAGATGGACCAGTAAATCGAGAGCTTCGCCTTTTGGCGAAAATCTTTTTTTACCCCATGACTGACGGATACAATGTGCGCATAACTGCTCACAACATTCTAATCCACCTGTTGATTTCTCGGTTCTTTCTACCCTCATTAGTGAGCAAGGCCAGAAGATACTTAAACTCTTCTGCTTGAAGTACCATCTCGTCTCTAACCTGGAGAGGGTACTCCACCCTTTTCTAGCTGGAAACCATGGCCGCAAACTTGGATACAGGAGGAATATGTTAACACTCGGCCACCAACCTCACCAGTGTACATCTGAGGCCACTACCAACAGGACCACATAATCTGCACAAATCAGAGATACGTCACTTAGGTTAATGAACCAGACTCCCTCTACCCCTTGGCTTTGCCTGGGAATTCTGTCCATAAAAATAATGAACAAGATCGGTGACATACAGAAACTATAGTGGAGTTCCACAAACACCAGACACAAGTCTAACTTACTGCTGTCAATTTTGTAACACTTTCTCTGGTTACACAGGGACTACATAGCATGTAACAAACAGGCCAGGTATACCATGTTCTGTATTACTGAGAATTTTTACATATTTAACCATATCATGCATTTATTACAAGAAATGTTAACACATTAAATCTTGCTAGAAAGAGTGCTCACCTTGATCAGAGATATCCTTCAGAACACCTCTTCTAATTAGTTCTTCTCGACTTTGCCTCATTGATATTTTTCTCTCTAAAACTAGTAGAAAAATAAGAAAAATAAGTTGTTTACAATAAGTGCCAAGTTTGGTACAAAACAGACTGCTGAAGAGACTTTCTTCTTCTAAATTACTGTTATTACTGAATTAGCATCTAACCATTTCCTGAACCTATTAATCTCAACAAAGGGGCCAATCCCTGGGTGCAAAGCAAGCTCCAACCATAGAAATGGCACTATCATGGTCCATCATGGAACTAACTGAAACATTAATACTCATGGATTTTGGGAAAACTTACAATCACACATAAATCTAACACACTAAGTCCTTCAGATACAGGAGGAATATGTCTTATGAATTACACAAAATATAAGGAAACGTGCAAACATCACAAAGTGCTTGGTTTAGAATTTTAACCTTGGAGATGTGAAAAATAGCACTACTATTGTACTGTGCTAATATTAGGGCTGCAACGATTAGTCGATATTTTTTTATCGTCGACGTGTCATAAACAGAACCTTCAATGGAGGCTCCAGTCACAAAGAACCACATTGGTTTTTGTAACTGCAATGCACTACACGAATGTCTGGGGGCAGTATCGTTTGTCATTGTTTGCCAAGACTGCACACAGTCCTACTAATGAAGAAGAACGTCTGAGGAGAAGAAGAATGTAGAGGAAAATAAAATGTGGTTGCAATGGCGAGTTGGATGGAGTTAGGGGAAGGAGATGGAAAAAAATTGAGACAGAAACTTTCTAAAGTGTGGGAGCATTTCACCGAAAAAGAA
Source organism: Polypterus bichir lapradei (assembly GCA_026402145.1). Classification (NCBI taxonomy): domain Eukaryota; kingdom Metazoa; phylum Chordata; class Cladistia; order Polypteriformes; family Polypteridae; genus Polypterus; species Polypterus bichir. The sequence continues at coordinate 8,761,365 of JANRMT010062791.1, forward strand.
AAAAAAGCTGAATGTAGATTATGTAAAGTGGAGCTTTCTTTTCACGGCAGCACCATCGCGATGCATGAGCATCTGAAATGAAAGCATCCTGGAGATGTGATGCCGCTGTCTCTTGAGAATTTATGCTGGCGCTGTTAAGTTAGTTAGTTAGGGTCAGATCAGGAGGGGAGGGAGAGCGTGAACGAGACTGAGAAAATAAAAATAAAAAAGCTAACTTTTACAAGTAACAAATTTACACACAATCTGTTAGTTTTCAAATAATATTGCATTAGTGCGATGGTGTTTTCAGATTGGTACTATTCAGGTCATACAATGATTTCTTCAAAATGTCACATTGTCACATATATTTGTCTCTTTATTTTTTTTCCCCTGGTGCTGCGCGCTGACACCAGAAGGCATGAGCTTATTCAGTGCTAGCAGCAGCACGCAGGTGGCCGATTGCTTGTGCTATAACAAGCTTGACCTGGCAGCGATCAAAGTACATGTACTGTGTAAGGCATCAAGGCATGAACGCAGCCCACTGAGAAAAGAAGTGTTCATGGCTCACCTTGCACATGAACATCCTCAGCTTGTCCTGAAGTTCTGTGCAGACTGGGCAAGATCGGGGGGGTGGGGGTTAGGAATGCGGTCATTGATTACAACCGTGAATGAATATGAATAATGTTGCATCCGTGCCATAATGTTTTCCGAAATGTACTATAAGGTCATAAAATGAATAATTCCAAATATTATATCTACCTATGTCTCTGTTTTTTTGTAAGTGTGGCTTTGACATCATGGGTCTTAAGGCGCATACTAATTCAGTGTAAGCGGGAACACTCAATAAAACTGAACAAAAAAAAAAATCAAGTGACAATGAGATATGAATAAGTCAGATTTGCCAGCATTTGTGTGTCAGCTTTTATCCATCCAGATCAGAGAATCTCTAGTTCGATTGTCCCAAAACACCACTCACATCTACAGTTATTATTAAAAAGTAACAGCATCAGATCCCTGGGGGGGGGGCAGGTTGTATGTATTGTGATCGTGACAGAGAATAAAAGTGAAAAAACAAACAAAAAAAAAAAAAAAACGGTAGCTTTTACAAGCAATATACATTTAATACAGTGGCTGTTACAGACGCAAATCAAATGTATGTGTTTATTGTATAATATTAGCAATAAGAGCAACTCACTACTCAAAACGGAAAATATACGAGGCAGTCAGGATCAAACCAGGGGACTCTTGATTATAAGTCAGCAATTCCTACCACTGCACCCCGGAAGCTATGGTATCATCCTTGAACCTTTTGTGAAAGTGTTTATTTGATCTTTGCACTTCAGGCTTTACGCATTATATAGTTTATGTCTACATTATGTCATTTATTACTAAAATATGAAAAGCGTTTCAGTTTTAACAATGTATTTTTTGGTTAAGTTAAATGCACTTTATTTGTTTAAAGACTAAGTGCACTTTAGTTTGTATTGTTTAATGCATTTCTTTTTTATTGTGATGGTCACACTAATATTAAAACATCTGATCATTTTCAAATTCATGTTTCACCGGTTATTTTAATTTGATTATTATTAATTTTAATCGTGTTAATGCAGAGACATCAGGGTGACATTCACAGGTTGACAGATGTGAGCAGATGAGGTAAGACATGCACTGGAGCCCAGAACAGGATGTGCAACCACAGGTCGCAGGCATCAAAACAGTCAGGCATGAAAGAATCGTGACTAATCGAACAATAAATTGAACGATTAGTCAATTACCAAAATAATCATTAGTTGCAGCCCTAGCTAATATATTCTGCCAAATTCACACAATATTTCAAATTCATATATCTATTCACTTTCTAAACTTACTTATTCCAACTTAGGACTGTGGGAAACCAGTCTATTTCAAAAGATATCAGTCCATCATACAACACAATGATACAAAGACACACAAACACACACACTCAAGGGACAAGTTTAAAGCTGCTTGATCAGCCTAGGCTATGTATTTTTGGGGTATGGGGGGAAAAAATCCTGTACAGACACAGAAACTAGGCAGATTTAATGTATCTCTCAACATATGCAGGATAATATTTATAAAGCTATCCATTGTGACTTGTGAGGTTTCAGGGTGCAGAACTCCCACAAATTGATTACTTTATATTCTAAGTTTATTGCACTAAATAAGATGCATAAAAGTTGCAAGAATTGCAAGATAGAACGATCACTGAGCAAATAAATCATATGTGGGATTCAAGTTTCCGAGTCAAAGATGCGTGGCTTCAACCATATCCTACCATGATGCTGAAGTACTGTATATGAAGATTTGTTGAAGCCGGTAGTGTTCCAACCCGCATATTATGAAAAAAACCCTGAATAGGTGGACCTGTGAATCATAAATCTGTGAATTGCAAGGGACAACCTGTACTTGTAACTTTTTGTTCAATACTTTCCTGTCCACACTGATCGCGAGAGCTGCATTTCAAAAAAAGACACCAGCCACACCTTGTGCTCAACTGGTTTTTCCAAAGCGGTGAATTTCGAGGACAGGCTGGTTTCATGAGCATCAAAATGATGAACTAAGTGATGAATATAATGCAGCAGTTTATTAAGTGGAAGATAGACATGCAAAAATATTGTATTTTAAGTGCATCTGTTTATCATGCAAATCACACACACTCATGAGAATAAAACGCTCAACTTCTCTTTGCTGCTCTTGGTTCATGGGTTTGATATGCCACCTTCTTCTATTCCCCTCTTAAAATCAATAACAGGCACAACTCTTCTTGCATCAGCAGAGTCTCACTTCCTCAGCTGCAACATTGTTAGGTATGTGACATTGGTCGCTGACCTCACGTAAGCTTCATGTGCAAAGTATGAACCTTTAAGACTTTTTTGCCTTCTATTCTGTGTGTTTAACAACTTTTTTCCTCTATTTTTGTGTGAACTGTTAGCCATTTAGATAGGGGATATGCTATTAAAGTACCCACAGAACAGATGTCACTCAAAGAAGAAAGAGTGTGGTACATCCCTGTAAGATTCAGGGATATATCAATCTGTCCAGTTAGGTAGCATTAGCTATTGTAAATCAGCTTCGCCAGGTGGTGGCCACAGACAATTGCTCCCTCCTTAACCTCCCTGACCGAATATTCTCTAGTGTCTTTGTCACTACTGGTAGCATGAGACGGTACCTGCAGCCGATTAAAGTTGCGCAGGGGTAGTCCAGCTCCTCCAGGATAGCACATCCATACATGCCATCACAAGAAGGTTTGCTGTGTCTCCCAGCACAGTCTCAAGAGTATGGAGGACATACCAGGAGATAGGCAGTTTCACAAGGACAGCTGGATAGGGCCATAGAAGGGCATCAACCCAGCAGCAGGATTGGTAGCTGAACCATTGTGCGAGGAGCACAGCCAGAGTCCTATAAAATGACCTCCAGTTTGCTACTGGCGTGCATGATTCTGACCAAACTGTTAGAAACAGACTCCATGAGAATGGCATGAGGACTCTACGTCCTCTAGAGGGACCGGTGTTACCAGCCCATCACCGTGCCAGTCAATTAGCATTTGCCACAGAAAACCACAATTGGCAGGTTCGCACTGAGCACCTGTGACAGACATGAAAGTCTGGAGACACCGTGGTAAATGTTATGCAGCCTGCATTATCATCCAGCATTACCAGTTTGCCAGGGGGTAAGTGATTATCTGGGGAGGCATATCCTTGGCACATCCTCCACATGCTAGGCAATGGTACCCTGACTGCTTTTAGAGCTTGGGATGAAATCCTCAGAGCCATTGTCAGATATTACTATGGTGCAGCGGGTCCTGGATTCCTCCTGATGCAGGACAATGCCCTGCCACATGTTGCCAGAGTGTGTAGGCAGTTCATGGATGACAAAGACATTGATTCCTTAACTGGCCCGCACGTTCCCCAGACCTGAATCCAGAGTGACCTTCCAGAGTGTTGTGTCGGTGTATCAGATGCCGCCAAGTAGCGCCACAGACTGTCCAGAAGCTCACTGATGCCCTGATCCAGGTCTGGGAGGACATCCCCCCAGCAGACCATCCACCATCTCATCACTAGCATGCCCAGATGTTTTTGGGACTGCGTAGAGGCACATGGGGGCCAAACACACTACTGATTCACATTATGAGTTGCCGTGATGAAATTCATGCAAGTTGGATCAGCCTGTAATTTTAAGTTTTGACTTTGATTTTCAATCTGATGTTGAATCAGATTTTGGTTTCCATTAATATCTGTTACATTATTTTACTCTTGACGAATTACACAGTATTACTCAGTAAAGATTCTCCACTTCAATATTTCATTCATTAAGATCTGATGTGTTTTCAAAGTTTTCCTTCATTTTGAGCAGTTTATTTTTATAGTCAATGATTTTTGTCTCCGTCTGTGTTGGTAATTGCTGGGATTGCATTGCAAACTTCTTGCTTGTGGATTTGTTGACCTAAAATCTTATTAGCTTTCTCTCCATGTTCATAGCAATGATGTCTTGATTTAAAAATGAGTTGTTCTGTTTCTTCAGTTGTCAAGAGGTTGAGTTCTGAATGTACAGCCTGTCTTTTCCTATGAAGTACAGTGGTACCTCTGTATACGTCTGCTTTGGAATAAGTCCAACTTGGTACACGTCCTATTTGGACATGAAAATTTTGCTTGGTATACGACCTTTGTTTGGAATACGACTCGCATGTTAGAACACTGCGCACTACCCTTGTTTACCTCTCACGAGACAAAGCCACAACTACCCACGAGCGTCAGTACGCCAGTTGCTAGCACGGAGCATGTGGAACGGATTAAGGATGTATACCGAGGGACCACTGTATTTCATTTGGACACCTGGCATGTTCTTGATCTATTCTGGTAATTTCACTGATTTCACTGATGTGCGGCATAATGATTTTAGCTCCATGATGAAAGGGATGTGGTCGGAGATAACAATAGTGTCACACTTACAATATTTAATTGTAGGCAAGAAATTATTATCAAAAAAAAAAAAAAAATAATTTCTTGACTAGCAGTGATGCACTGGTGAGTAGAAGGAATATGCTCGGAAGGAATATGTTCGAGTAGGAAAAGAAAATCCGAACACATTTCTCCAGTTCTGATGTCACTACACTGGTTACCTGTGTCATTCAGGATTGACTTTAAAATTCTGCTTATGGTTTATAAAGCCTTAAATAATCTCGCCCCTTCTTATATATCGGAGTGTCTGACACCTTATATTCCAAATCGTAACCTCAGATCCTCAAATGAGTATCTCCTTAGAATTCCAAGAACAAAACTTAAAAGAAGTGGTGAGGCGGCCTTCTGCTGCTATGCACCTAAAATCTGGAATAGCCTGCCAATAGGAATTCGCCAGGCTAATACAGTGGAGCACTTTAAAACACTGCTGAAAACATATTACTTTAACATGGCCTTTCTATAACTTCAATTTAACTTAATTTAACTTAATCCTGATACTCTATATGTTCAATTTCCTCATATTAACTATTCAGGGTAGCTCTACAATCCGTACTGACCCCTACTCTCTTTTCTGTTTCTTTGTGGTGGTGGCCTGCGCCACCTCCACCTACTCAAAGCTTCATAATGCTCCAACAATGATGGATGGACTAAAAGGCAGAATTCTACTTGACCATCATCATCAAGCCTTTCCGTGAGAACCCTAAATCCAAAGAGGACTGTTTCATTTATGTTAGGTAGCATGCCCAGAGGGGACTGGGCGGTCTCATGGTCTGGAATCCCTACAGATTTTATTTTTTTTTCTCCAGCCGTCTGGAGTTTTTATTTTGTTTTTTCTGTCCCTCCTGGCCATTGGACCTTACTCTTATTCGATGTTAATTAATGCTGATTTATTTTGTTTTCATATTGTGTTTTTTATTTTTCTATTCTTTATTATGTAAAGCACTTTGAGCTACTGTTTGTATGAATATGTGCTATATAAATACATGTTGTTGTTGTTGTTGTTGTTGTTGAGTTTGGGTTTAGAAATCTCCAGGGGTTTGAGAAGTTGTGATCAGTTATAAACAGTGTAATTGTTTTTGCAGCGTTAGATGTCATCACCCCTGTGGCAGGAGACCTATCTAGGTCTGGATTTAAGATGCTTCAAGTCCCCAGCCATTATAATTTTATGAGTGTTCATATTGGTAATGGATGCAAATAATCTCTGGATGAAGTCCCTATCATCAACATTGGGTGCATAGATTTTTATCAAAATCACTTTACAGTTAAATAAATTACCCATGACTATCACATATTTTCCTTCAGGATCAGATACAACATCTGTTACTACAAATGAAATTGTTCTATGTACAAGCAGTCCCCAGGTTACATATGAGATAGGGACTGTAGGTTTGTTCTTTCTTTGAATTTGTATGTAAGTTGGAACAGGTACATTATTTTAAAAAATGCTATTGTTGACCAACTGTAACCGAAGTGCTCTGCCAATGAATGATGGAGTTTCACCTCTCTCTGACCTTTACATTATGTCTACTTTATTTTCCATGGTGATGGTTTTTCTCTTCTTTACTTTATCACCAGCACTTGGATCAAATTTGAGTTTCAGAGACATTGTTGAAGGGTGAAGGCAAAAGGTTAAGATGAGCTCTTCTGCACAGTACTGTACACGCTATCACAGCAGGAAGGCACCTCTCGTCAGCACGTCTGGTGTACTGACAAGAAACAACTTCCTGCTATGAACGAAACAGTACAAGCAGGCTTGATATTGAGAATGAATGGGGGCGGCAAGGGGCGGTTTACCACCCGCAAACCACACAGTCACGTCCACTTGAATACAGTATGCTGCCAGCAGTGTCCAACCACCGAGAACGAACAGTGTGTGGCCAAAGGCGGGTAGTGAATCGCCCACCACCGCCCCTATTCAACAGGCAGCCACCCAAGGCACACTACAATGCTGCCCCCCGCCGGCTCATTCACCCTCAATGGCCTCCGTTTAGCCACAACTGGGTCACTGCTTGCAGCATCACCAGCCACCCACTGTGAATGAATGGGATGTGGCCCCCACCGCCCCATTCATCAACCGGAGCCACCCGAGGGACACTACACTGCACAAGAAGCAAAACTGCCTCCGTCCAACCACCACTTGCAGCGTCCCCAGGCCGAAGATGACAGAGTGGCTGTTACTGAGGAGCTGAGTCGCGTCCCCCAGACAGATGAAAGAGCAGCTGCAGCCCCATTCGTAAGTCGTATGTCAGATGTCCGAAACTTCGGGACTACCTGTATAAGAATTCCCGTACCTCTAGTTTTCTTTGTAAAGCTGGAATGGAATATTTGGCTAGTCCAGTCTCTGTGCAGCCAAAGCCGATCCCTGCTTAATAAGTGGGTCTCCTGTAAAAATACTATTTTAACGTTTAGACCTGTTAGGTAAGAGAATAATTTCTCTCTCTTTAATTCATGATTCAGCCCTTTAACATCCCAGCTCACAAAGTTAACTGTTTGGCCATGATGATATTGCCTTAATTTCCAGTTTTCCCAGGAGTTATTGCCATGAAGCCTAATGTTACGTGGCACTTATAAAGATTAAAAGGATAGATTAGAAACAACTTGCTCTCTTTGACCCCCCCCCCCCGTCCACTACCTCCCCATTTTGACTCCCCACGTGAGGCTAGATCACACTTCACAAAGTCCCTACCTCTGACATACCTAGAGACAGAGCACATCCAAAACAAAACAAGCCCCCCAGCAGCGGTGTATAAGGATTAAAATAGAGAAATCTTCTATAAGCATAAAATATAACCTTGAACCGTCTTGGGAGTTGTTGAAGATGAGAAATCAGGGAAAATAAGAATGTGGTTATTTTCAAATATGATCTCATGTTTCTGTCTGAGGAGTAACATTATATATAATTTAAATTGCAATTTATCAAAACGCACGATGAAAGTCCTAGGTTTAGAGGTATCTGATCCCCCTATGTGGTAAGCTGCTGCTATCTTGGTGTCTGATTTGAAGTCTTCTCCAGTTATTTTAGAAAATAGTTCAGCTACAAATTTCACTGGGTTTGGACTTTCAATTCTCAGGGAAACCTTTGATTCTAATATTATTCCTTCTGCATCCATCTCTCAGTGCAGCTAGTGTGTCTCTGACTGCTTTGCATTCAGAATTTGTAGCCATTGCTTTTCCATTAGCAGTAGATGCTCCAAGTTTATTCCCAAACTTAGATGTAATTTCCTGTATTTGTTCCTTAATTTTTTCTACAGTACCTTTAAAAAAGTTCCCACAAAGCGATTATATAGGTTTTTCTTTGTCTTTAATATCTTGAAGCAGATTCTCGTTTGTCTTGTGTATGTCCTTTATTTCCTTCCTTATATCATTTATTTCTTTTTTTTTTATATCTTTCTTTAAATCATTCTTAAGCTCCTTTTTGTCTTGAGCAGTGGTATTTGCGGTGAATATTACCTTCAGCTCAGACAGATTGTTTTGGTCTTCTCCAGGCTCTGCTGATGAAGTGGTAAGCCCAGATGGAGTCGATGTTTCCGGCTTGTGAGGAGTAGCTGACAACACAAAAGGTAAGGCCATTTTCAGTTTCAATAAATTTCTGCAATCGATAAACTATCCTGGCCTGATTCACTTGTACAATTGCTCCCACTTTCGCTCTCAACTAGAGACGATGCAGCAGTGTCAGGTCCCAGGAAATCTGTGCTTTAGCCTATCTGTTCCAGATCAGTCTCTGAAAGGCCATACCTTGAGCTTAGACTTGATGCCTGTCTAGGCTTGAATGAAGCTTTAGCGGTCTTTTCCTTTTCTTTCTGAACCCCTACTCTCTGCCGGTCATATTTATATATGCTTGCAAACACTGTAATTGAGCCTCCTCGGAATGAGTAAATACAGGATACCTCGGGATGATAAAAAAAAGAAAAGAAAAAAATAACACCTTTGCTAACGGAGTTCCGCTTCAGACATCCATCTCCCGCAACGGATAAGACCACTGTTCCATGTTAATTTAATTGCTTCCTGAAAAAAATTTGGTGACAACAGACAGCTTCAAGTTGAACACAAATAAACTGCTCAAAAGAATTAAAGGAACACTCTGAAAACACATCAGAGCTCAATGGGGAAAAAAAAAATCATGCTGGATATCTATACTAATATGGACTGGGAAATATGTTAGGAACAAAAGGATCCCACATCATTTGATGGAAATGAAAATTGTCAACCTACAGAGGGTTGAATTCAAAAACACCCTGAAAATCAAAGTGAAAAAATGATGCGGCAGGCAAGTCCATTTTGCCGAAATTTCACTGCAGCAACTCAAAATCGCACTCAGTAGTTTGTAAGGCCTTCATGTGCTTGTATGCATGCCTGACAACGTCAGGGCATGCTCCTAACGAGACGACAGATGGTGTCCTGGGGGATCTCCTCCCAGATCTGGACTGGGGTATCATGGAGCGCCTGGACAGTCTGAGGTGCAACATGGTGGCGCTGGATGGACCAAAACAATGTTCCAAAGGTGTTTTATTGGATTCAGGTCAGGCGAGCGTGGGGGCCAGTCAATGGTATCAATTCCTTCATCCTCTAGGAACTGCCTGCATACTCTCACCACATGAGGCCGGGCATTGTCATGCACCATGCCTGTCTACGGGAATCTCCTCCATGCCAGTCTCCATTAGATTGAGCTGGGAGACACAGCAAACCTTCTGGCAATGGCACATATTGATGTGCCATCCTGGAGAAGCTGGACTACCTGTGTAGGGTCCAGGTATCACCTCATGCTACCAGTAGTGACACTGATCGTAGCCAAATGCAAAACTAGTGAAAAAACAGTCAGAAAAGATGAGGAGAGAAAAATGTCAGTGGCCTCCACCTGTTAAACCATTCTTGTTTCCGGTTGGGTTGGGTCATCTCATTGTTGCCCATTCAGTGCACCTGTTGTTAATTTCATTAACACCAAAGCAGCTGAAACTGATTAACAATCCCCTCTGCTACTTAAATGACCAGATCAATATCCCAGAAGTTTCATTGACTTGATGCTATACTTTGATTAAAAAGTGTTCCTTTAATTTTTTTGAGCAGTATATAGATTTATTTCATGTATACTACAAAATCAATTTGTATTAAGGAGCGGACACTGCCACTATGTAACCAAACAGATTCTATTCTTAACAGCAACAAAACAATAAAAAGATGCCACTATTGTGGGTCATGCTCACTACCCAAAGCCACAAACAAGTCATTAATGTCAGTGCAGAAGGCTGTCAACCTGCACAAACAACTTTTCTCAATTCCTCTTGGTGGCTCTCAAAAACAGAAATTTATATATCCGGGAGATAGAAAGCCCTATTCTCCTAATCTTTAACCAGGTAATTCTGCTTCTGCTTTCAACAAACCTAAGTTCCTGACCCGATTATTTCTGACTGTGTTATCAGATGAGGCTGATCAGATATAAACAGTTCAATAGCTAGATTATGATCATTTTCCACGTGCACTGCGGCACCTTCATTTGCCTCATCCACGCTCTGTGTCTCTGGCAGCTTTGGTACTGACAAAATGTCATCATGTGGTACAGGTGTTAATGTCGAAAAGAGATTTGGGCATTCAATAGGTTTCTTATTTTTCCTAGAGAAAAGGTAGTATTATGAAAAACAAAAGTACCTAAGCTCATTCCCATTGCATATTTCTCCAGGTCTTAATGATTGACTAATGTTTTATTCTCTCACTTCATCTTCTCACCTACTTTCACCATTTGTTCTTTCATCTAGCTTTTTTACCTCCTCCCCCCTATGTATTTTACAAGCTTTTTCCTTAATAGTTGAACACTTAATGTAGTGTATACTGCTCAAAAGTTACGTCTTTAACCTTATTTCCTTTTCAGCATGGAAATAACCTTTAACCTTTTTTCCAGATCATGTACAGCATTTCTTAGAGTTTGTATGGTTTTCAAAAAGAGATGGAAGTCATTGCTGAGCACTCAGAGGAAGGTTCTCTAGCATCAGCAGGGGAGGGTAAAAACAAGCATCAGTTTGGAGTAAGCAGGATGAAATGGTAAGAAAATGAGTGGTTTCAGTACCATGTGTGGGAAGGCTATAAAAAGGGTGAATCCGCTACAGTCACATGGTCACTATCCTAGTGTGGCAGAACATAGCAGTCCTTTTAAGAACAGCAAGCTACCTAAAAAAAAAAAACAACAACAATGGGTCATTGGGTCAATACTGGCTAGCACCATGAGGAGCTACAATATTATATATATTACTTTAAAGGAAGGAGCAAATAATTTGTTTTTATTACTTAGAATTTGTGAACTCTGATATGGATATGACCCTGCAGTGAACTTGTATCCTATTGCATTGTGATTCACAGTTCATAACCTCAAAGTACCCACCCCTAACAATGGGTGCTCAAAAATAGTGACAAAGAACATTTAAAATATTTCACAGGGGGGTTAACCTAAACTTGAAAGTTAAAAGCCGATGTAATTATCGAATTCCTGGGGTGGAAAATCAAATCCCTAAATCAACTACAAATACACAGCAAAAGGGCCAGGGAAAACTGGAAAAAATTATGAGAAAAATATCCAACACATGTAACTGGAAGTTTGGTAATGAGTTCAAAACTTCACTATATAGTCAAAACTTCACTCTATAGTTAAGAGTCTGATCCTATGATGTTTAAATGTCAAGAAAAGTAGATGTTAGCATGGTGTTTTTAACATGTGCTTGTCTGTGTAAACCTATGTACAATGATAACTTCAGAAAAAAATACCTTTCTTTTTCAAACAAACTCCAGGCCTATTATTTCTGGGCCAGTACTCATCTCCAAATCCCTCAAAAGTGGCCTGAAATGTGTCCACTGATAACAACTGATAGACATATTTACCTTAACTGGGAGTTGCACAGTTTGCTCTGTTTAGTCGTGGGACCCAACCTACTGATTTTTCAAACTTTTACAAGAGTTGTTTTTGAGATACAAGATTTATTCAAAGACACATGCATGCACACACTGAGGCACACTCAAGCTCATGTGCACATACACACAGAGCTGACAGCTTCTTGGTCTTTCTAGAATACTATACATGCTTGATGATGAAGCAAAAGAAGCAAACACACACACCTAAAATCTGTAAAGCAAGGTTATTATAGTTAACGAAAACTAAAATCAAAACTGAAACTATTATTAAAAAAACATTTTCGTAAGCTGAAATAAAATAATTAACAAAACCGAAATGAAAAACTAAAACTAAATGAAACTATTAAAGTAGCTGGAAAAACTAACTGAAATAAAATAATAATTTACTAAAATATTTTTAGTTTTCGTTTTTGAATGAATATTTTTGCCGTTAGTCTTTAACCCTTGTAAGTTTTAACTCTAAAACAGAAAGTCATCCATCGCGAGCCACCCGCATATATTCATCCAGTGAACAGCAGCTGGTGAAGGAGGGCGGCAGTTCACACCCCGGTGACAGAGCAAGGCTGAGTGCGGGTGTGTAAAGCATGAGAAATAGAAAGCGATTTGCGTGCCGCCTTTCTTTGTGCTTTTTGTATATCAAGATGTAATTCAAATGGCTGAAATCAGAATGTGCTCGTCAACAAAACGTTTACCGTAGAAAAATCACGAGTGAGTAACGTTTCAGTTTATTTCTCAGGTGTCTGCTTTTTGTTGACAGCAATTCACCTGCCACTTTGCACAGGAGAAATCGTTTTTACTTTCTCATATACGAAGTATAGTAATCATGAAAAAATTCGTCCTCGATATTTTGATGAATCATGACGTTATAGACTAACCAGTGTCCAACAATACTGTTTTTTGGAATTGCGTGTGTGCACGTCTCTGTGCGTGTGAAAACACGATAACTCAAAAACGTAACTAGATAGATGGATGAAATTCGGCATGTGGTTGTTACACCATAATTGCAGATCTGTATTAACTTTTGGGCCAAATCCATCACCCGGAAGTGGTACTTTACCTGAACACATACTCGATTTTTATTTTATTTATACAGCTGCAGAGTCTGATTTATTCAACTTTACTTTTTTGATAATTGTTCAATATATTATTAATTTGATTTGTTGTTGATGGTTCCTTAATGTACATAATATAAAAATATAATCATTGTCTTGCAGTTTACTCCTCAAATATCCATCCCCATTTCTGAGTATACAAGAAAGTCGAGGGGAGACCACTCCCGGTTTTTAAAAATAAAACGGTGCCGACTGAGAGTCTAGTAGGTCATCATACAAGATCAGCATATTGTTACTGACCAATCACTTTTGCTTTAAAAACATCGTTTAACAACGAAGCGATACAAACAAATGTTGAGTCTGACAAGTGATGAAAAACTACTAATGGGTTTTTGTATTAAATTATTAAATATGGAATAATCTTTTTTAGTTCATATTCACAACTCAAAATACCTGATATTGTGAAAGTAATCCATTAGCAGAATATTTTAAAATATTTGTCTCCCTTTTTCAATGTTTTTCTCTCTTTCCCAAAATAGATAGCTGAAATATCATATTCTTTTTGTTCTTAACATCAGCCTTATCATATATATTGCATACCAGGGATTTTTCCTGCCTTGCATCCAAACCTGCCACGGTAGGCTCCAGGTTTTCTGAAATCCTACTCTGGATAAACAGGTTTAGATAATGTATATGTTGTTCTTAATCTCAGACGCAGTCTCTGTTGTTTTGTGCCTGTCCATCCTCTTATTACCTGCTCTTGCTCTGCTCATCATGGGTTTACTGTTCTTATGGTGGGCTATTCAAGACTCACCACCCCTAACCTTCACACTACATGCTTGTTTTTCTTTGTTTCCCTCAATACAGCCAGGTGGGGTCTGCACACTGACTCAAGTCTAAGAGCCCTGTTCTTCCTAAGCCCCTGTGATTTTCATGAGAAAAGATTTTAAAAATTATAAAATTGTGTAAAATTGTTCATATTCAGTGTCTAGTTTTGATTATGCTTGTTTTTATCAGACAAAAATAAAACCAGATAATAAACCAGGCAGTATAGTAAGCTTCCACTAACATTAAACACATATCCAAATCTGTTAAGTGTTCAGTTCTGTCTGATTGTGACACAAAACCAAATCCTTAGGCCCTCCATGCCATAATTACTAAAACTAAAACTGAAACTAATATATATATAAATAAAATAGAAATGTCTTTGTGAAATAAAAACTAAACTAAAACTAAAAATACATGATGAAGGAAAACTAAAACTAAACTGAATTTCCAAGTAAGGTCAGAAAAAATATAGAAATAAAAACTAATATAAAAAGGCAAAACTATAATAACCTTGCTGTAAAGGCCAATGTGCACAGAGGCATAAGCCACCCCTGTATCAATCTACCTATGCAGTTCATTTACTTCATTTGACCCAATTTGTTCAGTTTCAAATTAAATAGTACTGAAATTGCCTCACTTGATTCAACTTCCTGTTCATTTAACTCTACGGTACTTGACTGTATTTCATTGTATAATGTTTTGTTGAGGGTTTTCCTGTGGTATCGCCAATTGTGTCTAATTTACATGGAAATACAGTATGAACCATGCCAAACTGATTTTTTTAATTTTCTTAACAAGTTACTCTCTGACCTTTCTGCAATGATTTGTATTGATATTCTATCCTTAAAAAATTTGCACAGGTAAAGTTCCTAGTCACTAAAGTTAAACAGTCGACAGGACGAACAACACAAATGAGGTAATATCGGCTCTCGGAACAGAAAGAATTCTGCGGCATAGTTGCCTCATTCCAACCACACAAAATGTTGACAGCAAGATCCATGACATTGATATTTGTACCTGCTGAGGTTTGCTGGAACTTCTCACTGGTTTTCTTTTTTCGCCACTTCCAAGGCTTAAAAATTTTACCTAATGAAGAAAGTTTGCCTTTCCTTTTGAGAGGTGGTGTTTGGGATCCTGGTAGAACCACATCAGTGTTTGCTAATGATGCTTTTTCTAAGCCATCCACTGTAACAAATAGAAAAGAAAAAAAATCAATATTATTTTAAAAGAAGAAAACAGTGAGTAAAATAATTGCCCAAAATAAGAACAAGTGAATGCAAAAAATGTTATTTTTTTCCTTTTTTAAAAAAAAAAAAAAAAAAAAAAAAGCTAATCACCTTATAGCACATAATACCAAATTAACTATCACAGACATCTGTATATAACATCCTAACAGTATGCACATTGATAATTTTATTACAGCTTGACAAACCATTTCAAATAAATAGTAGTTTCATATTATACATTGCAACAGGAATTAAAAAATATCATCCATCTGTATATTCCTTATCTACTTCACTTTATGCAATATTTAGGTCACAGTCCCTATTGCAACAGCACCAGATGCAAGGCAAGAACCAACACTGAACAGGCCATTGAAGCATTATAGGTCACAGCCATGCACAACACCCATATTTAGTCCAGGCTAACTCAGAATGTTCAATTAACCCAACTGCACTTCTTTTAGATGGGGAAAGATTTAGGAGACTGCTTGAACAAAATTGGAGAACCTGCAAACTCCCAGGAGTGACCAGGCCAGGATTCAAACACAGCATTTTAAAGCACTTGTGAGGCAGGAATGAGAACTGCTGTGCCATTGTGCGGTGGTTATTATATCACAAATATAACAATATGCATATGTGATTTCTGAGAAGAATATAAACTGAATAAAGTCTGAAGGAAAATGAGTCAATTTTTGATAATTTTACCTAAATTTAAAACTCAACACAAATTATTACTGCATGTTCAGTTTCTAAATCATATTTAATAGTGCACAGTATATTGGTAAAAACGAGACACCAGTAGAAATTTGTCAGTTGGTTGGGTGGTTGTTGAATTCTGTTTTGTTTCTTTCCCTTTAAAACTTTGATATTTTTTTCTTTTCATTTTTGTTTTCCTAGTTTTATTTAGTTATTTGTTGTATAAGTTCACCTTGATTGTAAGCAATGTTAATATCTTAAATAAAATTAATAAAACTTTGTCAATTGGTAGGTATCTACCATTTTTACTGCAGTTTAGGACATCGGGAAGTATATGACTTTCCGCAATTACAAAAGCTGACAACTTTTTCCATTAAGTGTGTTGCATCTTTATTGTAAACATAAAAAGAAACAATATTAAAAACTAAATAAAAAAAAATCTAATCCAATTTTTAAAAATTTCATATTAACAAATTTTTAAGTGTTTCACTACAAAATGAAGGTTATATTGTACTATAATGTATGTACACAGATTACAGTATATGACAAAGTCACCTAAGTTCTGCTATCTCAAAAGATATAGTAAAGGGTTTGAATGGGGGGACTGGGAGTATAATGAGGTTAAGGAAAACAAAGCTGAAACTAAATGGGGAAAAAAGGAATCAATTGACAATACACACAATGCAAAACCAAAATTCAAAGTCTTATTTCAAGCATGGCATGCGACACCGTGTCGCTCCATTGCATGACAGTTGCAGTCAAAATATAGAACCTTTTTATTGAATAAATTTTGCAAACAACTATAATTTTGAAAACATATTTTCAACCATCCAAAGAGGCATTTAGCCATAGTAAAATATCCAGAGGTGCTTGTCAAATGTTGTATTGCACTGAACGTGTCTTAGAAAAGGAATAAACAGTAAATCTGTTTTGTAAACCAACTACACTTTCAGTTAATGTTAACAATCTCTGTCCACTGACACATTAGCTATCTGAATTATAATGCGTTGGTTATCTCGATCCACCGCTTGCTCTTTTTGTCGTAGGCAGTACCTCTAGCAAACATGTCTACAAGTGACATCTGACTCGAGTGTCCTGTAGCTTTTTCAGTTTTACATGAGGGTGCCAGTCTTAGTTCCATATATTCATGGTACTCCAAAGCATGTTTGCGGCTACAGTGGTGCAGCAAATTGCTCGTGTTGACAACTTTAGCTCGACAGCATTTGCAGTAAATAGTTGTTTGGTCCACATTCAACCTTTTAAAACCAAAGTATCTCCAGACAACAGACACAGCTCCTTTTTTCGCCAAAAGTTCTTCTCTGTCATCATGTTCAACTTTATCGTCTCCTACAACTTCAGTTTCTGAATGTTTTCTGTCCATTTTCATCGTTCAATACCTCCAGTAACACATGTACTCCGTTGCATGCGTGTTTAGCAGTGTAGCAATGAAAAAGGTTCCCCCTTAAACAGTTTCCAGCTGCGCAATGTTCCGAACGTTGTTTAGGCTATTTAAACTGGTATCGCGGTATAAGAAAAATGCATATCATAACAAAAATAAACGGTTTTCGGTATGAACCGGTATACCTCCAAACATTACATTATGTCTGTACTTTACATGCATTTTTATATTTATACTATTAATGTTTTTCCTTTATTACAGTAGGTTTGTAAAGTGGAATGTGAATAAGACTCATGGACTCTTGTTTTAAAAAAAAAAAAAAAAAAAATATAGAAAAGACCAGGGGCCTCATGTATAAACGATGCGTATGCACAGAAATGTTGCATACGAACATTTCCACGGTACCTCATATCCTGGAATATGCAAGTTTTGCGCTTGGTTTTGCAGACTGGCGGCACCAAGCGTCAAAGCAGTGCTACTGCTCCTGTGTGATTACCCTTTCTTTCTTAGATCCACATTCCTGACGCGGCTTTATAAATACACTGAAACTAACCACATATTGTTTATTAGTGTAATGCATCCGATTGTAAATAACCTGTAACAATATAATGGTCCCGGGAATAGCCATAGTATTCCAAATACCATAACTTTAGCGTTGTTACTCTCACTGCACCTTCTTTTTCTTCTTTCAGCTGCTCCCGTTAAGGGTTGCCACAGCAAATCATCTTTTTCCATATTACTCTCAGTGCACCACTCGGAGTATTTACAGTTTTTTTTTTTGTTTTTTCTGTCCATCCTGGCCATTGGACCTTACTCTTATTCAATGTTAATTAATGTTGACGTATTTTATTTTCTTACTGTGTCTTTTATTTTTCTATTCTTCATTATGTAAAGCACTTTGAGCTACTTTTTATATGAAAATGTGCTATATAAATAAATGTTGTTGTATAAGTATTCACAGCCTTTGCCATTAAGCTTAAAATTGAGCTCAGGTGCATCCCGTTTCCCCTGATCATCCTTGAGATGTTTCTGCAGCTTAATTGGAGTCCAACGGTGTTAAATTCAGTTGATTGGACATGATGATTTGGAAAGGCACACACTTCTCTATATAAGGTCCCACAGTTGACAGTTCATGTCAGAGTACAAACCAAGCATGAAGTCAAAGGAATGGTCTGTAGACCTCCGAGACAGGATTGTCTCGAGGCACAAATTTGGGGAAGGTTACAGAAAAATTTCTGCTGCTTTGAAGGTCCCAATGAGCACAGTGGCCAACATCATCCGTAAGTGGAAGAAGTTCGAAATCACCAGCACTCTTCCTAGAGCTGGCCGGCCATCTAAACTGAGCGATCGGCTGAGAAGGGCTGGAGTTTACCAAAAGGCACCTGAAAGACTCTCAGACCATGAGAAACAATATTCTCTGGTCTGATGAGACAAAGATTGAACTCTTTGGTGTGAATGCCAGGCATCATGTTTGGAGGAAACCAGGCACCGCTCATCACCAGGCCAATACCATCCCTACAGTGAAGCATGGTGGTGGCAGCATCATGCTGTGGGGATGTTTTTCAGCAGCAGGAACTAGGAGACTAGTCAGGATAAAGGGAAAGATGACTGCAGCAATGTACAGAGACATCCTGGATGAAAACCTGCTCCAGAGCGCTACTGACCTCAGACTGGGGCGACGGTTCATATTTCAGCAGGACAGCGACCCTAAACACACAGCCAAGATATCAAAGGAGTGGCTTCAGGACAACTCTGTGAATGTCCTTGAGTGGCCCAGCCAGAGCCCAGACTTAAATCCGATTGAACATCTCTGGAGAGATTAAAATGGCTGTGCACCGACGCTTCCCATCCAACCTGATGGAGCTTGGGAGGTGCTGCAAAGAGGAATGGGCGAGACTGGCCAAGGATAGGTGTGCCAAGCTTGTGGCATCATATTCAAAAAGACTTGAGGCTGTAATTGCTGTCAAAGGTGCATCGACAAACTATTGAGCAAAGGCTGTGAATACTTATGTACATGTGATTTCTCAGTTTTTTTATTTTTAATACATTTGCAAAAACCTCAAGTAAACTTTTTTCATGTTGTCATTATGGGGTGTTGTGTGTAGAATTCTGAGGAAAAAAATGAATTTAATCCATTTTGGAATAAGGCTGTAACATAACAAAATGTTGAAAAAGTGATGCGCTGTGAATACTTTCCGGATGCACTGTATATCACTATATCTGAGTGGGGAATCAAAGATCTACAGAAGCTGAGAAAGAGAATCATCGGTATACAGCATCAAGCACACGCTGCCTCAGCCACAGCAAAATGCTTCAGAGCCTTTCCTGTACGGATCCTGCGGTTCAGAAACAGTTTCATCCCCAGAGCTTTAAACACAGTCAATCAGTCTATCAAGTGATCCTTGTACAACTGCTTGTACTTATAGTACAACCACCTGACTGTAAACTTGCACTACAGTTTACTACTGTACTTTCTCCGGTCCTGTTCAATCTATATACATCAGACTTCCAATATGACTCAGAGTCCTGTCACGTGCAAAAGTTCGCTGATGACACTGCTATTGTGGGCTGCATCAGGAGTGGGCAGGAGGAGGAGTACAGGAAGCTAATCAAAGACTTTGTTAAATGGTGCGACTCAAACCACTTACATCTTAACACCAGCAAAACCAAGGAACTGGTGGTGGATTTTAGGAGGCCCAGGCCCCTCATGGACCCTGTGATCATCAGAGGTGACTGTGTGCAGAGGGTGCAGACCTATAAATACCTGGGAGTGCAGCTGGATGACAAATTGGACTGGACTGCCAATACTGATGCTCTATGTAAGAAAGGTCAGAGCAGACTATACTTTCTGAGAAGGTTGGCATCGTTCAACATCTGCAGTAAAATGCTGCAGATGTTCTAAGAGACGGTTGTGGCGAGTGCCCTCTTCTACGCGGTGGTGTGCTGGGGTGGCAGCATAAAGATGAAAGACGCCTCACGCCTGGACAAACTGGTGAGGAAGGCAGGCTCTATTGTAGGAGTAAAGTTGGACAGTTTAACATCTGTGGCAGAGCAACGGGCACTAAGCAAACTCCTGTCAATCATGAATAATCCACTGCATCCACTGAACAGTGTCATCTCCAGGCAGAGGAGTAGCTTCAGTGACAGACTTTTGTCACTGTCCTGCTCCACTGACAGACTGAGGAGATCGTTCCTCCCCCACACTATGCGACTCTTCAATTCCACCCGGGGGAGTAAATGCTAACTTTTTTCATTTTTATTACTATTTAATTTAATATTGTTTCTTTGTATCAGTATACTGCTGCTGGATTATGTGAATTTCCCCTTGGGATTAATAATCTATCTATCTATCTATCTATCTCAGTTATAATATTGCACAACCTGCACCACTTCATAAAGAACGTATTTACATATGATGATGATATCATTTTTAAGATGAAATGCAGCAAAATATGTTGGTTATACAGATAAAACTTTTACTTCATTTAAATAATTATGTATTGTTAATAATGAAACATGTGAGGACACGGTGCCGCAGTGCTAGCTAGTTCACTGATTGATCCTGCCTCACGCTGTATTCTTGCTGGCCTGGCATAACACTGGAAGGATACATGGATAGAATAATTAAACACGTACTACAAAGATATTTTAATGTTCCTTAAAAGTTGTGAAGAATCGTTGTTCTAAGCTTGCAGGTGGCTTAACGTCTATTACAGAGTTGATTGTCTGGCGATTGGGTATTGGAAGAAAGAAAAGGACAGGAATTGGAGGTTAGTACGTTTGAAAGAGACAGTACTGCTGCAATAAATTACTTCATCGAAGGTCGCGCATGGTGCAGCAAGCATCTTGCATGAGACAAACAATCACTGCGCCACCGTATTCCCATGTTTAATAACATGCTTTCATTCCTACCATCATGAAAAAGATATCACGTATACATCCCAGTATTTTAATTATTCAGAGAGCTGTAATATTACAAATGTAATGGATTCTGTGTCCTGTCGGAGATAGAGAAAGCGCAGAAGCACATAGTGATTCAGAGACATAGAGCACATTGAAGATCAAATACAAAACAAAGCATTTAATGTGCCACCTTAGTTACAATGGGATTTGAGAAACTAGTAAATTAAACAATTTTAAGATGAAGTTTATGATGTTCTACTTTAATGACAAAATAAACTACGTGATTAAAGTAGAAATTTTGAGATTAAAGTTGACATTTCGTGCTTTTTTTCCCCCACTGTGTGCCTATTTTTTTTTCTCTTTACCCTAATAAGCTTTCATATGACACTCAGACGGTGAGCTACGACTCGCCTTTTCACGACGACTTTGATATCTGACTTCTTTTTTATTTCGGGCACTGTGCGACTTTGTGAACTTGAGCTTTCGAGTTTCTCCAACACTCTGTCACTCGATCAACTTCCTTTTGTTGATTATACCACTGTTTAAACCAGCAAATAGTAGTGTTTCTCCTTGCCTCCACTTGGTATTCGCTGAAATTCTTCTATTTTCCCCTGTGCTTTTCCTATTGTCTTTTCACAGAAGGCTGAGCTTAAGGGCTATTTATATTGATTTGCATATTCAAAGAGGCGTAATTCTGGGAGGAGTTGGGGCAGGACAGCAGGCACGTGCACGTGCGTTACTTTACACGGCGATCGGGATTTATGTAGCAGAAGAACGTGGAAGTTTGTGTACGCACAGATTCCTGCATCTAGATTTTTCTGTGCGTAAGCACATTCCCGCTTTTGTGCTTACGCCATGTTATAGTGTGAGTTCTACGCACAGTGTTATACATGAGGCCCCAGGTGAGGACATATGGTTGCTGAAAATATGGGTATTTAAGTTTTTGGATAATATCACAGCGTGAGAGTGTGAAACTCTTTAGCATGCCCCTAACTATAACTAATAACCAATCATGTGTATTCTGCATGCTCCAAAGTATAACACTGAAACATTTTTTTTTTTTTTTTTTTAAATCTGTCACCTTACTGCCACATGTACATATTCTTTGGTGCTCGGAGTTAAAACCCTATTTTAAAATATGTCATTATTCAGAGGAGTGATGGAGTAACGGCCTATCAGAATTCTGCTAGGCATTTTGTGACACTGGAATTATCTCTATGCTATTCTGTTATGATAAGGTTCTAAAGACAGAGTGGAGAGCTGTTGAGTTATCTGCTGTGTTTAAATACTTACAAGTGATATGCAATGTGCTGGAGACTATTAGACCTGTATTTGTGTGTTTATGAAGCAGTCCTGATCCTTTTCAAAACAACTATAGTTGCCAATTTAACCATTTTTCTGATCACGATAATGCTATTTATCACCAGAGAGGCTTGACCTAATACAAATACAATTCAACACAAAACATTCGCTAACAAGTCAGTAAAGTATACTGAAAGTATAGGTTTTTTGACTTTAGCCAAAGTTAGATAAATTTCAGTTTCAATAGCTAGAATCTATACTAATAAAAGGCAAAGCCCTCACTCACTCACTCACTCACTCACTCATCACTAATTCTCCAACTTCCCGTGTAGGTAGAAGGCTGAAATTTGGCAGGCTCATTCCTTACAGCTTACTTACAAAAGTTAAGCAGGTTTCATTTCGAAATTCTACACGTAACGGTCATAACGGTCGATAAAGGTCGACAACGTCCGCCATGTTGAACTTTCTTATTTATGGCCCCATCTTCACGAAATTTGGTAGGCGGCTTCCCTGTGCTAACCAAAACCGATGTACTTCCTTATTTCGATGGTATGACGCCACTGTCGGCCGCCATATTGAACTTTCCAACGTCACCAATTTTCCAACTTCCCGTGTAGGTAGAAGAATGACCCCGTCTTCACGAAATTTGGTAGGTGGCTTCCCTGCGCTAACCAAAACCGATGTACGTACTTATTTCGGTGGTATGACGCCACTGTCGGCCGCCATATTGAATTTTCCAAACATCACAAATTCTCCAACTTCCCGTGTAGGTAGAAGGCTGAAATTTGGCAGGCCCATTCCTTACAGCTTACTTACAAAAGTTAAGCAGGTTTCATTTCGAAATTCTACACGTAATGGTCATAACGGTCAACGACGTCCGCCATATTGAACTTTCTTATTCATGGCCCCATCTTCACGAAATTTGGTAGGCGGCTTCCCTGCGCTAACCGAAACCAATGTACATACTTATTTCAGTGGTATGACGCCACTGTCAGCCGCCATATTGAACTTTCCAACGTCACTAATTCTCCAACTTCCCGTGTAGGTAGAAGGCTGAAATTTGGTATTTATTTCGGTGGTATGATGCCACTGTCGGCCGCCATATTAAACTTTTAACGGAAACCGATGTACGTACTTATTTCGATGGTATGACACCACTGTTGGCCGCCATATTGAACTTTCCAACGTCACTAATTCTCAAACTTCCCGTGCAGGTAGAAGGCTGAAATTTGGCAGGCTCATTCCTTACAGCTTTCTTACAAAAGTTTAGCAGGTTTCATTTAGAAATTCTACGCGTAACGGTCATAACGGTCAACAGCGTCCGCCATGTTGAACTTTCTTATTTACGGCCCCATCTTCACGAAATTTGGTAGGTGGCTTCCCTGAGCTAACCGAAACCAATGTACGTACTTATTTCAGTGGTATGACGCCACTGTCAGCCGCCATATTGAACTTTCCAACGTCACTAATTCTCCAACTTCCCGTGTAGGTAGAAGGCTAAAATTTGGCAGGCTCATTCCTTACAGCTTACTTACAAAAGTTAAGCAGGTTTCATTTCGAAATTCTACGCGTAATGGTCATAATGGTCAACAATGTCCGCCATGTTGAACTTTCTTATTTATGGCCCGATCTTCTTGAAATTTTATAGGCAGCTTCCCTGCACTAACCGAAACCAATGTACGTACTTATTTCGGTGGTATGATGCCACTGTCGGCCACCATATTGAACTTTTCAACAGTCTTTGTTACTTATGGGCCCATCTTCAAGAAATTTGGTACATGGGTTCCCAACGCTAACTGAATCCTACTTACGTACATATATACGTCCATAGCCTGCAGCTCAGTCACTGTGTGAGGTGGCGTTGGGTCCCCCATCCCAACGCCTCCCACGTTGTTGGCTGCCTGCCTATATAAGACCGTCTGTCGCTCCGGTCTCTACATTCCCTTCCTTGCTTCGCCACGGGATTCACGTCTCCCTACTGATAACTACAGCCTTTTTGTTTAATCCACGGCTTCTCCGCTGTTTTTTTGTTTGTTTATTACAATTATAGTTATTGTATAGGTATTTTAGACTTACTTTACATTACTCAGGTACCCATTTCCTTTATCATTCCAACCCCCATTACCATGTCTATCGAGGTGATCACTATCGATCAAAGAACTGTCACTTACTGAGTGGTTTCCATGCCCGGAGATGGCACCTACCTTTTCCATTCTCTTTGTTAAATATTGCACGCCCATATCAGGCTCACTCTTGATATCCGGAGGAACATTGTGTCTTATGTATTGAATGACTGGGACAGGTTCAAGGTGTGGACTGATGACGGTACAGGAGATAATTATACTACACAGGAGCACTAGAAGAGTGAAATGCTTAAGCCCTTCACCTATGGTTCTGCATGTGAGTTGATGGCTGCCGCAGAATTGTTCGGTTGTCGCTTTCAAGTGTACTGAAATGGCCAAATATTTTACACCTTTCGACAACCGCCAATGCCTCTTAAACATCTTAGATTCACAGGTGACGATTTCAGTAGTGGACACTTTGATGTTTATGAGTGTTTAAACTCTCAAAAGCTGGATGTGATTTTATCGATGAAACCGGTTGTGTGCTTACAATGCTTGACAGATGCCGAATGTCACTTTAACACAACAAATCCTGCAAATACTATCGTAATTGAAACAAACCATGAAATTCAAACCGATTATGACAGCAGCAATCCAAGCTGTGAGA
Organism: Polypterus bichir lapradei; assembly: GCA_026402145.1. Lineage (NCBI taxonomy): Eukaryota > Metazoa > Chordata > Cladistia > Polypteriformes > Polypteridae > Polypterus > Polypterus bichir. Next base: position 8,786,350 of record JANRMT010062791.1, read on the forward strand.
TTTCAGACAAGATTACTGTTCACATGGCCAACTGTAAGTTACATGCTAGCTCAGCACACAGCTTGGTCATATTACAACCGGAGGGCCGAACTGACAACATGGTATACAAAGAGATCCTTAACAAATAATTATTGGCATATTTTCCCTCAGTTTAAAAAGGTAAAATTTTCTTCTTAATAAAAATTTTAAGGCAGTACTTCGCCGCCGCGAAGCGCGGGTATTTTGCTAGTCTATACTAATAAAAGGCAAAGCCCTCACTGACTGACTCACTCACTCACTCAGACTCATCACTAATTCTCCAACTTCCCGTGTAGGTAGAAGGCTGAAATTTGGCAGGCTCATTCCTTACAGCTTCCTTACAAAAGTTGGGCAGGTTTCATTTCGAAATTCTACGCGTAATGGTCATAACTGGAAGGTATTTTTCTCCATTTACTGTAATGGAGTTGAGCTTGAAAGCCGTGGGGGCGGAGTTTCGTGTGACATCATCACGCCGCCCACATAATCACGTGAACTGACTGTCAACGCACTATGTAGAAAACCAGGAAGAGCTCCAAAATGCGCTGAAGAAAACATTCATTATATAATTGAGAAGGCAGCGGAACAATAAGAAGCGAGCGAGTGACATATACTACCATATTCATCAGTGCAGCTACTTCGGAAACAAAGCAAGGTATAAACCTAAACTTTAAATTAAGTTAATAGACAGGCTGCCGCTGGCGTTTGTCATGCCCATGGCTAATGCGGGATACAAGTTTAATGAGAGGACGCAGGATATAAACGAGAGTTTTGATCACTTTGTAACTAAGTTAAAATTGCAGGTGAAGGGGTGTGCTTATGCAAATTCCGAGAGACTGTGTTTGTGGGGGATTGACAGTTAAGGTGGGTGGAGGAGTCACATCATCATATCCCCTCCCATTTACCTCATTTCGCTCTGAGCTGAGCTCCGCGGCTAACGACATCTTCCGAAGCAACTTCGTCACACTGCCACCTAAAGTCAAAACTTAAATATATAAAGTCAGCGTTGGAATATATAAACTCAGCGCTGGAATATATAAAGTCAAATCTTGAATATATAAAGTCAGCGTCGGAATATATTGTCACGCTTGGGTCACAGATTTGCACAGAGACACAGGAGGTCGTAGAAACAAGAAGGATTTTTATTCAAACACTGTAAACACATGAACTTAAACGTGCTCCATGACAAGTCAGAGATGACGGTTCTGCTAGGAGCAGAGAGAGAGAGCGATAAAAGCAAGCAAACAATCAATTTTCAACTGACAGGCGCTGCACAAGGCTTTTAAGTTAGCGGAGTATCGCGCGAGGTTTGCATTACACGTTATAGTGCAAGTGAGAAAGTAAGGAGCAATGTGAGGGTAGTCTGTGTTTCAGGGGTTGTGGTTTTCCCAGAGGCGTCTGTATCTTCTTGGGATGCGATCAGCCCTCCAGCTCACACCCTCCCCCTCAGCTTTATTCACATTTCCGTGAATCAAGCAACTCTCTGTACCAGGTTCATTTAGTCTTGATAATACGTCTGCGTTGACGTGTTCAGAACCTGGTCGATGTTTTACTGTGAAACGGTAAAAGTTGTAAGCCCAGAAACCATCTCATGAGGCGAGAGTTTGTATTTTTCTGTCGGTATGACCATTGAAGTGGAGCATGATCAGTTACCAAAGTGAAGTTTCGTCCCCACACGTAATAGCGAAGCCCTCCAGCTCACAATATAAAGTAAGCGCTGGAATATATAAAGTCAAAACTTCAATATAAAGTCATCGTCGGAATATACAAAGTCAGTGCTGCAATATCCATCCATTTCCCAACCCGTTGAATCCGACCACAGGGTCACGGGGGTCTGCTGGAGCCAATCCCAGCCAAAACTGGGTGCAAGGCAGGAACCAATCCTGGGCAGGGCAAATGCATCATTTTCAAAACATTAACCGAACAGTGTTTTTTAATTTATTTTTCTGAATACGTTTTTGTTAACTTACTTCAGTTCAGAGTCGTTTCAATCAATATATTTTGACTTTGAGTTTATATATTCAGGAATGAGTTTATATACTCCGATGGTGACTATATATAATCAGGAATGACTTTATAAATTCCGACGCTGACTTTATACATTCAGGTTTTCACTTTATATATTCTGACGCTGACTTTATATATTCAAGTATTGACTTTATATATTCCAGCGATGACTTTATATATTCAAGTTTCGACTTTATATATTCCGACAGTGACTTTATATATTCGGGAATGACTTTATATATTCAAGTTTTGACTTTATAT
>JANRMT010062791.1:8803632-8830888 GCA_026402145.1 Polypterus bichir lapradei
ATTTTCTAATGCAGCTAGACGAAAACAACTTCGTGACGCTGCCGCCAAATACACAAAACAATTACTTTGACAATCACGTTACGTTATTTTTAAAATGTTTTCTTTTCTTTTTCTTTCCTTCTTTAACACACTACTTCTCCGCTGCGAAGAGCGGGTATTTTGCTAGTAAATTAATAAAAACAAGACCAAAATTATCTGAAAAATGCGATCATACTCTTGGAGTTACATGCTCAAAGATTTACAACATGACCACTAGCAACTAAAATAATTATTGCACTAGGTTACTCATTACTTTAAAGTAACTGGTGTATAAATTGAAAGCTACTTTTAACATGTTACTGCTCCAGAGATTGTGCTGCTGATCAACACATCACCAACATAACATTTAGCTAATCAAAATAAATTTAGTGATTTCTGGGAGTTTGGCGTGAAGATGATTCTTCATGTAGTCAGTTCTCACATTTCTCGATGGTCCGGGATTTTTCGGGTGATTTTCTATGTAATAAACTTAATAAGTTATAGCGTAATGAAAATTGCATAATTAGATTTGGACCAATATATATATATTTCTGTATAATGAGTTATGATTAATTAATTCAACTTTGCTTAAACAACTTATCAATGCATTTCCATTCTAAGTTTTTGTACACAATATAATGAATACCCTTGAATATTCTACACTTTTCACACTTACTCTACATATACACATATCAGCCACTGCTGTACAATAATTCAAAATTTATGCTTGTACAGAGAAGTTATAAAACGCGACTGGGATATAAATTGCAGAAATTTTTATTGCTAAATAAAATTGTTAAAATGTTACAGTACAATAGAATGCTTTTGATTAGTATTCAACTAAACACAATGATAAGAAATGGCACAACTGGTAAAATGCAAAACACTGTAAAATTACAAAATTAAGTATCGCGTAGTCCTATAATGATGTACTGAAATATTTATAAATAAATGCATAACAATAATAATAATAATAATAATAATAAAGCTTTCCTATTCAGGTCTTTCACAGCTGCTTCCCTTTCACTTTCCAAATTATTAGGGTTCTTAAAAGAAACATTGTTTAGATACAAGTGTAGTGTGCTATCACACATTATTAAGATCATTAATCCTTTTTCCTTTCTAAAATTACAGAAACATTTGGGAAATTCAGTAAAAAAGCTTTTGTTACACTGAAGCTCATACATTGTCTTTTATTCTAGGGAGCTGCCCCTAGGCACACCTAAGGTGCTGTCAGCTGGCAGGCTGTCAACATTAGCATTTTAAGGTTGTACAAGGGAAAAAAAAATTGAGCCTGTGGGCATTGCATCATACTCACAATGTGTTTTCTTCATGTTCGTTGCAAAGAAACTAGAATCTTATACTAGGTAGCTAACCGATAATAAAACATGAGCTGTTGGTATTCGTTTAGGCAGTCAGCATGGTCTAGTGGCTAAGACCACACATATAATAGTGATCCTAGCCACTAGACCATTAGTTAAAAACCTGATATTTTACCCATCATGAATTTCTAACCTCTTTCTGTCTCAGTCATTCAGTTTTAAGTATGTACTAAATAAACATGACTCTTGGGAGGGAGTTTCTTTTCAATCAGAACGGATTGATGCAACGGTCTAATTATGACCTAAGAAAACATCTACTACAGTTTTCTACATGTCCTAACTTTGCTGACCCACACTACTTCATGCTTTTCATTACAATTGATAGACTAATTGAATATTGTGCCTAAATAAGATTTACATATTTCCCATCTTACCACTCTCCACATGTTGCTCCAAAGTGAATAATTACTCCTGACAATTAACAGAAGGAACTTCCACATCTGAGCAAAGAGTAAGATGTGCTTATCAATTTGTTATACAAGTTCTATTTTTTGTCAGTTTTCAGAGTACATTTTTTCCTTAAACTTTTCAACAATCAGGTAAAACAATACAAATCCACTTATTCTCTGCAGAGCCGCAGCATTTCCTGCCAGGTCAGCACTGGAGACGAGGCAGGATCCTAAGCTGGACAAGGCACCAGTCCACAATAAGTATACACTAATGCATAAACCCCTAAATATTCATTATGGACCAATTTAGAGTGGCAAGTCTACCTAATTTGCAAATCTTTGATATGCAGGAGAAACCAAAATAAGCTCTAAAACACAAAGAATACACAAAAAAGTATTTTTCTGGACAGTCATTTCTTGTTCTTTAGGATGATATAGTCTAATTAAAAGTCTCAAAACATGATATTTTTGCTGGCCACAGGCAGCAATCAAACTAAATTTATTATAACTAGGAACAATCATTCCTTAAAGAAGCACAGATATAGAGTAATTAATTGGTATTTTTTTCAATTTTGTAAATCAAAAGAAAGCTGTGTTTAAACGCTGTTGATTTTCAAGCAAAATGATTTGTGAATATTTAGTTTTTTTACTGTAGGTTAAGAAAATATTTTTATAGGCATGTACAAAAAGAATTTGGATTCTTTTGATGTTGCATATTTAGTACAACTGAGGTTTGTATGGGGGTCAATAAATAACTGTGATTATGCTGATTTTTACAGACCCCATCAATTGAGAAGGATCTTTTGCTCATGTCTCAACTAAGAACCCATCCGTCTAATTTTTGAACCAATTAAAGGTTTGTGGAAAACCAGATGCTCTCCTAGCAGTATTAATGGCAAGAAAGAAGCCAGTTTCGAATGTAATGTCAGAAAATCACAGAACTAAGTGATGCATGTTACCTAAGGTTCACATATTTGGAATATAAGAGGGAAAAAAGGAATATTCTGAGAAGTCCTGACAAACTGTAGGGGAATGCACAAACACCTCACAAACAGAAACCAGCTTTTAAATGTAATGCAGTCTTCCACAGCTGTAAGACAAAAACAGAAATCCCTATATCACTATGCCAACTTCAACAGAAAATATTTTGCTCAAATCCTACAATTAATCAAAAAACATTTTTTTATAACTTATAGAATAAACCAATGATATTGCTATTATTTACTTACATCTTTTTAAAAGCAACAGTTTCCAAAGCAAAAAAAAAAAACAAAGTTTAATTTCAGCTGGCCTTCACGGACAAACATGTAAAACATAAGAAAGGAAGGAAGTCATATGTCTAATCCCAAATTGTGCTGAGCCACACTGTTAAAGAAAGAACTTTAACTGGACAAAAAAGAGCAAAATCCTGCATTTTAAAAGCTAGGGATTTATAACAGTTGTTTAAAATATGATGATTTAAATAAACAAAATAAACCTGGTAAATAGAAGATCTCAATAAAACAAAAGCACAAAATTTAAACCTTGGGAATAAAAAGTAGCACAGTGTTTATAACATGGTATTCTCAAAACTGTTTTATCCAGATCAGGGTAAGGGGAGGTATGAACTGCATCAGAAAGGTAACATTCTATGCAAGCCAGTTTAACAAGCCAGGTAAACAAAGAAAAGAAAAAAAAAATCCTAAGTCACAAATTAGTCTGTTTAGAAAAGACGTTGAATATTCTACGTACAAGAAAAACAAATTGCTTATGAAATTAATGTGTGGGAAATTTTTGCATTAAAAATCAGAATCAGCAGGAATTACTGAACTTGTGTTAGACACCTGTAATCTCTCAGTACATTTGAAGCCCATTGGCACAATGGTTAAGATTGCTGGGTACTGGGATTTTTTAAAAGAGTACTTCAGGTTCCTTCCACATCCCAAAAGAATGTGTGCTAAATAGGATTTCTAATTTGTTTTGGTATGAGTGCATACTGTGATGGCCATTACGTGCTAATTTATGTTTTATACTGAAGACTGGCTGAAATTCTGTATACTAGAAAACAACAAGAAAATTAGTGATATAGTCATCATTAGAAAACGGCTTATTTTCTTATATTTTTTCCTAAACGTTGAATGAAAGAATGCCTGCTTAAAGTCCATAGTAAAAGGAAAGGATCTGTTCATCTGTAATATGATTTGATGTTAGTGATGATCATTTGCAAAATTTTCGGACACTTTATTCAACCAAACCTATACAGTTTTTTTTATCATAGGTTCATTATGTGTGTTGCTAATTAGAACAAGAATAACACACTTGATAGCACAGTGACCAAGCATAGAGTGGCCATGGTCTAATTACCCATCATAAGAACACAGATAAGCATTTGTATGGCATTTTATTAAAACTACTTTTATGCAGAGCACATTGAAACAGTAACTATTGCTGTAAAACTAGCAAGGCAGGCATCTTTAATACTACACTGTATCAGTGTTGCTTGCTTAATCAAAATTGCAAAATGTATAGAATTTAAAAATAAGTCAGACTTTTTTTTATAAAAGTACACAATAATAGACAAGATTACAAGCAGATATAATGGAGACATTATAGACCCCTTATATTCCTAAAGGAAAGTAAGCATAACTTGTATGCTTGTGTTCGTTTTTCTCTATGTTTCTTTGCCCCACTCAAAATATAAAACAATCATAATCCTGTCCACACAGGTAAAACTTATTTTGTTTTAAGCCAATGATTTGCGATATGACTAGAGATTACTTTGCTAGCACTAGAAAGTTTTTAAAAAGTTAATCAGTATAGGTAAAGACTGCTGACTACCAAAACTTTATGGTTAGCTATTACATTTTCTTGTAGCACTAGCTGGGTGAACACGAACAGTCCTGTTACAAAGAGTAAAAACTTGACTGTGTTTTTTTTTTTTTTTGTTCCATTTTTACTACGGAATCCTTTTTCAATCATATCTATATTTTTAATTTTCAAAAAAAAAGTAAATTGCCATACATTTTGTCTTATTATAAGAAACTGTTGCATATAATTCAAAATTAGAATATATGAATTAGGAAATAAGCAAAAATAAGTGAACCCCAAAAGTCTTCTGAATCAACCAATAATGTAAGTACAAAAAGACAGGAAAATAATTGTGTACCAAGGTAACCAAAAAAAAGAAAAAAAAGTTTGACAAGTGGTTCACTACAAAATTGTAGGAAGTCTAATTCATTTAGTCTCAACCATAAAAGTAATACACAGCACCAATAGTACATAAGGAGTAGTACTGCTATCCAGTGGAAAAAAAAATGGTTTTGGAATAATCTATCAGTCTACTATAAGAAAGCTTATTTAATTAAAAGGTAACTTTATTACTATAGTAACTCTACCGAGATGAGAAAGTTATAAAACAAATCCACCCCACATACAACATAATTATACAAAATGGTTAATTACACCCCAGTCCCACATCAAATGATCTCTAGGTCTCTTTTGCTCCAAGTTATGTCTATATTCAAGCCTCAATCATATGACACGAACAGCAATGGAATTCAAGGGAAGGTAGCCAAAAGCAAAACTTTACATTTTTTTTTTTTTTTTTTAATTTAAAAAAAAATGTACTGCTGCTTGTATTAAGTTTCCAAATGACCACAGAGATCTTCTTAAAAGAATGCTCCAGGAATGAGTCTAAAACTTGGGTACACACACACACATACATACACACACTGCTCTTAAAAATTAAAGGAACACTTTTTAATCAAAGTATAGCATCAAGTTAATGAAACTTCTGGGATATTGATCTGGTCAGCTAAGTAGGAGAGGGGGTTGTTAATCAGTTTCAGCTGCTTTGGTGTTAATAAAATTGGTGCACTAGAGGGGCAACAATGAGACGACCCCCAAAACAGGAATGGTTTAACAGGGGAAGGCCACTGACATTTTTCCTCCTCATCTTTTCGGACTGTTTTTTCACTAGTTTTACATATGGCTATGGTCAGTGTCACTACTGGTAGCATGAGGCAATACCTGGACCCCACAGAGGTTGCACAGGTAGTCCAGCTTCTTCAGGATAGCACATCAATACGTGCCATTGCCAGAAGGTTTGCTGTGTCTCCCAGCACAGTCTCAAGGGCATGGAGGAGATTCCAGGAGACAGGCAGTTACCCTAGGAGAGCTGGACAGGGCTGTAGAAGATCCTTAACCCATCAGCAGAACTGGTATCTGCTTCTTTGGGCATGGTGGAACAGGATGAGCACTACCAGAGGCCTATAAAATTACCTTCAGCAGACCACTGGTGTGAATGTCTCTGACCAAACAATCAGAAACATACTTCATGAGGGTGGCCTGAGAGCCTGAAGTCCTCTAGTGGGCCCTGTGCTCACTGCCTGGTACCGTGGAGCTCGATTGGCATTTGCCATAAAATACCAGAATTGGCAGGTATACCATTAGCGCCCTGTGCTTTTCACAGATGAGAGTAGGTTCACCCTGAGCACATGTGATAGGCGTGAAAGGGTCTGGAGAAGCCGTGGAGAACGTTATACTGCTTGTAACATCGTTCAGCATGACCGGTTTGGTGAAAGATAAGTGAGGTCTGGGGAGGCACATCCATGGAGAGATGCACAGACCTCTACAGGCTAGACAACGGCACTTTGACTGCCATTACGTATCGGGATGAAATCCTTGGACCCATCGTCAGATCCTATGATGGTGCAGTGGGCCCTGGGTTCCTCCTGGTGCATGATAATGCCCGGCCTCATGTGGTGAGAGTATGCAGGCACTTCCTGGAGGACGAAGGAATTGATATCATTGACTGGCCCCCCACGCTTGCCTGACCTAAATCCACCTCAGACTGTCCAGGGGCTCAGTGATGCCCTCGTCCAGATCTGAGAGGAGATCCCCCAGGACACCATCCGTCATCTCATTAGGAGCATGCCCCGACATTGTCAGGTATGCAAACAAGCACGTGGGGGCCATACAAACTACTGAGTGCGATTTTGACTTGCTGCAATAAAATTTCTGCAAAATGGACTTGCCTGCCGCATCATTTTTTCACTTTGATTTTTGTTTTGTCTTTGAATTCAGCCCTCTGTAGGTTGTTAATTTTCATTTCCATCAAACGATGTGCCATCCTTTTGTTCCTAACACATTATCCAGTCCATATCAGTATAGATATCCAGCATGATTTTGTTCCCCCCATTGAGATCTGATGTGTTTTCAAAGTGTTCCTTTAATTTTTTTAAGCAATATAATGTGTGTACTTTTCCCCCTAACACATGCCATGTCTGCCAAAAATTTAACTCTGTCAACACCAAATGGTCAATCACGATTGTGAAAAGCCAGTTTTTCTGCCCATGTGCTTCACTTTTTGTGTGTTTTTTGAATACCCCAAATTTTTTTTTTTTTTTTCCATTTCATGTCTCTCATTGTCTGGGTTGGCACTTGGCCTGCCCTGGATGGAATGTATCATCACATGTGATGGAATTTTTTCAGATACTGTATGTTCTTCCCAAATAAAATCATTGTCATTTGTATGAATGAAACTTTGTCAGAAAGCAGAAAATAACTAACTTAAGTGTATCATTACTGAGTGAACGGTGTGTTCTAAAGTGAAAACTTAAAATTCCATTCCCTAAAAACGTTACTTCAAGAGAAACAACAAATCTGGAGAAAATGAAGTAGTTTAATGCTGGAAAAATAGTCACAATTGCTCAAAGCAACTGCTGTACAAGACTATCAACTGCAGAAACTTTGTTTGCTGTTATAATGTGTCACAGCTTAACAAATTATTGGTTTATAGGGTCATTATTGTCATGAGTACAAAGTACATTGCAGTTAATTTACTTTTGTATATCAGTTCAAAACTATTTCTTTTTTTATATTTAATCTGTGCATGTAAAATTTTCTTCAAAAGGATAAGGGCTAGTTTAAATTAAACAAGGTCTTAATGGTAAAAGGTCACATTGAAAGAACTGAATTAGTATATTCTGGGAAGCTGTAGGTGTAAACAGCTTTAATTAGCTGCAAGTGGAAACATTTTATTGAAATTCCTTTTACAATATAATAAAATATAAAAGTAAACAACTCTTCTATCCTGTGCAATGGTCAGCAGGCCATGAGGCACAGTTCAGGGTTTTTTTTATGGTGCAGTCCAGTAGCTGGTTGGGAACACTAGTCCATTTAGAGGTCAATGAAACACCTAGAAGTTGGTCAGAAGTTTGCCATCTGGGGCTTGATCAGGACCAGGCCTAAAAAGGATACTAAGGAGCCATCCAGGTGGACAAAAAAGGATTACACACCACCTATTTGTCCTTCCAACTGAGATGGAGCACCAGGAAGCTGCTCCCAGGTTACAGTCAAAATTTTGTAAAAAGTTACGGTACCAGCAGTTCAGTATTTGATACCAGAAGTAAATTGTAGTTTTGAAAGACCTTGTGTTATACTCCTCATTCCTCCGCTCCCCGGCGCACCATATTGGCCCTGTAGACTAGGTCTGCATTCCCATGAGACTCGACTCATCTTTCACTTATTCATTTATCATCAGTCTTATAATAAATATAGCATCAATGTAAAATCACATGCAACCACAAAAGAAGAAAATATAGCGTGAATATGTCATGCATCTTTTTTTTTTTTTTTTTTCCAAAAATGAGTTTGCAGGCACAGTGATAATGCTTTATTGCTTGCAGGGCATGTGCACAATAGCAATTACTGGTTGGAGTGCTGCTGTTTTTTTTTTCCTTTACTACCTATGTGAAGAGACTTGGCTTCATTGTTCAGGTTTAGCAAAGTGGTCTGTGGTATCTAGATCAGCTCACGTCTTGTAGGTTATGTGCATGAATTGGAAGTATTTAAATGCTTGCCCTAATGGTACACATGTCAGAACAACATCTTTTTGTAAGAGTGTCCAGATTTTGCTTTTAAAAGTGGCAGGGATATAATCAAAACTAGGCACACACCTTCATATATATAACAGATCATTATTATTTTTTCTAATCAAACAATTTGATCCTTTTAAATGTCTTTGTTTATATTTAATTACTAAGTTAACCATTTAAGGACTTGCAGAGCAAAATATTTATGCTTATACTGTTCCTCCTAGGTTTACACGGGAGTGTCAGCTGCATCGCCGAGGTCCGACCTTTGGATCACCTTGGGGGAAGATGTCCCTCGTGGGACAGGACGCGCAAAACCCTGGTTTTCCGCTGGGGGAGGAGTACTGTGGTATATGGCCGGCTTGTCATCCCGGCCAATACCCCCAGGCCACCAGATGGAGCCCTCCCTGCAGTATGGAGGTGCCCCGAAGACCAGCAGGGAGTCATGGACTATGTAGTTTTTATACAAGACCCTGCTGGATACCACAGGGGCCACAAGAGGGAGCTTCAGGGAGGACCGAAGACTCATTTGTGCCCTATAACCAGGAAGTGCGTCAAAGGAAGAGCGACGTGCTTCCGGGGAGTGAGAAGAAGGACTCGTACCTGACCCGGAAATGATAGAAAATCACGTGGACGGGGGATTGGGAACACTTCTGTGTCAGGAAGGATAAAAGGATTATGGGAGCTCCTAGACGGCGAGCTGAGCTGGGTGGAAGGGTGGCAACGCGTCTGTGAGTTGGAGGATTGGATTATTGTATTTGTTATTGGTTTATTTATGAGTATAGTGGAGGAGAGGGTACTTTGTTTACTGTGGCGAATTAATAAAGTCATCATTTGGACTTTTATCTGGTGTCTGGAGTCGTGGACAGGGGTTCAAGGGAGCGATATATACACACACACACAAAATATGTAGTCTGTATCACACATATCTAATAATTTTTTTCATCTATCTTTTGTTCCAGTTTTGAGGAATAATACATTTTATGTTTGACCAATCAGATACATAACATCTGTCTACCATTCACTTGACCTCTAGTGCTTTAACTATGAAAATAAAAGATAAGAAAAGGAAAAAAGTTAGTAAATCACAGCAGAACAGGAAAAACAGATATCAGCAGGCAGTTTGTCGTAGTGGTTAAAGCTTTTTACATCAAAACCTGAGTGTTGTAATTTGCCATGAATAAAGGCATCAGCCAAATAAGTAAATGTAGATTTTAGTGACAAGAGATGCGTATAATTTCAAATACATTGAGCGTAGCAATATCTAAATTTAAATTAAAGCAATAACACTGAAAGCAAGTCAAATCAGCCAACCTTTAGACATAATCCACAACTATCAGATTAGAAATTCCATAAAGCCTCAAGTATTAAAAGAATCAAGTCAAATCAAATAACAAATGGACATCAGCATTTAAAAACTGTAGCTGTAAATTAAATTTGTGAATAAAACAACTATTAAAAAAATTAATTATAACTTAAAAAATTAAATATATTGTGTATGCTTCTTATCCATTTTTATTCACACTTCTTAAATAATTAAATATAACTTTATAATGAATACTTGTCATATGAATAGTGCATAAACATTTTCATACAGGAAATGACTAAGATATTTAAAGAAAAAAAAAAAAGTACTGTTCTTCAATTTAGCCAAAAAGAACTTGTGTAACTAGTAAATGTTTTGCTTCACATTGAAATCAGAAACTGTAGCAAATACTACCATTACTATTTAAAACAGTCAGCAAGTACTGAAAATATACCATATATATATATAGTATATTTAATATACTGTACACAAATACTGTACATAAACAGATGCACAAAGCTAAGAATTCATTACAACAACAGACATTTACTAATACACTCCAAAAACATAGATGTGTCCGACTCAATAAACAGAGGATTTAAGTAATGTTTGTAATTTACTATTACAGTAGATTTAGAGTATTTTAACTTTGTAATGGGATCCATAACCATATTGGATGTGACATTATTGTCTAACAGCATGTCAACCTCAATTTGACTATAAGCCTGGGTGCTGTTTGTTTGAAGTTTTCAAGTTCTACCTGTTGGTGAAGAGGTACCGACTACCTATAAGCAATCATCTTGTGGTTAATCTGATTGGTACACATACAAGTATGATGATAATCTGAATAAATCCGAGTGTATTGAGTGAATGTACAAACATAACCTTCTATGTTGTCTATATCAGCTCTAGCTTCTGTAAACATGATGATATACTGTACAGTGTCCTAAAAGTTCACATCGTCAAGACTGTCATTTCAAAACACTGATGATATAGGATACCATCACCTCTTGGGAGTGGTGGATGGAAAGATGATTGTAAATTAAGAATAATTTGCTAATCTACCCATGTACCACAAAAAGCGTCTACACAGAGTAGTTGAGAAATGGTGCACGAATGTTTTATCTTGAAATGCAGTAGTGTGTTTTGCTGTCTTACAGATTGTTACAACTCGGCACGTGTACTGATTTTCAGTAAAGTTATTACGATGTCTCGTTCCAAGTTCACTGAAAATTGCTAAATCATGATGCTGTATTGATATACTACCCTAAAATTAGATCTGCCTCACAATAAAACAGATTTGAATAAATGCCTATCAAAAGGAATGCAGAAATTACTAATTACTTTTACTCACTCAAAAATACCGCATCCTCATTTCCTATATTTCTACAGTCTACTTAACGAAAAAAGCAACTTGGCCTGTGTTACAGAAAAAAAAAACGTACTTTGCCATTTTTCATCATGGCTTGGCTATACTGCATATTTTGTCTTTTATCATATGTGCAAAGAACATGCCACAAAAAGCGCATAACACTGAGTGTCGATTGGTAATGTGCAATTACAAGGTATAATATGCATGCAGGAGGACAATAGCATTCTAGGACACTGCTTTGATATATAGTGTAATCAGTTTGTTTCAAATGTATTATTTTGTGTACACAATTCAATTACATCCCAGTTTGCCTGTAAGCAGTGCATGAAGTGAAAACAAATTACTGGCAGTATGCTGTTTAATCTTGTGGTGGGCTGATGCCCTGCACGGGATTTGTTCCTTCCTTGCGCCCTGTGTTTGTTGGGATTGGCTCCAGCAGACCCCCCATGACCCTGTGTTAGGATATAGCGGGTTGGACGATGACTGACTGACTGGGTTTAGTCAGCATCTTGCTCCTCCTCCCAATTCGTTATTTTTACATAGCAGACCCACTTGAATTTACTAGTGCTGCAAGTACCAGCCCCACTTTAAGTACTGCCTGCAAGACCAAACAAGCACTACCACACACAATCTCACTGCACAGGTTATGTAAAATATAACACAACAAGAATAGGCTCCAGCTGATTTGCAACAAGTGGGTTTGGAAAATGGATGGTGAATGAAAAATATCGTAATGGGGTGACAAATTATATTAGCATGGGAATCTGTCACTCATAGTATAAGTAGACATTCCATCATGCAAATGAGAGGCTTCTGGGCACCCTTTAAAAGAGGCAAACCTGCCGAAGTCACTAAAAAATTTCAATTTATGCAGCCATAGTGAATAACCATATTAAGAATAGTCAGCTACCTAAAAGAGCAATGTAAAGAGAAAGAAACCATAGGTACTCTGGAGTCTGTGAGCACAGCAGCAGCACCATGCTACAAATATACCCACGTTCTTCCCATTCAAACTTTGTGCATGACGCACTGATCGGACTTTCTTCCCTCAGCCACACCGTACTCCTGATAAACTAGCATAGCACAGGAATCTCACATGCCTCCGGCTGTGAATGCAAGTACCTGACAGCTTTCTTGTGAGAAACACAATATTTTAAAAGAGGACATATTTACAAGTGTTTGGAGCCAAATCAACAATTTTTATTTAAGTGGACTAAGTGTACAGCCAAATGGTGAGGGATGATATCATTAGTATTTAGACTCTCTCACTTTCCACAATTTGTTATGATGTAGCCTTTTCCTAAAATAACAGATTATTTTTTTTTTCCTCATCAAACACTTAATAACTCAGAATCATAAAGCCAAAGCAGTATTTTAAGAATGTAGGCAAATTTATTAAAAACAAAAAAAAAGTGAAAAACCACATTGACACAGCTATTCAGACCCTTTGCTCAGTACTTCATCGAAATACATTTGGCAGTAATTCCATCCTATGAGTATGACAAGGTAAGCTTTGTACACCTGGATAGAAGGATTTTCTGTTATTCTTCTTTCCAGATCCCCTCAAGTTGTGTCTGTGGGTGGACAGCTATTCAGGTCACTCCACAAATGTTTGGTTGGATTCAAGCCCTAGCTTTGGCTGGGTCACTTAACAAGGTTCACAAAATTGTCCCTAAGCCACTCCTGTGTTGTCTTTGCTTTGTCATTGTCCCGTTAGAAGTTGAACCTTTGGGTAAATCTAAGATCCAGAGCTCTCTAGAGCAGGTTTTTTTTTTTTTGTTTTTTTTATGGCTCTCTCTATACTTTGCTCATTTCAGCTATTCCTCAAACCTGACTAGTCTCCTACTCCCTGCTGCTGAAAAACAACCCCACAAATAATGCTGCCATGTCCATGCTTCACCAATGTCATGGTGTTGCACTGGCAATGACCAATGTTCAGATGACTCATAGAATTCAGACCAAACATCCATCTTGGTTTCATCAAACTAGAAAAATGTTTTTCTCATATTCTAAGAGTGATTTAGGTGCCTTGTTTGCAAACTCCAAGCACACTTTCATGTACTGTCTGGACCACTTTGCCATAAAGTCTAGATTTGCAGGGAGTTACAGTAGTGGATGCCCTTCTGGAAGTTTCTCCTACCTCCACACAGGTTCTCTGGAGCTCCATCATCAAGGCCCTTCTCCTCCAGTTGTCCAATCTGGCTGGGTAGCTGGGTCTATGATAAGTTTTGAACAGCCATAACTTATTACATTTAATAATTATGGAGACCACTGTGCTTTTGGGAACCGTCAATGCTGCAGAAATGCTTTTTCGCCTTTCCAGGTTCTTAACCTTGACAAAATCCTGCCTTTAAGTTGTACATGCACTCCTTTTGACCTCATGACTTAGCTTTTGATCCAATGGAACCTTATTTGGACAGGTGCATGCCTTTCCTAAACACGTGAACTGTATTTACCACAGGTAGACTCCAAACAAGGTGTAGAAACATCTCAATGATGATTGATAAAATGTGATGCACCTTAGCCAAATTTCAAGTGTTATAACAAAGGTCTGAATACTTGTGTTAATGTAATAGTTTGTTAAAATTCTACAAAAAATCCTAAAATCCTGTTTTTGCTATGTCATTTTGGGGTATTCAGTGATATTTGATAAATGAAAAAAAGAACGTTAACTATTTACACATAAAGCCGCAAAATAACAAAATGAGTAAAAAGTGAAGTACTGTAGTCGGAATACTTTCTGACGGCACTGTATAACATTGAAGAAAAAAAAAAAAACAAAAAAAAAAACAACGGAACCCATTTTTTTTAACGCAATTTCAACTTCAATACTATACTTAGCCTGAGATTAGTCATATATGAGGTACTGTCAAAACCCACACATTGTGCAAGAGTTACACACAATATTTAAGAGCTATATCACTCATACTGGGGATTCGTCAAAGCATTTTTCGGCAATAGAAAAGCAAGACAGGCGCTTCATGTCAACTATGTCATACGCTAACGGAGTTTCAAAAATCTGGAATGTTAATGTGATTTTCCACCGTTTACAGTAATTTACCTTTCATTCATCAGCTGAAAGCGGAGGCGGACATGCGCGAACCAAGCACTTCTCACTGACAGATAAGTCACAATGAATAATATAAAAGTGGTTTTGAGTCGCACCTCGGGCGAAGTGGATCAATCACGGGCCAAATAAAAAAAAATGGCCATGGGATGACTTGGGGGCCGCCCCCCCCCCCCCCATACAACGCGCTCTGTTAAGTAAAGGAAATGGACAGAAAAGCTCGCTTATATCCTTAATACGGCCGGGCCAAATGTCTAATTCTGCATACATTTTTAAAAACTTGAAATGAAAACAGAAAGAGTAAAACCAGACCGATAGTCTCACAACAGGAAGACGCTTACAGCCACTACTGAGCCTCTCAACGTGTGTGCTCTGAACTCACCCGAGGCATTCTGAGCCGAGCTGGAGACTGACGTCTGGCCCATTTCTTTCTGCCTCAAATGGGCCCCCGTTCCACCGATCATGCAGATCCTGGGGTACTTCGATAGCCAGCTGCTTTTCTGTGTCTGATTCTCTGTTTCATTTCACTTTCCGTTTTTTCCCTCCCCCTCGCTGCTCACGCTCTCCTTTCTCGTACTTTTCTTGAAGCTTGTCTTCTCACTCGACAAATGCTCAAAGCTAAACAGCTCTGCCCTCCGCCGAATGCTTGTCATTCCTCTATGCAGATTACTCGGGGGTAGAGGTCACGGAGAGGGAGTCCCTCCTGTCCGTCCAGCACAAGAAGCACGTCATTTTTAGTTACGTCTTTGACGTACAACTCTTGACAAAAAGCAAACTTATTTTTAGAGTTTAACGTTCAAAAGTGTATTAAATATACAGTGTCTACAAAGTGACAATAGGAAAGCTATACGATTAAGTATGATATTTGTAAGACTGGTCCTACAAAAAACAGCGATACTGCAAGTTCAGCTATAGAATATGAAATTATTATTTTATTTTTTTTTTTAGGTCAAATAACATTTGTGCCACACTAGGTAAATTAGACAAGGCTGTCTGTTAATATAGCACTGCCTGTAAATATATAATTCGTTTTTCAAACTGTCTTCTAGTACTGGTTTATGGGGAGCAAGACTCTAATATCACATTATCTTGTGCAAGCCAGGAACCAACCTTAAATCAAACTGACACCTGTTCACATCTGTCCTTCCATCCATCCATCCATCCATCCATCCTCTTAACTTTTCCAGGGCATGGTTATGAGGCAGCTAGAACCTATCCAAGCAATCAATAGTCACAACTAGAAACAATCTTTGTACAGGGTGCTAGACCATTGCGGGGTGAACTTCTATGCACATATGCTATAGCCAATTTAGCAATGCCAGTTCACCTAACCTGCATATCCTTGGACTGTACATGGAAAGAAACTGGAGCACCTGGAGGAAATCCATGCACATGTGGAAAGAACATATACACTCCATGCAGGGAACACCCGGAATGCATCCCACTGTATTCTTATCATGAAGCAGCAGCACTTCCAGTTTGGCCACTGTGCACTCTTCTCACAGTCTGCCAGCTTAAGCTATCCTGAACATCTCTGTAATGCGTGAAGTTTACATGGGGACTGTATGTACACTCCTCAGATACTGTGTTTGGGGAAAAATTTGAGAGGCAGCAATACTCACCTGTGACCCACTATGGCACCAAAATTCATGTTCCTTCTTATACAGAAGCAACCAGATCAACTCATGGCAAGTGGTCAGATTTTGAGCAGTACTGGTGACATCTGACTTGCTCATTAAGTTGATCAATTACTCTTAAATTATCACTTAGACAAACAACTATATCTTGTCAATATTGGACTAACCCAGATTACCAGGAGGAAACACACACACACACACACACACACACACACGAGATCAGGATTTGAACCCAGGTTTCTAAAACTATCAGAAAACAGTGCTAAACACCGCACTACCCACTGCAGAGAACTTCCAACATAGTTAAACATCATCAAACATACTAATTCCAAACCCGAGTCACAGGTAGTCTGTAATGAAAACACTAAGCACATTGGTGTAGACAGCCTATGCCAATGCATCATAGATCCACTTAAGCACACTTGTATTCATAATGGGGTTAATTTAGAGTCACTAATAAGCATACATGCATGTCTTTGAGGAAGTGGAAAGAAAACCAAAGTTGCTGAAGGAAAACCCACTCAGATGTTGACATGGAATGCAAGTCAAACCCAGGTTGCTGGATCCATGAAACAGCATTTTCAAGGACAGCCTTATCATACCTATTGTATAAAAGAAAATGTACTCTTGTTACGAAAGGCATAAAAACATTTGATGCACATAATGTAAACTGCAGTCTCAGTATTAGTTTAGTTTAAAGCCGTTTTTACAATGCTACAAAACAATTGTTCTGTGAACCCTACGCAAGCATTTTTAATGAATGATCAATGGTCTATTTATTTTTTCCATTATTTTGTTTAAAAAAAAAAAAAGATTTTGTACTCCGTGTCCCTCAAATGCAATGCCATATAGGTTAAGAAGAAATAAAGTTGTTCAGTTATACATTCTACACATTACCACAAACATTGCAAGGTACTATCAATCGATAGCACTCTAGTGTCCAGCTAATGCATTTGTTAGGTGTTTACATTCCATATTCTGAAAATCACTGAATCACAGTCTTGACTCAATAAACAATCAGAATGTTCATTCTTTGGAAAACTGATAAACATCTCTCACCCTATGTTTAACTCTGCAGAAAATATGTAGTTCTTTGTTTTTGTTGTCACGGCACAGTATAGATACAATAAGGTGGCTCTGATTGTAATCAAATTGATGCAAAAATGTTTTTGCAGACTGGCATTACAAGGCAAATAAAGAAATCCTTGCAATAATTTTCTGATATTAAACAACCACTTTGTTGCGGGGCTCTTTGCTCCTGCTAAAAATCACATTTCTGTATTATCTTTCATCATAAAGGCTGACACAGTGTCTATTTTATGATTCTTATTTCTGTATGTGTTATAATGGTGTCAAATCTCTTTAATCCACAGGATATAATCCTAAACACATGGCAACTTCATAATCTTTTAACAAAGTGCTGCATCTATGTTATCAGTCTAATATGATTATATGATTCTCTTTCCATCAGCTATTAACGTTTCCATTTTCTATATAGTGTCTTTCAAAGCATGGAGACTAAATGTCTCTGTCAAAACAGATTTTATTCAGGTGCTCAAACATGCAAGTTAACAAGTTAAAATTGGTCTGGTTTGTGTGAGAGTTTGTGAGAGTGTGTCCAGCAATTTATTGGCCTCCAGAACATGATTACCTGTTCCCCTGTAAGCCTGGGATGGAAAAAATGGGTTTTGTATGAATAGACAGATGTCATCAATGGAAAGATTGTCGTTGCCCCTTGAACTTCATGTATAAAGACATTATATTAGGCAGGATTAAGTTTTTTTTTTTCTTTTTTACTTCATAACCTTATAGCCAGAGTCAATCCAGAGAGCATGCAATTATAATAAATGTTTGTTTTATACTGCAATGAGATGATTTAATCAGTTTCTCTAAATGTAAAATGCTTTTATTTTCACAAAGTATGTGTGTTTTCCTTTTGCTTAATTTGCACAGCAAAAGTGTTTTTATTATTTATAGAGTGGGATTTTACTCTCCAGGTTTCTTCAAGTGCTGAACAGGAACAAAGTATTCAACATGAACCTCCACATCCAAACTCAAAATAATTTAAATATTTCTTTAAGGTCCTGGTTTGGATATTTTGCTGTTCACATCTTTTAAATAGCTGCTGCCAGAAGTTTTCCTGGTAGGTTTTTCATGAAAGCAGGCGGATACAGATAAGGAATCGCTGGTAGCATGCCGACAGTTTCTCTGTATCAGCAACATTCTTTATTAAGTTTTATAAAGTAGCTGAAACAGGCAGTAATCATCATAATAAAGCATTAAAGAATGATGTGTCTAAGTAATTTACTATCTTATGAAAAGAACAGTTGCATGTTTAGCTCTAATTACTGTATTACATTAATTTTAACTTGGTGGATGTAATTACAAAGTTATTTTTCTCTGTTAGGTGATGCACAGACGATGATTTCATGTTTGGGGTTAAAAAAAAAAAAAAACTTTCTAGTCTTTCAAATTGTTAGTTTACCAACCAAATATATTAATGAAGCAAAAGGTAGCAGCCTCAGTGGATCACTCTATCAGAAAACTGAAATACAAGCACTATAAAAAGGTAGGCACATATTTTATAACATTGGGACAGAACTTTCTCATAACCAGACCTATTATGGGTTTATAACCATATTAATCTCTAATACCAAAGTCTAAAAAGTATAAATAAAGATTTGGTAATCATCCGTTTTCTTTAAAACTGTAACACACTCCTCTCAGGACTACCCAAAAAAAGACATAAATCGACTGCAACTAGTGCAGAATGCAGCTGCTAGAATCCTAACTAGAAAAAGAAAATCTGAGCACATTTCTCTAGTTTTGATGTCACTACACTTGGTTACCTGTGTTATTCAGAATTGACTTTAAAATACTGCTTATGGTTTACAAAGCCTTAAATAATCTCGCTCCATCTTGTATATCGGAGTGTCTGACATCTTATATTCCAAATTGTAACCTTAGATCTTCAAATGAGTGTCTTCTTAGAATTCCAAGACCTAAACTCAAAAGAAGTGGTGAGGCGGCCTTCTGCTGTTATGCACCTAAAATCTGGAATAGCCTGCTAATAGGAATTCGCCAGGCTGATACAGTCGAGCACTTTAAAAAAAAAAACTGCTAAAAACACATTACTTTAACATGGCTTTTTCATAACTTCATTTTAATTTAATCCTGATGCTCTGCATATTCAATTAATTATCATTACTATTCATGGTGGCTCCAAAATCTGTACTAACCCTTACTCTCTCTTCTGTTCTTTTTCCAGTTTTCTGTGGTGGCGACCTGCGTCATCACCACCGAATTAAAGCACCATGATGTCCCTACATTAACAGATTAAAGGACAGAAGTCCACGTGACCGTCATCATCAAGTCCTTCCATAAAAACCTGAATATAATTAGGACTGATCATTTATGTTAGGTAGAATGCCTAGACGGGGCTGGGCGGTCTCATGGCCTGGAACCCCTGCAGATTTTATTTTTTCTCCAGCCGTCTGGAGTTTTTTTTTTTTTTTTTTTTGTTTTTTCTGTCCTCCCTGGCCATCGGACCTCACTTTTATTCTATGTTAGTGTTCTCTGAATTTAATTCTTACTTTGTCTCTTTTCTCTTTCTTCATTATGTAAAGCACTTTGAGCTACATTATTTGTATGAAAATGTGCTATATAAATAAATGTTGTTGTTGTTTAACTGCTTTTCCTAATGGGGTCACTGGGAACTGATGTTTACATAGCAGCCACAGTGTATGTAGCACAGAAACCAGTCATTAATGAGGCATTGGTATCCTTAGTTTTTTTTTTTCTGCTTTGTCTTACCTGAACATATAGACCTAGGCTCAATGCCATACAGTTCATGAAGTGCTATAACCACATGATGGTAATTTAGAGGCAGAATTAGTTTATATATGTTTTGTACATTCACTATTATCATTAGAGTAAGAAAATGTATTTCCAGCTAAAGACAGATAGGGTCCTGTCTCTTGACTAATGTTTCCCAGTGTTGCACTCACTAACTCAAACAGATTAAGTTTCATACTCGAACAGTAGAAGTGTTGCAACATTAAGCCATATATTTAAATGTCAGACTACATTCTACACAAAGAATGTACAGAGAATCAGATTGCTTCTTTGGCAAAACTGTCGAACACTTTAAATTATCCTGTTTTCCGATTTAAAAGGTTGATAAATTAAATAAAACATTTTTAACAAGATGAAAAGAAATGTGATCTTGTATCTTTGTGAATGTGAACTCTTATTCTGTGTTTTGCTCTAGGGCATTTGCAAGCGACAACCTCAATACCAGGGGTTTTCTGTCACATTTTAAATTGGGGAAATGGAAATTCTGCATTGTTGTGCCTTTGTTTTCACTGCCTAGTACATACAAGGTTACAGTCATTTTGGAGTCAAGACTTTTATTAAACTCTACTGATATAATGCATTTTTCCTAGACACCAATATTCTGCAACAACAACGGCAACTTCATACCTCTGGTGTCAGAGAAGTATTGAGGAAAACATCATAAAAATAGAAGGAATCATTTTATAGCAAGTGTTCTTTAAAAATTAATTAGAAAACCAAAAGGCTTTGGAACCCTTTCTATATGAACAGTATTACATTGCATAAGCTTGCAATAAAACAAAAATGTTTTGCACATAGCCATTTTATGGACTGTATCTATTATTATTATTTAATTCCAGTTGCAAAAGAAAAAAATAACTGAAGAAATAAAGCAAATTTTAAACTGACAGAATTACTTGTTTCGTATAGCAATAAAATTTGTGCATACCTAACAATGACACACAAGTGATAAACTATATACGTCAACCATGCAATACTTTTATATATAAAAAAAATAATTCAGATTTCTAACCCATCTGTTTTATAAACCGGATTTATTCAATAATGTGCTATGGAAAGTCATAGCCCACTCCAGCAGCAGTGGTCAGAAAACAGCAAGAAATCCTGGAAGATATACCAGTCCATCACTGGGCACACTTGTGAACACACAGTTATTCACTTGGACTGGGAACGTTTAGATTATCAAACTATATTCACATTTTTTGCAGTGTAGAAGAATTCTAAAGTTTTTAAACAGATATTTCAAGTCTAAATATTTAGGATTAAACAGGAATTTTAAAGATGGATATTGTTCAATTTTACTTAAATGTTTTGATTGCTGCATCACATTGAATCACTTATCTCTTACACACGTATCACAGATATGTATGATGTACTTATTTTTTCCTTTAATATGCTAAGATCACCGCACAAACCCACTAGGTAACATTTTGAAAACTGTAGAATTATTGTTTCCAGTGTTAGTTTCACTTTACTATGATTGTAAACAAGATGAGTATGTTAGATGGAAGATAGAGGGTGGGACAGTACTGAATGGTAATAACATTAAGTTATAAACACATTAAAATTATCAACGATAATTATTAAGAATTCAAATGCAATTTTATTACAAATCATGCAATACATTATTTGTAGAAATGAACATAAAATGTGAGAATTGCATTTGAAGTGATTAAATTTAGACTCTAATCTTGACTTTTATGCAACTTACAATCACATTTAGCACCATTTCTGCTTTTCATGTATCAAACTGTTGTGAAACTACAGATCATGTTTATTTTAGTGTTTAGTGTTGGCCCAACAATATGACAATACCTAAAACATTTTATGTAAAATTGCACATTGATTTTTTTATTTTTCAAGTTTTTAATTTGCAAATCATTCATCTCTTCAGTTTGATCAATCATCTCTTCATCTATTAATTGTGTTTACATGATGCCACAGTGGGAAATGAGAAGAGCAAATTCTTGCAGCAACAGGCTTCTAACAGAAAACGGGCATGTACAGGGGGTCCTTGGGTTACAACGTCTCAACATACGATGTTTTGAGTTTACAACGCTCACTGCCATAAAAACTTTAAAAAAAAATTGAGACACGAGTGTTTTGATTACGCCGTTAGCGTCATACTTACAGATTACATGGGCGAACTAGTTTGGTTGTGTGCAGCAGAAGAATACGCAGTAACGCGGCATATGAGTAAGGGAGTTGGCGAACTAGTTTGGTTGTGCGTGGAGGAAGTGTTCCGTGTGTGTTGCTTTGTTTGGCGACTTTTTGGCCCTTATCATGGCTCCTAAACAAAAGTCACAGTGTTCAGATGGTAGTGCTTCAAGAACAGGAAAGCCATCACGTTGGAAGTGAAATTAGACATTGTAAAGGGATCAGAAGAAATAAAGGTAAGGAATTTTTTTACACTCATTTTTTGTCATTTTTTCTGTGGACAGTACAGTATATTTATGTCCTTTTCCTTTTTTTGTGGCTTAGTTGTGTTTTTATGTTCTAGATTATGATTTTGCAAATGTATGTTAGGATAGGTAAGTGACTTAGGTTAGGGTGTGTTTCAACTTGCACCAAAATTTGGGTTACATCACTGTTGTAGGAACAGTACTGTGTTGTAACCCGTGGACTCCCTGTATATGAATACAACTTTTAAAGGATCGATTTATCAATATTAATTTCAAGCGTGGAACAGAGGGGAACTCTCTCAGAGCCATGCAGCATCCTTAATAACAAGCGAAGGACCTTGAAGAGGGCCGAGTGACATCAACAGCATAGGAAGGGTAGAGTCAGGAACTGGGCTGCTTTTCTCAAAACCTTTTGGGATTTGCTAAGCAGCTTTTATGGCATAAGCGTACCAGTTAGCTTGTCAAAAGAAAAGCTGAAATCATTAACCTCCCAGGATGCTCCTATAGTGAAGAAACTAGGGAACAACATCTGTGACTTTGTAGTTCCTTAATAAACCCTCTAGCACCAACCCTGACAAAAACAATCCTAATGGAAAGGAGGCACGGGAGATGGTCCTGACCTTGTCTTGGTCAGGAAGGCAAGAGCTACCTCAGCTAAGTGGAGTTCACTAGAAGATACATAAGCAGGTGGATCCTGATGGGCCTGGAAATGATGTCCAAGTGGGCAAGTATGAATTTTAGGCCAGATAAATCCAGGTCAATGGTCCAGAGTAGAGGAAAGGTCATCAATAAGTTTCACTTGACAATACTATGATTCCTTCCATCACAATCAGGTAAGGTGTTCCCTGCATTCTGGAGGACAAAGCATTTATCAAAGTGACCACTTAAGAGTTAGAGGCCAGACTAGCAGCAATTCTTAAGTCATGCTTGCCAATCAAATTCAATGCCTGAATTTACAAGCACAATGTCCTTTCATGGATCTTGTGGCCTCTTGTCATCTATAAGGTCGCAATTTCTGCATTTTAGGTGTTTCAGAAGAGGGTCGGGAGGTTCCAGTGTACGTAAGTGCTTTGGATTGCCCCAAAGCCTGAGCAGCATTGCCCTGTACTGTAATAACGTGTTGAAGCTATCCATCAGGAACTCATACAAAGAGGTCAAGATGACTTGTACATGGAATGTGCTGGGAGTCTCAAGACTCTAAAGCAGGGGTCCTCAGTCATGGTCCTGGAGGGCCGCAGTGGCTGCAGGTTTTCATTCCAGTTTCCTAATTAGAAGGCAGTCCTTGCTGATAATGAAACTTGGTATTTAACTATTTATCTTGTTAGTGTTTTCATTCATTCAAGAGAAATTTTATTTGCACTGTAGATTTTCCTTCTCTGAAAGCATTATCCATGTGTTTTGTGAACCAGAACAGATTTGAACTTTGAACTTTGAACCACTGCGAGTTTTAACACACAGAGTAGCATTTCTGTCAGCTCGAAACACGGCTAGCCCATCTAGCTGAATGGCGGTGTCTGGAACTTTGTTGCTGAGCCACGTTTCTGTGAAAACTAAGACAAAACAGTCTTTAAACTTACACTGGGTATTTCGCTGGAGTTGAATGCAGTCCAATTTATTGTCCAGGCAGCAGACATTAGAAAGTAATATGGACGGGAGCGCTGGCCGGCTGGGGTTATCTTTTAGCCTAGCACGGACTCCCACTCACTTCCCGCCTCCTCGCGCACGGCCTCCGTGTGCCTCTCTTTCGCCTATTTGCATCAGGTGATGCCGGGGGCCAAAGATCCGGTTCTCGTAGCAGACTGAGGTCGCACAATTCATACCGCAGATCACTCTTTATGATTTTATATGAATATCGGTAGCAGAACACCAGACAACAATTAAAAGTTAAATGCACATGCTAAAAACTAAAATAGACAATTAAGGGTTCTGAATTGTAAAAGGCAAGATAACTAAAATTAGGCCCAAAAAAATAATTGCTTTAATAATAAATAAATGGGTTCTAATTAAGAAATTAGCTGAAGTGAAAACCTGAAGCCACTGAGGACCTCTGATCTACTATATAAAAAAAAATTTCTTTGATGAATGAAAGCACTAAGAAAGCATGTTGTTAAATACAAAGTTTCATTAACAGCAAGGACTGAATTCTAATTAGGAAACTGGCTGGAACGAAAACCTGTAGCCACTGCGACCCTCCAGGATCGTGATTGAGGATCCCTGCTCTAAAGTCTCTCATGCCAGCATTGAGGACAGATCAAGAAGGAAGTGGAGGGCGGAAGATGTAGTGGAGGATGCAAAGTCATGGATGAAACAGAGTTTGTTAGTGAAGACAGTGACTAAAAGTAAAGCTGGCATTGGTTGCACCTCCACACCATGATATCAAAAGGTCCAAGGAAAAGATAAGAGATAGCTGGTTCAGACAGTGGCACGTGAAATAGTCAAAGAAATGCAAGCCAGCAAAGAGGTTTTCCAAAATAAGAGCAAGGTATGGAATGATCAGTCTCTTGGCCAGAGCTCTGGAAAGTAGTTTCATACCATATTCAATTTTGATGTAAGTAGTCTGCGATATTCTACCATGCCCTTCTTACTTATTCTTCTGGGGAGAAGACATGCCCACTTTGTCTGAAGACAGGAACCTACTAGCATATTCTCAACTGCTATTTGAGATCCCCTTGCGAAGGGTATGACCAAGTTCAGAAGGTCATAGAAGGTACCATCTTTTTTTTTTTTTTTTTTAAAAAAAACAGTGGTTGGAGTGTCAATCCAGCCACCATTCCCCAAACTCTCCCTGTAAATTGGAGGGCCTGCTATAAATATATAGAGTAAAATGAAATTTTTATTTATCTCACTGACATGCAATATCACCATAATCTATTTGCTACAGCATGATTTTAATCTCAAATACTTTTCCTGTGTTCCCATTTGTGGACTGAAAACATTTTAATGGACTATTACCAAATTAAATTCTTCCCAATTAACTGATAATGCTATATTGCTCTGACAACTTTATTGTACAGTATATTCCACAATGGAAAAGTGTGTTACCATTATTTTATTTCTGATACACTGTGACGAAGAGAACATTACAGGTCTGCTACTTTACAAGTTGGATTTCAATCTAAAGGGATCAGTTGCCATCCTGGCTTAAACTGTGACCCTGTACAATAACTCATGTACATGCGCCCAAGAATTTGATAAATATATTAGGAAGTGGGACGATGGATTCACTTTATAAAGGTACATTACAAAGTCCTTTCGAAAAGTGCACTTTATTAACCTACACATAACCACATCTATTTGCTGTTGTATCAGTGCAAAACAGAGGTTCTCACCTGCAGAAATCTGTATCCATTTGACCCCATTAAGATCTCCACAGAGGGAACCACTCCATTGTGCACAAAACATTCTCTAGAGCAATCAGTGGAAAGAATAATAGTCCCAAGATATTTTCATATAACAGAGAATCCATAACATGTGCATAACATCTGTGTGTGGTGCTAGTGCTTTATGATTATTTTTTAAGAATGTTTGCACAAATCAGAGTAACTAAAAACTGTTTATGGCGAAATGCTTTATATAAAAAAAAAAAGAGTGTAAATGCCTAAAATGTACACAGATCTTTATAAGCAGAACCAAAGCTGATGAAACCATAAATAATCTTTGGTAAATAGGATATTTACAGTTTTTAAATTGTAGTTTCAGATATTCATCCTTCCATTATCCAACCCGCTATATCCTAACTACAGGGTCACAGGGGGCTGGGATTGGCTCCAGCAGACAACACAGGGTGCAAAGGCAGGAATTAAACTCCGGGCAGGGCACCAGCTCACCACAGTATTAAGTAATCACTAGTGGTAAATGTTTATCCAAAGGTAACAGTGCTTCTTTCATTCTTTTTTTGTCTACCCCAAAAGAGCACAGTAGTTAAAAGCAAGGTAAAAACTCCTTTGTAGAAGATGTGTAGTAGAATGTAGGCATGATGTTTCATTTCAACAACTCACACATCTAGTTTGGTAGTAAACAGGAAGTTGCAGCAGTTAAACGTCAAACCTAATAGGAAGCTGTATTTCTCAATCACACTCTCACAACCACAGCAACAACAATATAATACACTGAACACCAGTTTAATAATTGAAATGCTTGTTAATGGTTTAAAAAAAAAAAAAAAATACACACACACACACACACAACATGACATATTTGCTTACATACAAGCAAACAGCTTAGTTAACAGGGATGGACCTCTTGCATTTGCTGTAAATGTATAGCATTGAAAAGAGGTGGCTTCTGAGGCTAAACACCAAGTTTATTGAACCAAATAAAAAGCCAAATTTCCCCCTAGGGAAAAATGAATAGGCTATCTACTTATCTATCAAAATAAAACATCACAACTATGCCACTTTTTTATGAGAAGGAATTGAAAAAAAAAGTCACCACATGCATCACCAATTGTATTTATTTACTTAATATATACCATCATTTCACAGAAAACCACAAGGTTGTGCATGTTGTGGCTTCACAAATGCTTTGCTGCATACCTCGGTTGTAACGAGTGGTTATTTCAGTCAAAGTTGCTCTTCTATCAGCTTGAATCAGTCGGCCCATTCTCCTCTGACCTCTAGCATCAACAAGGCATTTTCGCCCACAGGACTGCCGCATACTGGATGTTTTTCCCTTTTTACACCATTCTTTGTAAACCCTAGAAATGGTTGTGCGTGAAAATCCCAGTAACTGAGCAGATTGTGAAATACTCAGACCGGCCCGTCTGGCACCAACCACCATGCCACGCTCAAAATTTCTTAAATCACCTTTCTTTCCCATTCTGACATTCAGTTTGGAGTTTAGGAGATTGTCTTGACCAGGACCACACCCCTAAATGCACTGAAGCAACTGCCATGTGATTGGTTGATTAGATAATTGCATTAATGAGAAATTGAACAGGTGTTCCTAATAATCCTTTAGGTGAGTGTATATATA
>JANRMT010062791.1:8858648-8886528 GCA_026402145.1 Polypterus bichir lapradei
AACTTGTTGCCAAAAAAAGATGCCAGGCGTCCAGCTCTAAAATGACATATGAGCAAAGACAACTGAATGATTTGATTTGTTATTGCTGAAAGGAACACATTTTATTTATATTTCCAGGTTTTGTTATGCAGCATGTTCATATTTGAATTTGTATAATTTTGACAGGATATATTTTTATGGAGAGCAAAATCTTTTGGGATATTTAAAATCTAAGTTTATTTTTTATATAAAATTACATAAGAGTAAAGAAATTTGAATGTTTGTTCTTTTAACGTTTACTTTATTTCTAACTTGTATAATTTAGACAGGATATATTTTTATGGAGAGCAAAATATTATAAGTTGTTTAAGGTTTGAGTTGATTTATTCAGGAATAATATTCCTGTCTGTTTTTACCATTCCTACCAAAGATATTTCTGTCGACTAAATAAAAATTCCTTCTATTTAAAATTTAAATAGAACTTGAACAAATACGATAGTTCATAATATCCACGCAGACTTGCACGTAAGAGCGGGAGTTATCCGTTTTAACAAGCAGCGTCTTGCACTGATACGAAATAGCTGTGTGTGTATATATGTAGATATGTATGTATATGTATATATATGTTTATATATGTGTGTGTGTATGTATATATATATGTATTTGTGTGTGTATGTATATGTATATATGTAGATATATATACACACACACACACAAACATACATATATATATATGTGTATATGTATAGATATGTATATATATATATGTTTATGTGTGTGTGTAAATATATATATATATATATATATATATATAGACAGCAACACTCACAACAGTGACAAAACAATTACATTGACAATCATGTTACGTTATTTTCAAAATGTTTCCTTTTCTTTTTCATTGCTTCTTTAACACACTACTTCTCCGCTGCGAAGCGCGGGTATTTTGCTAGTAAGTTATGAAAAAGAAAAGGGAACATTTTAAAAATAACGTAACATGATTGTTAATATACAGTAATTGTTTTGTGAGTGTTATTGAGTGTTGCTGTCATCAAGGATTTGATTATCATTATTTCTTTCAATCAGGTTCGTATTTATAGGATGTGTTGTGTTCAAGTTACATTCCGTGTTTGTCAATCGTTGTAAAGATAACAGGTTTCATTCATCGATTCGTTTCTTACTGCATCAATAAACAGCTCTTTGTCTTCTTTATCTGAGACCTAACACACCATGCACAGGTTTTTTTTTTTTTTACACTGTCTTCCTTTAGCGGGACATTGACTTTTTCCAACATGTGCTTTGTTTCCGCAGTAGCTGCACTTATGAATATGCTTGTATGTATCAGACGCTTCATATTTTTTTGCTGCCTTTTCAATTGTGTAATTCTGTTTTTGTTCAGCGCTCTTTGGAACTGTTGCTTTTTGTCTGTGCACTGCATCAGTTCACGTGAGCCACTCGGTGTACATGCATCGAAGTTTCCCAGCTGTGCTGGTGCCATGTCGTGCTATGTCCACGGCTGTATTTAATGTTAGCTAAGTCCCGGCACTTAAAACTTTCTCTCGCAGTTTCGCCGAGTTTGTGCCAAACACCACCCTGACCATTTCATCTTCCTCTGCATAAGCACAGTCCTTCACCCGTGAATATTTAGCGGCAGTGTTTCTATTGGATTGCCGCTGACGGACGGCCTTATACGGGCAGGTACTAAATTACAAACGCCAGCTGTAGCCTGTCTATGAACTTAATTTAAAGTTTAGGTTTACACTGTGCTTTGTTTCCGTAGTAGCAGCACTCATGAATATGGTTGTATACGTCACTCGCTCGCTTCTTATTGTTTCGCTGCCTTCTCAATTATATAATGCATGTTGTTTTCTTCAGCGCTTTTTGGAGCTCTTCCTGGTTTTCTACGTACTGCGTAATTACGTGGGAGGCGTGATGATGTCACACGAAACTCCGCCCCCCACGGCTTTCGAGCTCAACTCCATTACAGTAAATGGAGAAAAACACCTTCCAGTTATGACCATTACGCATAGAATTTCGAAATGAAACCTGCCCAACTTTTGTAAGGAAGCTGTAAGGAATGAACCTGCCAAATTTCAGCCTTCCACCCACACGGAAAGTTGGAGAATTAGTGATGAGTCAGTGAGTGAGTGAGGGCTTTGCCTTTTATTAGTATAGATGCAAAATTGTGCTGCACCTAAAAAAAAATACTTATGAATATATTTATTCATGGTACTTGCTACTATAGCTAGCATTGCTGTTCAAGACCTCTAGGAACACACACTAATCTCCTGACCTGGCTACTGTCTACTGTATAAGCTGTGAACGGAACCCGAGCACAGACAGGCAGACATGTTGTTTTCCACCACCACACGTTTATTTACAAATCTATTTACAAGTTATTAAGTGCACACACAAACCCCCAAAGTCCTGGCCACATACTATGCCTTTCTTCGGGCCGCCTCCACTCTTGCTTCTCCTGCTTCATCCTACTTCCACCCGACTTTAGCCCAGAATGAAGGGAGGCGCCCCCTTTTATCTACACCCAGATGTGCTCCAGGTGCTTCCCGGTAATCTTCCACCGACACGCCCCCGTGTGGCCAAAGTGCCGGCTGTACTCCCGGAAGCACTCCGGGTGTCCCTGCTTTTCTTCCCCCCAGCACTTCCTGGTGTGGTGGAAGTGCTGAGGTCCAGGGTCTCCAAGGCCTCGGGGCGCCCCCTGGCGGTGACCACCGGCCCCTACAGGGATGGGCTTCCATGCCCTCTACCCGTGGCCCCCAAAAGCACCAGGGTGGCAGCCCCCACGTGGTCCAAGGTGGGCGCACACCCTCTTCCGGTCCTTCATGGCGTCCTGGCTGGGTCGTCGCCCCTGGCATCCCTGACAATCCACATTATTCCCAGGTCCTCATGGGTTCCATCTGGAGACTTTGATTTGCTATACATATCAGTGAATCTAAATACGCCTAAACTGACAAAGTATAGGTTTATTAAAATGTGAGATGGATAATAGACAGAAATGTACAACTGAAAATTGCCATTCTTAATTTTTAAAATATTTGCATTGGGCCAAATCACATCTACTTTTTCTCTCATGTGTTCACTTTTAGTGTGGAGATTTGTCTTAATCTGTTTTAGTAATCACGTGTATTTCAGTCAAGGAAAACCACAATGCGTCAGTAGGTCCACCTAATATCAGCTAGAGGTCACTCAAGATATGGGGCAGTTACAGTTGCTCTTTCCAAAGAAACAACCCAGACCTCCTCTTCATTGGCTTCATAAGCACTCATAAATACCTAATGATTTTCTCTTAATTGAAAAAATGAAAAATGCAGAATATAAGGTTACTGGGTGATGCTCTTATTTCAGTAAAAATAATGTTATGTATTTCAAAAATAGATTGGATCAATTAAAATGAATTTCAGATAAAAGAAATTTTCTACTATATAACCATTTTCTACTGTTATCCCAGTTTTTTTTTATCCTGCAAGGAAAATTCTCAATCTGAAAAGTAGGGCATTTATTAATAGTGCAATGTAGAGCAGTTTAAATGTGTTAAAGCTAAGGCTTTGCACTAAACAAGCATACTGCTCAAAAGGAAGGCTTAATCTCTACAATGTATTCAAAGTGAAGCCTCATGAATAGCAAGGTTACTACATATCAATCTTAATGCACTAAAGTCACCTTTGATTCTTAATCCTCGTTTAAGATTTAATTCTATGTCAGCAGGTGCAAAATATATAATTTCCAGGTGTAATCTGTACTGCGCAACACTCTCTTAGTCAATATTGGCTTGTCAGTGGTGAAGTTTCAAAAATTATTCACTGCATTCTGACAGGAAAAGCACATTGCATATGCATGTTAGCAAAAGGTTATGTACTGTATAATGGTTAATTTCATCTGGAGCAAAAGCTATCCAGGGAAATATAAAATTAGAATGACTGTAAATGAGGATTGGGAACTCATTGTAACTTAAGAACCACCAAAAATCACCAATCAGAAAAGATAACATTTTTAGCATCAATATAATGTGTGCTACCATATTAGGAGAAAAAAATCCATAAAGGTCTGCTACCTTCAACTAACTGCAAAGGGACACTTAGCTAATTCTACTTTTTGTGAGGCATATAACTGAATAGATATGCCAATCAGTGCCATCTTTACATCACAAGTTTTGTTCACTTTTAAGACTTTTAGAAACCAATTGAAACAGAATAATGAAAAAGCTATATCTGATTAGAGCATATGCATTTTGACAGCATGCCAACAGAAATTTGAACTTTGAAACAGAAAAGCATAAGAAATTAAGTAAGTAAAAGTTTGTTTCTTATGCTTCCCATTTAAATAGATAGTAAATGATCTTCTTTATGAATGTGATTAAGACTCATACTATAACTTCATTCCATAACCATGAAAACAATTCCATGCAGGTGAGGAACAAGGATGCTTTAGTACTGTACAGTGCAAGATACATTCAAGTAACTTAGCACAGCACTCAAGGATAGTACTGTAAAAGATGCCTAGTTAGCGAGTTTCATTGAAATGAAAGAGCTACGTCATGAAAAGTCAGAAATGTAGTATTTAGACCTGAGATGAAATGTACATCCAGAATCAATATTAACATTCAGGATTAATTTGTGACTATACCCGTGAAGAATATTTGCACAGTTTGACTGCAAGGATGATTGGAGAACACTCTTTATATCTAGCAAACTGATTATAAAAAGCCCTCATGCAATACCGTCAGAAATACAACTATTCATAAATACAGAGCAGCAGTTACCTGTTTGGCAAGGTTGTCAGTTGTATATCTGCAAAGAAAATTTAATGATTATAGTACCATCAGTTTCATCTGTCATTCTTCACCTCTAAAGCAGCAAGTTATTTTGACATGCCCATTGGTTGTTAGTGTACTCCAAAAATCAGTTGTGCACACAAGCTTATTTTCTGTGGTTAGGGGGAGTTAAGGTTGTTTTATCTTCGTGCTACTTTTAAACAACATGACAGTACTTACTGATGGAAAGTTTTACTCTTTCTCCAGGTAAATGATAAGCTGCTAAAATGTCCATAGATTGCATTAATTGGTAACTTGTCTCTTTATATCATGGGCAATTTTGTATTGCTGTTGATAGGGCAACCCTGCAAGCAGCATGTTTGTTTATTTTTTATTAAATGATTTGTATATGTGCTATTTTAATATTACAGCACCCGCAGTGTTTCCATGGAAGTTCATACACTTCTCAAAAAAAGGTAATTTTAAGCATTCTTAGGGAAGTAAAGCAATCTAATCTGATGTAATACAGCTGCATGTAGGTTATGTAAATAACAAATATGTCAGGGTGCTCACTAGTGGTATTTTCAAACACACACATTTTATATAGACACTTTGTAGCTGCATTAATATGCCAGAGGAATATTTCCATATAGATCATACTTACACACACCATGTCTTTTTATTTTTGCCATGAGCTGTAATTAACTAACAGTTATGGAGGATAGTAGCGAGTTAATTTCTCACTTGGAAATTTGTACATTCATATACTTAGACATTTCAGCCCCAAAATTTTGTCAAATGCAAAACACTTTAGTTGTACTACTTTAAAAAGCATTTAGTTCGACATTTGGGTGATATTATTTTCTAATAAATACAGCCTTGACGCAACTCTGAAAAAAAATGTACTCTATACATAAAACGTTAATTGGTACAATTGGCTATTAACCCTATACCCTTTGAGAGAGACAGTTATCCTTTATCTGAAATTCACTTGCCAGTTACCAAATTCCACATTGTACCATTTTGGTACTTGGCTAGATGTCAAGTGCAGTGGTCAAAGTGTTGATACAAAATTAGAAAAGAAAGTCTGTTATGCCATCTGGTGGTTAACATCCGACATGCTAAAAAGTCCTCCTTTTCTTCTGCTAATCTCTTTCACTATGTCTTTCTGACAAACACTCTTCTTCAGGTTCATTATATATTTGTATCTAGATTCAAGGACTGTTAAACAGAATATGAGTTATAATCCAATAAAAAAATTGATAATTAATATGCATTATTTCTTAAACATATACTGGCTTTATACTTAAATGAATAAAACTATTTTTTTATTTCCTCCCTATTTAGGCATTTTTAATTACAGTCTTTTCATTAACCTAACTGACTCCTAATAACATGTTTCTTGCTTTGTATTTCTTTTCTTGTTGGTTAGAGACATGACAATAAGCTACAGATATATGCCTTGTTTAGAAGCAACTTTATTTATTGACAACATTCAAAGCATGGGATTCTAATGTGATTAAACATGAGTTCTGAGTATTTGTTCTTGATCAAAATCATATAGATTAACCAAAGATGACCCAGCACCTCTGAATAAACTAGGTGTTCAACAGTAGGGGGAAAGCAGCTTGTTGACCAGGGTCTGCAGGACTCTGAACAAATCTTTATCCTCATATGTGATAGTTCTGTATTTACTGAGTGAGATAGTATATTCTTGCATTTTGCTTTGTACTTTTTACTATAACTATTGTACAGTACTACTGTATTTTTTTGCTGAGGTAGCAATGATGGATTGGCCATCTAGCTCTGTGAAGAGGGATACTTGTGTTCTGTTTTGTGCATTGTATGTACCCCATTTTTGACACCCATTACACACCCAACCTACCTTGAAAGGGTTTTCTTTCTGAATTGCCTTTCTTAGGATTTTTTTCCCCCATTTTTATTTCCCCTACCACGGTATTTTTGGGAGTTTTTTTGTTAGTGAATCAAGGCAGGGAAGGTGTCAAAAAATTGGGCCAGTTAAAGCCCATTGCAGCACTACTTGTGTGATTTTGGACTATAAAAGAAATAAATTGTTGTTGTATTGGAGAAGAAAAAAAAAAAAAAAAAAAAAAAAAATCACACCCGACAATATTGATGAATCAAAACAGTGATATAGGTGAGGGACATACTTAAGTATTATTAGATTAGTTCTCTGACTGACACTCACAAAATGTTACTGGTAGGTTATTTTTTATAAATAAAGTAATATGCAAAAACAGTAACACTGTATATCATTTTAAAATTATAAACTATGAGGAAAGACCAAACTTATGTACATGATCTAATTGTTGTCTTGAGCCTTAATGATCACTTTACACTTTTATACAACACTTTTCCCATATAAAACACAACCCTAGGGCACTTTGTCTATCTGTCTATGACACAGATGCACTTTCAGACATGAGCACACTATAAAATAGATTGGAGCACAGGCATTCCTGTCTTACACCTAATCTTAAAATTTAGTGTTTGCAGAGGCCATAGCCTAACAGCATTAATTGCAATTAAGATTATTATTTTACGCTGAAGCACATGTAGGTTATGTTAAAGAGTCAGAGGTGGGCAATAAAATTCCAGCTTAGTGGTTGAAAATGCCAGGGCATCATGCCGCACTACTTTTGTACATTGTTTTCTGCAAGAAATCTACATAAAGCATAGGGATTACTGATTTGTCTTAATTACATATTTTAGTGTCAGTTAAAAACAAGAAGATTAAGATCCCTCTACACAAAAAAATATTGAGGCTGCACAAATATAGAACTGGGGAACCTCCACGACTGGATGCTAAAGAAAGACCATCACCCAAAATCCATTACAGTACATACAAGATACAATAAGTGCACCTTCTTCTGGTCAATCTGACAAGAACAAATGGTCTTGAGCACTAAGTATAAATGAATAATGAAGCTAAGAGCTAATGAGTTGATTTGTTTTGTTTTTAAACAATTAGATATATGGCATTACATATGAATTTTCTTATCCATACCAACAATACTGAATATGTTATGAAATTATTGTTTAATGCTGTTATATAATTTATGACAAGTATAAATTAAAGAGACAGCCATAAGACAGCATGTTTGTCAAACACTATTTGAAGGATCTACCATCCTGACTTTGTGTAGTTTAATATGCAAAACATTTTCAAAACTGTTACCCTAGAAGTAGGACATAGTTGTGAGATATATATATATATATATATATTAGATAGATATAGATATATAGATAGATATAGATATAGATACACACACATACATAAAACAGAAGAGCAAAGAGAAAAAAGGTCTCCAAAAATGGGGATATAAAAAGCAATATTATTATTGTTAACTTCATGAGCAAATAATATAATCAAGTTCTCCCTTGTTAGGAATATTACTGATGCTGTTAAACTGATACTAACAGCTAACCTGGTATTCTTTAATGAAAATGAGCAGCACTGATACAAAAGACAACCATAATAAAGAAACAACACTGTCAACAGAACAGATAACTGCTTCAACACCCAATCTTTTGCCTTGGCAACACTAAATTTAGATACAGGCATTGCTAATACCCGGTTTGTGTCAAAGCAACTAGACCCTCAAACATCAGTCTGACAAATCTAAATAGCTTTTACTGAACACTAAAGGACAAAAAAAGAAGAGAAGAAAAATAATTGCTTTATTATAAAGTTAACTTCCAAATGCTAAAAAGAGGTTTTTAATACGTTCACCATACATGTGTACACAAATACTTAAAAAAAAAAAAAAAATAATAATAAAAAAGAAATACCTACTGCCAGTTCACTTTAACATTCAACTTGCAGAAGAAATCTCCGATATTCCTGTTCAAAAATCTGCATTTGTATAGAGGCACTGTATCTTTACTAAGCAGCAGTTATTACACTACTATTTGCCTTTACATAAAAAAATCAATTTTAACTGAATTTGGCAAAGCTTTATGCTTTCAAACAGCATATGACAATCGACATTAACAATTTACTTACACGAGTTTTCCATTTCTCCATCTAAAAGCACAAATGATTTTTTTCAGTAATTTGCTCAGATCTTTTCTTTCTCTCTTTTTTCTTCTGTATCCTCTTTCTACTGTGAAGCACAGGCCCCTCCTCCAAGTATTGAGCTCTGCCTAACACTTGGTGCATTCCTTTTGCATTGACTGCAGTAAATACAACCAGGAAATTTAGATCTCCAAGGATGACAAACAGCCATTAGTTCCATTATTAGCTGTTTAAGGCCTCACAAACCAATCAAGTATATGCTTTAAACCACCAGAGATTATACATACAGTTAAGAGATGCTGAAGAGACACTACACTGATCCTTGAACAAACATCCCAAAAAGTTTTTTTTTTCCTTTAAAAAATCTGCTACAGCGTTTATACTACTCTGTTGAAGCTTTTCACTTGCTGTTCTCAGTCTTTTAACATAGCCCTGCATCAACAGTATTATAAGTGTATAAATATTTAATAGCTTTAAAATGAAGATTATACATTTGCAGTGGGGATGAATACTTCATTCATTTATACATTATGAATCTTTAAGTGGAAGGTGGCCTTGGTTACTGGTATACCCCACACTTATAATACCACAGTTTTAAACTTAATTGTACTTGGGCATTGTTGACTGGCTGCCACCCATTTTGTGGTGTGTGTGCTCCTATTGTATCGCTACTGTACCTCTTGCTGTTCGAACAAACAACAGATGACTGAAACCACATTCAATAAAAAACAGAATGTTGAATTTCTTCAATCCATCCATTTATTTAAGCTATTCTCATTTCCTAAAAAGTTGTGTGGTTGCCATGGAGATTCATCAGGCACAGAAACAAAAAAATAACAAAAAACAAATCTATATTAAGTTTTTAGGTCTCTTAAAAGTGGTCATATAAGCAAGTTATACATGCTGTGACCTCTAAGGGACATTGCAGTGCCCCAAATAAAATTGCACAGGCACAAGTCCCAATATAATAAAAGGGTTTATTAGCATTCAATTACCTTACAACAGGTTTCTCAATTCTCACAATGATTATTTCCTTCATCATCTTCCTCTTCTCCAGGCCGGCTCCATTCTCTTCCACACAACTCCTACTACAGTGTCCAAGATTGGGTGGCTTCTTTTATCTATGGCCCAGAAGTACTTCCAGTTCTAGGATTCAGCACACTAAAAGCACTTCTGGGTCAACTGGAAGTCCCAGAAAGTAGGGACCATGCATCCCAGCATCTCCCCCTGTCAGCTTCCATTGAACCCAACAGGGCTGTCCCACTGGACTACAAATCCCAACATACCCTAGGGGTGTCTATGTGGGAATCCCAACCCCAGGATACTGCCATCTGGTGAACTGAGAGAGAAAATGTTCAGCCATACTCCTCTCCCCTAGTCCTTCCATTTCACTGGCCTCCCTGTTGGGTAATGATCCTTATTCAATCCCAGTCGGGACCCTAGTCCATGTGTGTCATCCATTACAATACATAAATAATAAACATACATAAGTATTTTATTACCTATCTAGATATATTATAATATCTCTCTATTATTAAAAAAAAAAAAAATCTTGGAAGGGAGATGAGATGTGATCTTCTCGGAAGACACTTTGACGTCCCACGAGACAAAAGGACAGCTGCTGTACAGGCTTTTAAATGACTGACGCACAGTGCAACAAGCAGAACACGCCAGCAGCAAGCCAACAGATGATCTGAACGCATCTACTTAGCGTGCGATTAGCCCCCCCCCCCCCCCTTCACAACGTGAACAGCGTTAAATGTCGCGCGAGAGAGAGACTTTTAACATGAGATTCTTTCAAGTCACGCTTTACTTACAACTATTTTCAAAGACGATCACGGTCATCTAACCTTAGTTGTGTGAATGCTTTTGTCAGACACACTTCCTGCGCTCTAAGCTCTTATAAATTTTATCAGGACAATAATTTTATATGTAAGAAGATGACACATCAACGACTAAGTGAAGAAGAAAGAGCATGGACAAACATTCAAAAAAGTAATTTTATTTATTTTAGAGAAAGAAACGATATTCACTCACAGGCAGTTAAACGCTGCGTTGTCACGATGTAAGTTCAAACACGGAATCAAAATTCACTGAGATCTTGCAGAAAAGTTAATTCCAAATATTATTTTTACAAAAGTAAAAGTAAAAGTGAAAAGAATGCATATGTAACAATTCCAATGAAAATAACAATCTCTTTAAATTGTATATCCATGAAACCAAACCCGGGGGTGAGCAAGCGAAGACCCCTACTATAATATTACTATTAAGCAGGCAAGTACTGGGTGAGCATGAAGTGGCACACAAATGTTAGGATATCAGAACACATTGTTAACGATCAAAACATTTAATACATTGCCCGGCTTTCTATTTGTGACTCTTTGCCTTATTAGAATAGTTTTGTGCCATGACTTTGTGGTTGGGTATTCTTCCAGTCTCCAAAGCATCACACAGCATCTTTCTTACTTTCTCTCACTACCAATTCACCACACTACTTTAAACACACAGTTTCCAGGCACAGACTCCTTTTAAACTCTATTCTGAGCTCAAAAAATGCTTAACAGGGCAACACACTGCCCTGCTGTCCTGTGGCTTAGGTCTCCATCTCCCAGTCTACTTCTGGGTTACTATAAATTTATCACATCATACCAACATCCATCTTCTAAAACTAGCATGCAGAACTGCATTTACATATGCATTTCCCTATTCCTTCTGAAATCTCTCTCTCTCTCTCTCTCTGTCCCTTGTCAATCTCTTCCACACTGTCCTGTGTTAACATGATGTCATGATCAGCAGGAATTCTATTCCAACTGCAAAGATATTACCATTTATTTTGAAGCAGCACTGGGACCACATGTTATTCTGCATTACTCACGAAAGAAGCTTGTTCGTCAGAAACCCTACCACAGTCTGCAATGATATTCAGCTAACTATGAAGATGTAAAACTATTATAAACATGGGAAACAATACTCCGTTGTGATACAGGGTTGACTGGAAGGTACTCAGAGGGTCAAAATACTGGAAGAACAGTTAATGAGGACACCCCTTTAAGATATACATGGTCCTCTCCTACCACCTGACATAGAAGTGATGAGAAGAAAAAAAAAAAAATTTAAAAGTGCTTGCTAATGCAAGACAGTGGTAAGCCAGCCTATGCAACAGTCTGGTAAGAACCCTGCAAGAACAACCCCAAAGTGGTCTGTAGAGTTTCATTTACTCTGTTCTACAGTTTAATTGTACCTTTTGTTCCAAGATGCTGGGCCCCACTGTTTGTCATTATTCAGCTAATAAAAACCCTCATGAAAAATATTTTATGTTATATTCCTAAGCTTTCAGCAACCTACCAGGTGTCTTCAGAGGGAAATGATTAGACATACAGGAATCAAAGGCAATATATAGCAGGCAAAGGTTGGTGGTGGATAAATAATGTGGGGTTCGAAAAGGTACAGTATTGGTCATAAAGTCTTTTTAAACCATGCATATGGTGGGTTCTAGTCCAAGAGTCTGTTAATGGCATTTTCATTAGAGAGCCAAGACTCATCCAGCTCTCTGGCAGTCTTAGTATTGGTCCTGAATTTTACTTTCAGTGTCCCAGTTAAATGTCTGTCCGGTGGAACTTGTATTTAACATATGACTTAGATTATTCTGTTAATTGTGCTGAGATGGCATTACAGTGCCTGAATAATATATCCATATTTGATGATGAGATCATAGTCTCATTTGATGTTGTGTCGTTATATACTACAATACCAATTGTTGTTATCTGGACACACAGACTTTACTGACAAAGCGAAGCAACTACCCCATGATAACAGGACAAACGAAGCTGGCCACTAAGGACGTAATGGATCTGGTAACAATTTATCAAAAAAACCCACTTCCATTTTAAAATACTGTAGAAATAAGATATACCAATGGGATCTCCGTTACCAGGACTCTTAGCTGAACTGGTTATGCAGTGATTTGAAAGTGCGGCTCTAACTCAGTTCAAACTTAAACTGTGGATAGGCTACATACACAACATATTCGTCATATCAAAAAGTAACCAGCTAAATGAATTCTACAGCCACATCAACTCAGTATTCAGCACAATCTAATTCATGATGGAAAAATAAATGAATGGACGTGTCAATTTCCTTGACATTTGCATTGAGGTAACCACTCAGAGTTTTATGCAGACAAAAACACTACAATTTTTTAGAAACCACCCTTTATCACATAAAGGAGTTGTTTTAGGACTTTTTTCAAAAGCATTAACACCCATTGTGACATAATGGACACAAAAAAAAGAATGAAAGATGTTAACATCTGTTCACATCAAAAGGCTACCCCAAGACATTTATTAAACAACTAGCAAAATACCCGTGCTTCGCAGCGGCGAAGTACTGCCTTAAAATTTTTAAGAAGAAAATTGAACCTTTTTAAACTGAGGGAAAATATACCAATAATTATTTGTTAAGGATCTCTTTGTATACCACATTGTCATTTCGGCCCTCCGGTTGTAATATGACCAAGCTGTGCGCTGAGCTTACTCTTGACCATGCAACGTACAGTTGGCCATGTGAAAAGTAATCTTGTTTCAAATCTCACAGCTTGGATTGCTGCTGTCACAATCGGTTTGAGTTTCATGGTTTGTTTCAATTACGACAGTATTTGCAGGACTTGTGTTGAAGTGACATTCGGCATCTGTCAAGTGTTGTAAGCATACAACAGGTTTCATCGATAATTTCACATCCAGCTTTTGAGAGTTTAAACAAACATTCATAAGCATCAAAGTGTCCATTACTGAAATCGTCACCTGTGAATCTAAGATGTTTAAGAAGCATTGGCGGTTGTCGAAAGGTGTAAAATATTTGGCCATTTCGGTACACTTGAAAGCAACAACCGAACAATTCAGCGACAGACATCAACTCACATGCAGAACCATAGGTGAAGGGTTTAAGCATTTCACTCTTATAGTGCTTGTGCTACCGTCATCAGTCCACACCTTGGACCTGTCCCAGTCATTCAATACATAAGACACAATGTTCCTCCGGATATCAAGAGTGAGCCTGATATGGCCGTGCAATATGTAACAAAGAGAATGGAAAAGGTAGGTGCCATCTCCGGGCATGGAAACCACTCGGTAAGTGAC
Organism: Polypterus bichir lapradei; assembly: GCA_026402145.1. Taxonomy (NCBI): domain Eukaryota; kingdom Metazoa; phylum Chordata; class Cladistia; order Polypteriformes; family Polypteridae; genus Polypterus; species Polypterus bichir. The sequence continues at coordinate 8,872,567 of JANRMT010062791.1, forward strand.
AGTTCTTTGATCGATGGTGATCACCTCGACAGACATGTTAATAGGGGTATGGTTGGAGCGATAAATGAAATGGGTAGCTGAACAATGTAAAGAAAGTCTAAAATACCTACACAATAACTATAATCGTAATAAACGAACAATAAAACAGCGGAGAAGCCGTGGATTAAATAAAAAGGCTGTAGTTATCAGCAGGGAGACTTGAATCCCGTGGCGAAGCAAGGAAGGGAATGTAGAGTCCGGAGCGACAGACGGCCCTATATAGGCAGGCAGCCAACAACGTGGGAGGCGTTGGGATCGGGGACCCAACGCCGCCTCACACGGTGACCGAGCTGCAGGCTATGGACGTATATACGTACGTAAGTAGGATTCAGTTAGCGATGGGAACCCGCGTACCAAATATCTTGAAGATGGGCCCATAAGTAACAAAGACTGTTGGAAAGTTCAATATGGCGGCTGACAGTGACGTCATACCACCAAAATAAGTATGTACATTGGTTTCGGTTAGCGCAGGGAAGCTGCCTACCAAATTTCGTGAAGATGGGGCCATAAATAAGAAAGTTCAACATGGCGGACGTTGTCGACCGTTACGCGTAGAATTTCGAAATGAAACCTGCTTAACTTTTGTAAGTAAGCTGTAAGGAATGAGCCTGCCAAATTTCAGCCTTCTACCTACAAGGGAATTTGGAGAATTAGTGACGTTGAAAAGTTCAATATGGCGGCCGACAGTGGCGTCATACCACTGAAATAAGTACGTACATCGGTTTCAGTTAACGCAGGGAAGCCGCCTACCAAATTTCGTGAAGATGGGGCCATAAATAAAGTTCAAAATGGCGGATGTTGGCAATCGTTATTACCGTTACACGTAGAATTTCGAAATGAAACCTGCTTAACTTTTGTAAGTAAGCTGTAAGGAATGAGCCTGCCAAATTTCAGCCTTCTACCTACACGGGAAGTTGGAGAATTAGTGATGAGTGAGTGAGTGAGGGCTTTGACTTTTATTATTATAGATGACTATATAGGAGACAGCCAAATTAGCTATGTGAAGCAGTGCAGATCAAAAACAAACTTTAAAGAGCTCTTTGAGAGTCACAAAATACATGCAACTATGAAATAACAACAAAAGATTTACTACTACTTACAAAGTGATCCTATGTTACTGAAGGAAGTGCAAACCATCTTCATGGATTGGAAACAAAAAAAAAAAAAGACATACCAAGAGCATTAAGCAGGACTTAAAAAAAAAAAAAAAAAAAAAATGCTGTGTGGTGTGGCAAATTAGTGCCCTAAAGAGTGGAACTCTGTGAGCACAATGATAGATATATTTACTTATTGCTAAGTTAGGCACATTTATTGGTTGCAGCAATAATACAGGAAGGAAGAAAACCAATAGGCGAATAATTCCAGTATCACTTCTCTCACAGTTTCTATGTAAAGTGTATAATTTTATGGCTGGCAGGGATGCCGAAAGTATGTGATAAACAAAAGGCATATGGCCTTAGCAAACTGTAATGGCTGGTTTTGGCAATTTCTGCAACAATTATTTTTCTATGGCCCTTAACCATAAGCAAGAATGGCCTCAACTCGTTCAGACATAAATTGCTGGATGTATAAATATATGCATACATACACAAATTACAAAATTACTTATAGCCATCTAATGTGGTTTAAATATAATTAAACAACATAAATGCATGATGCAAGTTATCAGTTAACTGAGGGTGCATCAGGATAAGCTCAATGACCTTCTCCTTGTACAGTACATTATGTGAATGGTGGCATTTTCATTTGTGGTGCATGTAGTAGACAGTAACACTTAACTTTCTAGGAAAGAATTACATAGCAAAGTCCTACCATCGTGTAACTACGATTCCACACTCATCAGGAGAGACAGACTTTCGCCCCACAGCATAAAAACAGTAAATGAAGGCTAGCTGTACCATGTATTTGATGACCTTAATGAATTCATAACATGTAAGGTTTCACATATTCCATCCAAATTGGCAAGTTTGAATTGTATTTATTGATAGATTTCAAATTTAGTAAAATACAAATGAGAAAACAAATGTGTTGCACACGCTTGATGTCTATGTAGGAAATGTATCCTGAGAAATAATATAAATGGAAAAAATTTTGATTGGGCTGGTGCTTTATAAAAATCAATGTTTCAATCCATAGTACATACTATAGATATACTGTTAAGGACGTGACATGTTTTTTTTTTTTTTTTATTCCTGAAATGTTTACTTTTTCAAAATGTTTTGTTTGAACTCTCAAGGGAACAACTTACAACAACATCATCTATTTATGCAGCATATGCTCATACAAACAATGTTGTTCAAAGTGCTTTACAAGACAACAAAAAGAAACGTATATGAAATGAAAACCATAAGATTAGGCAATAATATTAAAGAATAAGTAACAAATAAAAAGTTAAGGTCAAATGGCCAGTAGCACAGAAAGAAAATAAACATACTTCAGTTAGGCTGGTGAAAAAACAAAATCTGCATGGTTTCCAAGTTCAAAAAGACTGCCCAACCCCCACTGGGCATTCAACCTAATAACGGTAAAACTGGTGAGATGTGCTTAGATTTTCTTGTTCTAGTTAAGATTCTGGATGCAGCATTCTGAACTAATTGCACTTTCTTAGGTAGTCTTGTTAGGAGTGCATTACAGTAATCTAATCAGCTAAAATCAAAAGCGTTAACTAATTTTTCAGTGTCTTGTAAAGTTATAAGAGGTCTAACATTTGCTATATTCCTTAAGTAGAAAATTCAAACCTAGTAATCTGGTTAATATGTGATTTAAAGTTTAGGTCAGAATCAATACTGACCCCTAAATTCTTTTCCTCTGTCTTGACTTTTAAGACTAACGGATCAAGTATATTTCTAATACTGTCATTATATGCATGTTTGCCAATCACTAAGATTTTCATATTCCCCTTACTGAATTTGAGAAAGTTATTACAGTACTCATCCAATTGGAAATGCTGCTAACACATTGAATCAGAGAGCCAACAGCATCAGGGTCATCATGAACTATAAATAAATACAGCTTATGTCTCATCTGCATTGCTGTGGTAACTCACCTGGTGCTTTCAGATAATCTGACCTAATGGAAGCATGTAGATTGAAAAAAAAACAGCAGACTCAGAATACATTCTTGTGGTACACCATATAAAATATAATGCATCTCCAAAGTTCAATAACTAACAAAGAATTTTCTACCTGTTAAGTAAGACTGAAACCAATTTAAGATACTGCCAGAGAGACCCACCCATTATTTAAGGCAATTTATAAGAATACTGTGATCAATGGTGTCAAAAGCTGCACTCAAGTCTAAGAGAACAAGAACAGATATACAGCCTATGTCCACATTATTCTTCAAATCATTTACTACTTTAACCAGTGCAGTTTCTGTACAGTGATTTGCTTTAAAACCTGACAAACTTGTCAAGAACAGAATATTTAATCAAATAATAATTTAGCTGCTTAATTACTGCCGTTTATAGAATTTCTTAAGAAAGGCAGGTTAGAAATTGATCTAAACTTGTCAAAAACAGAGGAATTGTGATTATTTTTCTTGAACATGGGTTTAACAACTGCAGACTTAAGACAGTCAGGGAAGACCCCCTTATCTAATGACAAGTTCACTATGTCAAAAACACTATCAATCGGCACATCTGAGACTTGTTCAAAAAATCCTATTGGTATTGGGTGAAGGACGCAGGTGGAGAGTTTCAGTTGATAAATTATTCTGTGTAGTTTCTATTCCAATGAAAGAATTTAAATTGCTTAAAAGTGAATGCTGGGTTTCAATCAGATTAACTTTGGATGATGTACTATATTATTTTTAGTATTTACAGTATTTTGTATTTAAAAAATATAAAAACCTGACAAGTTTCACTAGTAGTTTTTAGGATGCATTCCATTAAGTGAGCTGGGTTAAGAAGATGATCAATAGTTGAAAATAAAACTCTTGGATTACCAGCATTATCATTTATAATTTTAGAGAAATAGGCCTGCCTCTCAAGGGGGACTGTGTTGTTATTAAAGGCTTAAATAACTAAATATATTTCATAGTGAGCTATCAAGTTTACTTTTTCTCCATTTACACTCCACTCTCCGGCATGTTCCCCTTAAATCGGATACTCTGTCTTCCAATGTAATAGTTCTGGACCATTTCTTAACTGTTATTTCAGAGGCCACTATGTCAGCTGCACCTCTCACCTTAGCATAAAAATTTTCCACCTTACCATTAACGTTGTTAGCACTACTGAGGTAAGCACTACAATTGGACCGATTGTTTAGAATATTAGCAAACGTTTAAGATGAAGACATATCAAAATAAGGTTGTTTTAGCAAAACACTTTAGTTAGTTATCAGTATTTCTACATTAAATAATATGCAAAAGTCTGATATACCAATATCTACAACCTGCTCACATCAACTTTTAATCCTTTTGAAATCACTAAATCCAGTGTATGTTCTCCCTTATGTGTGAGTTGGCTATTGTGCGGTCTAAGATAAAAGGAGTGCAATAAGTTCATGAATACTCTTGATTTCACACTAGTTTTCCACATGAAAATTAAAATTGCCTATAATTAGGAACCTGTCAAAGTTAGTTATTTTTATAGATACGAAGTCTGAAAATTCCTCAATAAAAGACATTTTATTTTGGCAGTCTATAAATGGTCAATATGAGAGACTGGGACACTCCTTGGAGAGAAAAAAAAAATAAAAAACGCAAGATACTCAAAAGATGCGAAGGTACCAAAACTGGCAATTTACAGTTTAATCTGCTTGAATAAATACTCACTAAACCGCTGTCTTTTTGCCTTGGTAAGCCGAATTAGCAAAGCTGCAATTTGAAGGAGCTGCTTTAATTAACACGGCTGCACCATCTGAGCCGAGCCATGTTCCACTTAGTCGATTTTCCTATCACTGATGAGATCGTTAATGTGAAATTTCTTTCTGGTTAACACTCTAATATTTAGGAAAGACACATTAAAGCTTCCCTCATCCTAACACTTCAGTGAGCCTGTCATCAGAAATACATGAAAAACTTATTTTTAATTTAAATCTTTCATCTATTTTATGTTCGTATAACATTCTAATGAAAGAGATCATACCCTGCAGCGATGTTTCAGTTTTTTGGGATGCAGTGCCACTTTATTATTACCTTATTAGTAATACCTACTGGTTTTCCAGTATGTCTGTTGGTCAAAGCAAATATCTTAGCTTTGAAGGAATTTGGGCTATCTTGGCAAGAGTCATACAAAATTGATGAGAAACCATTCAGCATCCCACAGACACTTAAACTTTTAATTTTATCAACTACAGTCTAAACTAATTCCATTACTGGTTATTATAGTAGATTCAATTATAAATCTGGACAATTACTGAACTTGCAGTACATATATCTTACTAGGTTTTAATGGAGTTTTCATTCAAATTGTTCAAATGACAGTCACACATTCTATAGCTGACATTTATTTGTGCTCCATCATCTTACATCCTTGACAAAGGTACTCATTTTAACAAACATCACACCACTATAATTGTAACAGATACAAAGGCTGCTCATAAAAAAGGATGAAATGTAAGCAGTCCAAGATTATGTTGCAAGTCTGTTAGTAAAAAGGTCATCCTTTAAAGTGAAAGTGGCTATGACATACTGGTCGCTAATACAAGTTACAGAAATATGGGACAGGCTAAAAAATTTAGTTCAGTAACAGAATACATTTATGTCATGGTGAATTAGTTAGGACATTATATGGTGGATGTCAAACGCCTGTTTAGCAGAAATGGAATCCTAAAACAGTATTTCTAATAAGGGTTTAATTATTCTCCTTCTCAAGGTGCCAGAAGTAAAAAGGGCATCAAATTAGCAGACAACAAGAAATGTCTCCAACATGAGAAATAAAGAAAATCACAACAGTAGTCACAGGACACTTTTTGACAATTCAGAGAGAAGCCTGAGAAAATATAGTAAGTGTTGTATGTATTAATGTTCCCTCTGAATTAATTCTCGAAATGCACTATAGTGAAGGAGTCACTGAGGTATGTCAGAAAGCCACTGATGGTCCTCTAGGCCAACAACTTAGAAGTGAAGAACTCCTAGATGGAAGAGGTATAACACTGATGTCTGTTAATGTACTGATGGCAGTTCAGTAACTGCCTACACAATGGAGAGTGGATTGCCATGGGAGACTGTTGGAAGGTCAGGTAATTTACTACACAGTGTCAATTATTTAAATAAAAAAAAAAAAAAAGTTGCCTTTAGGGTCTGAGCCCTTTAAGACTAGGTAGATGCAAGTGCAGCTGTCTAAGGGATCAACAGTGGATTCTGAAACTTCAGGTATCAAAAGATGTTTCAAGACAGTTACTGACAGATACTTCTATGATGCCAGGAACTAAACTGTGGGTGGGATTTAAAGGTCAACAAATGACAAAGATTAACTGAGTCTTGAATGGAAGGCATGTAGCGCAAAAGCATAAGTTGTATTCTTGTCTTTCGGACTATTAGGAGCTCCGTGTTGTGACATTTAACCTTCCCACTTAAGTGTGCTCACATAAGTTTCTAGTCGAACTATTTGGAAACATTTCAGGCCGCTATTGATTTGTATCCTGGCCTGCCAAAAAGAAAAAAAAGCAATTAAAGTGGCATTTTTGTGGAAATAAAGAATAAAATAAATGTATTGAATATGTATCCCTTCACTCAAAACACATTTCGACAGAAAAAAAGGCATTTTGGGCTGATCAGGTTATAAGGTGAAAGGTCAGCATTATCCCACAACCCGGACAATTTGGTTAGGTTTGTTTTGTCCGAATTGTTCACATTGCAATATTGAGTTTGAGTGTTCACATGGTATTTCTGATTCAACCACTCAGATTTACTGTCCAAAAGCAAATGAACGCAGGGAAGGAAGACAGGACAGACACTTTTGTTATCAGTATATTGATGCCTCCTTTAACTTTTTTTTCTATAAGTCAGTTATCTTTGATTATCAACCTGCATTTTGACATATTTGATATATAACCAGTTTTTTCTACTGCACTCACTATGGTTAAAACTAGTCTCCGCTTCATCTCAGTCTTACCTGATTGCTATTCTCTTCCATTCAATATAAATTATGTTTATTCTGTGTTTGTTGTATTATATATTGTGTTGTTTAATTCTTTGTACCTTGTTTTGTGTATGTATAAGTGTTGGGTTGGTACTAAAATTTTGACTCTGGTATCATTGCAAGCTTTCAGAATTCATTACCTGTTCCAGAATGGTACCGAAGCAAATAATAAACAACTCCTTACCCCAAAATCCCATCTCACAGCAGCCTTCCTGTTTCACACACAATAACACCTCTCTGCAAATCAGAATGTGGTGGATGGGTAGGGGGCTTTCTACATAACGGTACATATATATGTTTGAAGAGCTAGGTGATTGGGTGCTGCTACTCCTGGGGTCAGCTGAGCTAGTAACAAGGATAATTCATCGAAGAACAGTTATTTTGGGGTTCTGAGATGTTCAGCAGTTGTTAATGAAATCCTGGTAGTATACCATTGTAAAAATTATTTTTTTTTTGGTTCTTTTCCAGCTCCAACCACGTAGCCCTAGTATGGACTTAAGCCCATACCCTAAGGAAAAAAAAATAGCAGAATGTGGCCCATCCTGCAAACACACTTTATAGTATTCAACTTTGGTAATACTGATGAGTATAAAAAGTCTAGTCATGAATTACGGAGGAGCCTGAAGGAAGTTAGAAAAACAAAATTTAGATATAAACTGGAATGTCATTATATTACTAGCAATAGCTAACATATTTGGCAAGGCCTGAAACACATTACATATTTGCAAGAATGTCAACAGTAAGGGTACTAATGACACCTCTTTACCAGACAGAGTACTTTTTATACTTATTATGAAGCACTTCCACCAAGCCACAGAGGGAGGTTCTAGCTGTTCCTAATGCTAATGAGACATCACTGCCTATTTTCTTCACAGACATACTATATTTAAGATCCTGAGTAGAATATATATATATATATTTTTTTTTTTTTTTTTTTTTTTTTATATAAAGGTATGTATGTACAGGTATATAGTGTCAAAGCAAGTATAGGGCATTAGAAGATACTCTGAAATTACTGTCTGTTAAGTGCTTTAAAAGGCTGGTATATACAAAATAAAACACCAGGCTGAAAGATGCCCTACAGCTTTGTTAAGATCCTACAGAGAATGTCTTCGCCAATTCTTTATATTTAGTACTTTACCACTGGGAGAAAAAAAGGACAGTTATGTAAGAATGCTATTTATTAAATACAGCTCCACATTCAACAATATCATTCTTACCAAACTGAAGGATACGCTGTATACTAGACAGATAGATATATAAAGGCCTGATCTCTATCCTCTGCAACTGGATGCTGGAATGTGTTAAAAACACTCCAGTCTGTTCAAACTAGGAACTATACCTCTAGCATATTTATGAACACCAGAATTTCATGTAATCAAACTCTGCCTTAAACCATTATGTGGTTAATATAATTTTTTGGTAAGGGCAGCAAGTTAGGACTGTAAAGTAAGAATTTCATTGTACAGTATCACTTCTCTGTGCCTTTTACATACTGAGCCCATTTTACTTTGAATAGGAAAATAATCAAAAGACAATGAATTAACTTGCATTCAAATCCTAGCTGTGACACTGCAGTGGTTTCAACTGTGTCACCATTGCACCCAGAAAGTTAATTCTTAGTATCCCTACATAGGTGTTTGTAAAATTGACTTAACTTATTTAATCACACAAAGGTCTCTCTGCTTTTCCTACCACCAGATATCTGTTAATCTTTCCATCCCTTCAAGTTAATATAATTACAGAAGACTCCAGCCTCTTTAACCCGTACAATGGCTTACCCTTAAAACACCACTGATCACTTGGCAGTGCCAGATTCCAACACATCTTCCTCTCTGAATTAACCATTTAAATGAGATGTTGTGTTGTCTGTGCTATCATTTCACCTTCAGGATGGAAACATTTCTACCCTTAGAATCCTTCTTCAGCCTATGCTGGAAAAGGCCAGTACCAATTAAGATGCAGGGACTTCTATTATTTATTTATTTATTTTTCTTTTTACTGGGCCAGAATAAAACATTAAAATCATAAAAAAAAAACACAAATCATCATAACATTCCAAAAACTAAATGCAAAAAATATTGAAAACCACAAAAAGGCCTTTGTAAGAGATTTTAAATAAATGAGAAACTATCAAAGGAAAAACAGGCAGAAGCACAATATGTTTAGTAAGAATTGTGTCTTGTGTACATCCTTCCACTAAAATGACCTCCCAGCTGGGAAAGGGCCCTGACTGTCCATCATAACACGTTATTGCTTATTTTAGTCTTTCATTGTTTTAACTGCTCCTTATTAGCAATAAGACAAAGGAACCAGCGATTCTACATCTAGCTTCCATTTCCACCCGTATGTATTCATCATTCACTATTTGGTTTAATTAAGTACTCAGAAGGAACCTGAAGAGAAAATCTGAAACTGAAAATTACATATTCGTTTAGGCTTCAAATCACTTGGATGACACATGTATCATTAGAAAAGAAAAAAATCTATGATTTAAGAATGAACTGATATGGTAGAGTTAAAATACCTTCAAGCCATGAAATTAAATAAGATTTATTATTGGTGAAGTTTGGTGTCTAATTAAGCAGTTGGGTTGGAACAAAAACCTGAAGCCACTGTGGCTCTCCAGGGTAAGAGTCTTACAGCTCAGCAGGATAAATCAACATGCAAGCAATGTAATATATGAGATTTGTCATTGCAGGATATTATCCATTCTGGTGTTACTGCAAACAAGTACTGGATTAGGAATAATTATGAATCCAACACAATCTGTTAAATAAAGAAACATTTTCCTAACTATAGTACAATCACAAAATATGATCATACTGAGGCTTGAGAACATCATTCAGAGTCATGATTCTGTTCCTAATAGAATCTTTGTAGTCTTTGATTGGATGTCAGTTCAAAACACAGTATAATCATGTCCAAGGCTACCAATATCAATTAATTTGCCATGTTGATGTAAACACAGAGGTACTGGAAATTGTTTTTATAGAAAATATGCATCACTGAAATGACAGGAAGTACACAACAGGGCATTCACCAATTCTTCTCCAGCCTTTCAAATTAAGACATTATTTCTGTCAGACCTGAAGGTTGAAATGGATACATTATTTAAAGTCAAGGGAATACAACAGAAACTGAACTCCTCAAGGACACCACAGAATTAAAAAATCTTAGCCTTAAAACACAGTAGGCACTGATATTACCTCACACTTCCACATACCTGGGGTCATTTCCTACTCCAGCTGCTGTCATTGTGAGTTTACGCATTCACCCAGCTCCATGTAGTTTTTTCAACATACCCTGATTTTTGCCAAAGAAATGCATGTTAAGTTAACTGACAACACTGTGCACCTGTAACAGACTGGTGTACCATTCGTGATTTGGAAACTTTTCTGCTTCAGTTTCTGCTACAAGTATGTATCCTATAATCAGATTAAAATATTTACAGATATCAAAGGAAGCACTGAATATACGTACTGTATCTTCACACAGCCAAAAAAAAACTAAAATCAATAACTGCCATGCACATCTGTGTAAGGGAAGCTAGCTTGATCGAATTAGTTCATACCTACGTCATAATACAGTAAATATTTAAACCTACTGCAAGATTCCTCTTAACAGCAGCTGCTATACCTTCAGACACATTGACGCTCATCACTTCAAACAGGTCCCATGTGGCTGGTAGTGTCACCACTGACCTCTAATGGTCATCAATGTCAGTCTTAGTTCTAGGCATGTTCATGGCAGTAAAACATGTCATTTATTTCCTTAACTCAGGTTACAGAAAGCCAGTGCCTAATTTAGAAACAAAACTCAGGGCAGGAATCAGCACAATCACTCATGCACAAGACCACACTCACTCACACTAGGCCCTTTTAGGATTGCCTGTCAGTCTAACTCAGAGTTTGGCAACATGTGCCACACCCAGCCAAAGGCACAGGTCTTAGTGGCCCTAGGACTTCTTGTAGAACTATCTAATATTTCAGCCCCTGTGAGGCTTTCTTAACAAGAGGATACTACTGTTGTCTGATGTCAATCAAAAAATAATTAAATAAACCACCTTGCATGTGCATTTTTAAGGACTATCAGTTTGTGCAATGAAAATTTTATCAGTGATGAATTTGATTAGCACTGGCACAGCTTGTAGGCAAAACTTTGGGTGTGACTTTGGGTCTGTGAACAAATTATTGTAAAGAGCACCATTTACAAATGTGAAAGAAGGAAGTCAGAAATAGAACAGTTTTCCAGTTATAAAACAAATTATGCCTGTAGTTCAACCCATTTGTTTTAGTGAGAAAAGGAGTAAAATACACTTACCAGCAGCAACATCACAACCTAACAGCTGGGCAATTTGTATGTTTTTCAGACGCTTCATCAACACATCAGAAGAGGAGAACGGATACAGCTTTCCAGGAAAACTCTTTAATTTTGTTACAGTACTGTTAATGTATCTTTTTCTCCATTCTTCAAACTTTATGATAATCTAAACCAAATGCAACCAACAAAACCTGCTCAATTTCCTTATTTTAATGATCATTGTTCAGACAGGAGTGAGAACTTTGACACTTATGCAGCTTAACAGCCATCCAATTTGATAAATTTGAATCTGATTTTAAGGATCCGAATCTGATTTTGCAATTTTTTCATCTTCTTTTGCCATTAATGCGGACGACAAAATTCCACTGGGTTAGAAAAGTCTACCTAATGTTCCAGAAGTCTTAACACTGAAAGTAACTACTGTAAACTCTAGGGAAATGTTGTACTTAAAAAATAAGTTTACTAAAAAAGTTTCTTTGCTTGACTTCTACAGGTTGCACATTAGTCAGTATTTATTTCTAATGTTTTGTATCCTTGCTATGCGCATGGCATCATTATATTGTAGCATATACAAAATTACTAAAAGTAAACCTAGATGTCCAATAAAAGATACAAACTTTGCAGTAAATTAATCGTTGCAACCACCAGCCTCTCAGCTGATTTTAATAGTTTAGTGATTTTAGGACTAGAACAATATCATTAGAAAAATCAGTTTACTTTAAAATTGTTCTCTTATTGGTGTTTGAACATGGATCTTAATAGATTTTAATAAAAAAAAATTATAAATCAACTCTAGTTACTATTGTAATTATTCCATTTCTTAGAGCAACTACTTTCAGTGTTATTGATTGTCATTAACACGTGTACTAGATTACCCGGGTTCAAAGTCAACAAAATTATATATGTCCTACTGTGCAAGTCATTATTGACAATTTGGACCACCACCAAAAGAGTTTTCCCATCCCACTATAGGAAAGTTAAAAATGTACAAGCATTACAGCATTCCTCAAATGTGGGCATTTAAGTTAGGACCGTACATTTTTCTTAGGAATATTTAAGAGAACAGAGTATTAAATTAATATTTATATACTGCATGTTTTCATTGCTACCTGGCACTATACTAAGCTGACATGACTTAAACAGTATTTTGTATTAATACTTGGATAAACAGTCAATGAATAAACATAAAACATAAATCTACATCGTAGAATAATTCCAGAATCAACTTAGTACATCTTTTAAGGCATTATTGGTTGTAAAGTGGTCAGAACAATAATGCAGTAGTTCTCAATAAAGTCTCACAATTACAAGGGCCTGGGTTCAATTTCCAGCCTAGTTGCTATCTTTGTGGATTTTGCGGGTCTCTCAGTGTCTATAATGGTTTTCACTAGGTACCCCCAAAAAAAGTGCAAGCTAAGATATTTTTTGTGTGCAGAGTATTTCCTCAAGATATTCTGGTGTCCCATTTAGGGTTAGATCACGTTGGCGTGGGTCTGTTTCTCTATGACCTTGCAGTTGAAAAGGCGGATTCTGAAAGCATATGGACAGATGGCTGTAGTGCATTGCTTCTTTAATGCTTTCCCTGGCTGCAGCCAGTTTTTATCATAAAATAAAATTCTTCACCTCTCCTGTACATGCCAACAGCCACCTTATAAAAACTGCCCTGACATGTTTGGTGGGTGTACAAATATTAAAACTAAATAGATTCACCTACACAAATTACCCAATTAAAACAATCAAGTTTATTATTATTATCTATACTAATAAACGGCAAAGCCCTCACTCACTCACTGACTGACTGACTGACTGACTGACTGACTGACTGACTGACTCATCACTAATTCTCCAACTTCCCGTGTAGGTAGAAGGCTGAAATTTGGCAGGCTCATTCCTTACAGCTTCCTTACAAAAGTTGGGCAGGTTTCATTTCGAAATTCTACGCGTAATGGTCATAACTGGAAGTTGTTTTTCTCCATTTACTGTAATGGAGTTGAGCTGGAGGGGCGGAGTTTCGTATGACATCATAACGCCTCTCACGTAATCACGCATTACGTAGAAAGCCAGGAAGAGCTACAAAACGCGCTTTAGAAAACATGCATTATATAATTAAGAAGGCAGCGAAACAATTAGAAGCGAGCGACTGACATATAAAACCATATTCAGCGGCTCACGTGAACTGACGCAGTGCGCAGACAAAAAGTAACAGTTCCAAAGAGTGCTGAACAAAAACCTAATTACACTGCTACGCTCGAATAGATAAACCACACGCAGTGGCGCGATGGTAAAGCATTCGCCTGTAGCGCCCACGTCCGTGGTTCGATTCCCGAGAGGGGATGCACTAAGTATGTACGCGCGCTTCTCGATTTATTTTAACCTCGCATCACCTTAGTTTGAGACGTATGAAAACGCATGCGGTTAACGCAGAAAGACAGATCACCTATTCACTTATTGAAGCTTCATGAATAATGGATACTTTATTCGCGATCAATGATTGTTTTGGTAAAGCCATACTC
>JANRMT010062791.1:8891528-8939079 GCA_026402145.1 Polypterus bichir lapradei
CTCTGGACGAGCTGCAGAGATCTACAGCTCAGGTGGGGGAATCTGTCCATAGGACAACTATTAGTCGTGCACTGCACAAAGTTGGCCTTTATGGAAGAGTGGCAAGAAGAAAGCCATTGTTAACAGAAAACCATAAGAAGTCCCATTTGCAGTTTGCCACAAGCCATGTGGGGGACACAGCAAACATGTGGAAGAAGGTGCTCTGGTCAGATGAGACCAAAATGGAACTTTTTGGCCAAAATGCAAAACGCTATGTGTGGCGGAAAACTAACACTGCACATCACTCTGAACACACAAACCTCTTGGAGTCTGCAAAAGACTTGAGACTGGGGCGGAGGTTCACCTTCCAGCAGGACAACGACCCTAAACATAAAGCCAGGGCAACAATGGAATGGTTTAAAACAAAACATATCCATGTGTTAGAATGGCCCAGTCAAAGTCCAGATCTAAATCCAATCGAGAATCTGTGGCAAGATCTGAAAACTGCTGTTCACAAACGCTGTCCATCTAATCTGACTGAGCTGGAGCTGTTTTGCAAAGAAGAATGGGCAAGGATTTCAGTCTCTAGATGTGCAAAGCTGGTAGAGACATACCCTAAAAGACTGGCAGCTGTAATTGCAGCAAAAGGTGGTTCTACAAAGTATTGACTCAGGGGGCTGAATAATTCCGCACACCCCAGTTTTCAGTTATTTATTTGTAAAAAATGTTTGGAATCATGTATGATTTTCGTTCCACTTCTCACGTGTACACCACTTTGTATTGGTCTTTCACGTGGAATTCCAATAAAATTGATTCATGTTTGTGGCTGTAATGTGACAAAATGTGGAAAAGTTCAAGGGGGCCGAATACTTTTGCAAGCCACTGTACAATTAAGAACGGAAACTCCACAGGGAAATTCCACATTGCGATTGAACCATTCCATCATAAGTTACACTCATACACACATCCAGAATCACTCATAAGGCATTAGTTAAGTCATCAATTAACCAAATGTAGGAAAAAGCTATCCAGATTAGGTGAACTATGACACACTGTTGGTCTTTACACCTTGTGACTTTTAATTTACTTATGATAAATTACTTACTAAATAAATAAAAGCATACATAAATAATAGCTTAAGAGTTTTAGGGAAAGTTAAGAGAGGCAGTAGCTTTATTGTTGGGACGGAAAAGTATGAGGTATGAGAACAGAATGAAGGACTAATTTTAGCCTTAACCAATTTATAGAAGGCATAAAACAAATATTTCAGATTATGTAAGAAATAAATACGGTTTAAGGCAGTCATTCCATTAGAAAGCCATTTTTCAAAAAGATATTAAATAAACAAAATTCAAGTGTATACGAATAGCAAAATATTTTCTGACATATTAAACTGTAAATATAAGGAAGCAGCATTTAAGCAGCTCAGAGCAGCACCACAGATGACCTAACACTATTTAGAATTTTAAACAGGTTGGTGGAAATATCATGCCATGACTTTGACCATGCCACTCAGATATAACTTTGGCAATATCTATATAGTTTTCTAGTGAAAACTTTATTTAACTTAATCTCTGCAGGATACTATGATACTTTTACTCTAAAAGTAATTAAAAATAAAAAAAACACAATGAAAGGTATTTACTATTATTGTAATATCTACACTTCAATAATTGTTTTAATCCATTCATTTTTAAACACTGTTAAGAACATTCATCAAAAACATAACTGCTAAAAGCATTATTGTTCTTGAATCTTCCAGCAAATAGATTACAAGTAGAATTTGTTTTGTAGATAACACCAGCATGCAGTGAAATAAAAACCACAAAACTGCAGCACAGCCGTCATGCAACAGACTTCGTACAGGAGTTGACTTACACTAGATAAATGTACATCAAAATGTATATCTAAAAATCACAACCTTCTTAGCCTTATCCTTGGTCACTCAGAATGTCAAGCATTTATAGTATCAACTAATGAGTTTCTGCACCTTTCAATTCTCATACATTTTTAGGATTTCTTTCATTTTTTGAAATTTTGCTTTTTACTTTTGTTTTTGGCAATTCTGCTTATGATACAGCTAGATTTTTTTGATCATGAGCATTATCTTATCTGCCCTTTATTACCGAGTTTGTCACCTCTGATGTCTGGCTAAGCATCTTTGTTATAACTAATGACTTATGTTGCAGCAACATAAACTAAGCTAGCATGACATCACACAATTTCTAGTTGGACATCGCATCAAAACTGTGGTTTCTACATCTTGTTGCCTTGAGGATGTCAAATTATAAGGATAAATGTTGCCATACAAGTTACACAACTCTGACGACTTTTCAGCAGTTTCAAATTTTCACATTAAGAGTTTGCTGTATTTTGACAGCAATTTAATGTGTTGCCTGACAAGGCTGGTGCCGTACGAATGGTTTCCAGGTATGGAGAGTTCAGCTACTATCTTGGCCCGGATTTCTCCCTTTTGCATTCTGTCATGGTACAAGCTGACATGGGACATGAAACATCAAATAGAGGAGCCTCTCTTTTGTTTGAGTGGACAAAAACATGTCCTTTCCACTGTATTTTAAGCACTCATTGGTTGTCTGCCCTTGCATACATGAGCCTACCCCTAAGAACTAGGACAAAATCAAACCTGTGGGCAAACTGCAGTCTGGTCTGATTGAGTTTCCACCTGGAGATATCAAACTACATGACTGGTGGTTACAGAAGCACACTGGAGCAGCTTCTGACTAAAAATCACTGGAAAAGTTGGGTAGTATGACTGGGGCTTAAGGAAAATCTATTTATTCAGTCAGTCATTATCCAACCTGCTATATTCTAACACAGGGTCACGGAGGTCTGCTGGAGCCAATCCCAGCCAGCACAGGGCGCAAGGCAGGAACAAACCCCAGGCAGGGCGCCAGCCCACTGCAGGGCACACACACATACCCACACATCAAGCACACACTAGGGACAATTTAGGATTGCCAGTGCACTTATCCTGCATGTCTCAACTTTTTTCAACTGCACTCTCCTCCTCAAGCACTGCATACCCTTACAACTTCCTGTGAAGATCAGCTCTCAAACAGACCCTAGCTGTAAGGACAGGGGAAGACATAAAATGTGGCCACAAGTGACAGAAAATTGAAATGCATTGTTTGAATATTTCATGTTTTCTAGCCAAAACTTACATTTCCACTTTGCACTTCTATGCTACTTTTGGACTAACATTGACCACATTTTTTTTTTTTTTTTACCATAATGTAATTTATTTTTTCACTATTTCTACATTACAGTATTATTATCTATATTTATTTCAATAATTGTTTTAATCCACTAATTTTCAAACACCGAAAATTAAAATTGTGCCGAGCATGCATCGCAAAACATAACAGCTCAAACCCTATGGTCTTTGAATCTACCAGCAAACTGCTGCTACAAGTACAATTTATTTTGTAGATTACACCTGCATGCTGTGGAAATAAAATCCCAAAATTGCTGCAGAAGCCTAATGGAAGCTGTCAATGATAATACAAAGGTGTCATGTAAAGACTTTTTACAGGAGTTGACTCACAGTAGATTAATGTACAGCAAAAGGCAAGCTGACAGGCACAATAAGAGAAAATTACAGTAGCAGTGCAAAAGTGACTGGCAGGCGGAAACAGAGCAGGCAGCCTACACACTCAGATGAGGGAAAATTAAAATGAAGGCAGCTGAATGGAAATAGAAACGACCCAACCGCGTCAGTATGTGACAGCATTACGACAATTCCCCTTTATAGCCGCTTATGCTCACAGGCAGACCCAGTAGGAAACAATCATGTTAAAAAAAAAATTAGTATGGGAAAAACAGAAGCAATTATTCATTACACCTCATCATCTTTCTGCTTAATGACTCCTGGGCTCACAATTTACAACCCTGTAACACCCCGCCTCCCCCCTCAGCTATTGTTCTCTCTGCACATCTAACCATTTTTGAACTAGCTTGCCTTGATACAAAGACACATTTGGGGGTAATGGGAACAGCCTACTATGACAGGACAGGGCACAAGTCAAGTACAAATCTTGTAAAAGATGACAGTCCATTGTAAGGTAAACTTACACAGTTACACTTGCTTATACAAGGCCAGGTAGATGTAAGTACACAGACAATATTACAAAAATACAATCTATAGATATATGTATTTACCATAAAAAATAAGAAACTAGAACCCATAGCATATACTAATGATATACCTTTCATAAACCTCAATGCTCACCTGAGACATTGAAATACAAGTTCTAACGCTGCTCCCGGGTGACCAAGGTCGAAGCGGAATATAATGAGAAAGGAAATATTCAAAAACCACATTTGTGGTTTTGTGAAAAAGTTTGTAAATGAGGGTAATAAACACATAAGTAGCTAGCTAGATAAGTACAATGCAAAAACATTAACCCCTTTAATAGCATTCAATCTAGGTTTACTGGGATAGAGGTCTGCATTCCCATGGAAATCTACGAGTACACATGGGACCTAACTCCAGGTTTAGTAGGGCAGGAGTTTAATCCAAGACTGATTTAGACATCGGAAGTTAGAGGTTATTCATTTGTCACATCATTGATGAACCTCTAAGATAATTACTTCGTAAAAAGTAAATAAACTATCAGACATTCTAATTAACATTGTTTCACTGAAAAGGTTGTAAGAGCACATGCAGTTGGAATAGAAGAAAAATATGCTGTGCTGTGTCTATAATATGAACAACAGGCATTGTGGTGCATATGAATAATAAAAAGACATTTTATTTATATAGTGTCTTTTCCGTGCTTAAAGGGCTTATCAGCTCTCAAAGACAGATGCATAATAGTTTTCTTTTAAACCCTTAAACATTCTGCTGTTTTAAGAACCCATATATCAAGTATCCCGTGACATGTTCACAATATGTTTGCTAAAATATTTTTTTTAATTATTTCCAGAAAATACCCTTGTAAATAAAAGTAGAGTACATTATAATGGCAAACAGCTTTAGAACTGTAGACCAGTCTCACCCCTCATTCACTGGTTAGGAATCCATGTGAAAAACTATTTGACCCTTAGTCACTCAATCAACCAATGAACTAGATTGAAAAGACAAGTTTTGGAGTGGCCTAGTCAAAGTCCCGACTTGAACACCTTTGAGATGTTTGTTACAGGATCCTAAATGGGCAGTTCATAGTCAAAAACCCTCCAATGTGGCCGATTTCAAACAATTCTGTAGAGAAGAGTGGGCCAAAATTTTGACACAGCGAAGCCAAAGATTGGTCTCCTGTTTCTAGAAGCATTTGATTTCTGATGGCAAAGCCAAGTATTAACTTTGGGCAGGGCAATTACTTTGTCACATGGGTGAAACAGTTGGTTTTCATTCAGTAAATTAATTGATCATTTAAAACGGTTTATTGTGATGTCTTTTGCACTATACTAAATTTGTCTGTTTTTTGGAGCTCAGGAAAAATTAAGTGTTATGAATAAGCAAAAAACAGAGGAAGACCAGGCCTTTTCCCCCCTATGAGTATATCCCCTCAAGTCACATCTTCTCCACTCTTAAAGTCCCTGTCTAAATGTGAAGTGGCTGTATTTTTTTTGAATTTATCATTACAACTACATTTAAAAAAAAAAAAAGTCTCAAGTTGACAAACAACTTGGAGACTATTCTCCAAAAATAGTTTACACAAGGGAATTTATGCAGTGACAACATTCCTCTTGCAAAGCAAACCATGTACAGTATTCTACTCTACAGCAAAGAGCTTGCTTGGCATACAACTGTATCTATTTATAGATTCGTGTAAACAGTTTTTTATTTTGCTCCATTTCTTTTTTTATTTTGATTGCTTGAAATGTTTGATTTCAATGCTCTGAAAATGCTTAATGGGTCCATAAAACACAAAAGCATTTGGATAAAAAGTACAACTAAGCATATTTATGCTCTATGCAGTCATTAAAATATTTTGTATTTCAAATGATTGGTAAAAGTGTTAATCGTTATGGTAAAATTAAAGCAATATTATAGCAGAAGCAGCACACAGTGAAACAAGGAAAAACTGAGCCAGTTTATTTAGAGTGACTGCAGTATTACTTATTAATATTACAAATGACAACAAAAAAAGCAAGTTATAGCTCAAATTGAGAAAACAAAAATGTGAGCCTCTAAGGTTGCAGTGAGAGCAACCTACAGATAATAGCCATGTTAGTTAGTAGTATTCCTTAGTTAGGTCACTTATGTGCTTAGCTCATTTCAGAGCTGGGTTCACTTATAGAGTGTGCTGAAGGAAACCCAGAATTCAGCAACAATACACCTATACAGATTAAAATCTCACAGGGATAAAGAACTAAGGCCAAATAGTAGTAAATCTGCTGCCTCTATATTTCTGCTCTAACAGCTCTAAATTTAGATAACAGACTTAACACAAAACATTCTAATGTACAATGATATGAACTAATGAGAATATGCAAGATGCCCTCCCAACTGATCTGTGTGAGCAAGTTTGATATTTCTTGTACCGTGCTATAATGTAATAAAGGGAAATTTTAAATTAGTCATAAAGTTTTCTGTTTATAAAAGCTTTATCTCTGTATTATCTCACAGAAAGTATACTGTTAAAATTAAGGTAAAAGACAGGTGTAAAAATAACCGAAATATTATTGAATGTTCTCTGTAAACTGGGAAAAGGTTACATATTATGGTGTCACTGATAACTCACGTCTCAATTCATGGCCTAGTTATTGTTTGTATGATATCTGTATGATGACCCTGTGTGTCTGCATGGGTTTTTTCTTGTTTCTACCTTTATCCCAAAAGATACTGTGTTAGATACTAGTGATCTGAAGGATGTAACAAAGATTTGTTGCCACTCATTAATATAAAGTACCAAGTAATGTCAAAAAGACAAAAATCTAGGCTTTTTCTCAATTAAAATTACAAAACAGAAAATCATTCACAGCATATGAATTCATAGTATCGCCGATATAAACAGCTCTCTTCTGTTAGTTAACTGTATGCAGCTGAGGTGTTTTACAATTCTTTCAGAATAAATAAACCTGTGCCTGGTTGCTTGCCAGTTATTCTGTTAATTTCCAAGTAAACAATGCACCATGAAGAACAAGGAACATTTTATGCAGATCCTAGACATGGTTATTAAACATACCAATCAGGGCAAGTATGTAAGAAAATTTCCAAGCCAATGACTATTGTTTGAATCACAGTGAAAATCATCATTTGAAAAAGAAACAAAATATAAAGCAACTGGGACGAGTGACAGTCTTCCTTAACAGAGAAGAAAGAACCTGTTCATTGAACAGCAGCAGCACATGCCCTTCAAAAATGAGGTTTGTATGAAAGAGTGACAGGAAGAAAAACTTTGTTTAATATAAAAGGTCTATATATTCAAACTTAGCTAGGAGGTTGTCCAAAGGCATGTGATTCAATTTTTTAGAGCAAGATTCTGCAGTCCGTTATCAGGCCAATATCAGGTTTGTGGGCCTCAATATTATGTTTGATGCAAACCAACCCCGTCTGTAACACTGAGAGAAGCATTACCACAATAAAGTACGTGGTGGCAGCATCATGCTTCTAGAAGGCTGCTATAAAATAAGAAATGGAAATCTCATACACATAAGAGGAAAATAACTGAGGCCAAGTACAGAAAATTTCAAGAAGATTAATAGTCTTCAGTGTGCCAAAGCATACAGCAAACTGACTGGAGTGGGTTAAAAGTAAAAAGGGTACTGTCCTGGTGTTGCCTAGTCAAGCTGACAACTCAGTCCAGTTACTATTTAACAAGTGGTCACTTCCCAACTTGATGGAGTGTGCACAATTCTGCCAAGAACAGGAAAAACGTTCAGTGTCAAGACAGACACATATCCAAACAGACGCAAAGCTGTAATTGCTACCAAGGTGGTTCCGAACAAAATGAACTCTGAAGGGATGAATACTTAAGCCATACTGTTTTTTCTTTTTAATTCATTTAGAAAAATAAGTGGATTTTTTCAGTTTCACAGTAAAGAGTAGAGTATTTTGTGTTTGAAAGTGGCAAAAAAAATTCTCATCTCTCCATGCTGCAACACAATAAAATACGAAAAATTCCAAAATGAGCATTTGGGGTTGAATACTTTTTACAGCCATTGTTAGGTGCACTAAAAAAATGTTAATTAACCTTTTGATTTGACTTTTTGTTGCATTCATGAATGTACTCTACTCTGTGGTGGAGCAGTGTTCTGTCCAAGGTTAGTTACAATATTGTTCTCATTCCTGCCAGGACAGCATTCTGCTCACTATGCCTCTGTAATTGATTGAGCTAGCTCGAACAATTAAAGTTTTTGTTTGTTATACTAGGCCTACTTTGTAAAACGTAATCCCCAAGCAGCCTTCACCATGTAAGATGGCCTTGAAAACTAATTCAAAGCTGAAATGTCACTTTAAAAGTATTTTATTTTACTGTGTACAATCCCAGGTTTCTTTTTACTACATTATAAACCACATCATGGTGTTTCCTAAATGTCATTGTTATAATAGTTATTTGAAGTTACGAAATTACTCCATTTTTCTATACCAAGTACACTGCTGGCCATTAAAATTGCAACATTAAGAAAGACACAAGATATCCAAATGATATTATGGCAGATTACCTATGATACATGGCATACATGAGTAGAAGTACAGCTTGGTTACACATGCAAAACGAACAATAATCAGTATATTGTGTAACCACTATGGGCAGAAATAACAGATTGTACATGATCTGGCTTTGGTGGGAAAAAAACTTAAATGTGTGCTTGTGGAATGGCACACTATGCAGTCTCTGTATTGGCCCAGATTTCATCCAAGGTTTGTTCTCTCTAGCATGCCAGTCATCATCCGACAATGCTCCAGATTTGTTCAATGAAGGACAAACCTGGAAATTATATGCATACCGGGAAAGAATTGTCACATGGTGGTTATCTAGGAACCCTAGGTTATTTTGTGCCACATTTCATCAAGCACTGTCCTGTCAGAATCAAGAAGCCTCTGCAGACAGGGTACCACCTCAGTCTCCAAACACTCTGATGTATTTGATGGTTGGTCAAGGTACAAGCAATGCATACGAGATTGGAATAGGAGTGGGATACAAGGGTATCCCACAACATAACACCTTGTCTTGAGTCCATATGGTGCTTAACAATGCATGCCTACAGGAGCTTTTCACCACAGTGTTTCCATATATGGATCTGCGATTCATGGTGCAGATTGATGAACCAACACTTGTCCAAAAACACAATGCAATGCCAGTAACCCTGTCACCAATTGCATTTTTGGTACCATTGCAGATGCCTGTAGTGTATCTGAAGCAATGGTTTTTGAGCAAGACCACCCCACTAATGCAAATGGCATTAAACAGTACATGCAAACACACTATAGACGTGTGACAGATCTCAACTGTGGGCTACTGTCTGTGATGTGACTGTTTGGTCTATCATTGTCATACACGTGAGATGTCCGCCTTCCTGTTTGTTTGTCGAGTTGCTTTAGACATCTCACTTCAGCGGATACAACACCACCTACTGACGCCATACTTTGGCACTCAGACTGAATTTGAGCACGATGACAATGTCCCATTGGTATTTAATATACTGTATAAATCCCATCCATACCCCCACCAAACCCTCAGGATAACCTTTTCATTGCCTTGCTGGATAACAGCTTTTGTCAACGAGTACATCTTTTGTCTCATCATGGATTGCCATATTGAATTTATAAAAGACACTTTTCCCAAATATTTATTTTAATCAGGACCATTTACTGAGAAATATATGGATTCAAATTTGACTAAAGACGTGTTGCCAAATCCTTAGGAGGGAAACATCTTTCCTTTCTACAAAAAAACAAATATTCTCATATCCAAAGATTCTAATTAGGTTGTCTCCTGGATGCCTCCTTGGGTAAGAGTTTCAGGCATGTCAACCAGGAGAAGCCCTTAGGGAAGGCCCAGGACACCCTTTAGAGGTTCTCTCTCTCGCTCTCTCTCTCTCTCGGCTGCTATGGGAATTCCTTGGTATCCCAGGCATCTTTATTAAGGCTGCTGCCCCCGCGACCGAGACTCGGATAAGCAGCAGAATATGGATGGATTAATTAATTACATTTACATTTATTAAGGCATTATTTGCTTTACCTGGTATTTTTCTATGTTTCTATTAGAGCTCATTTCTCAGGTGTTACTAATGAACATTATGAAGAAATATTTGAACAAAATTAAAAAATATGCAAATAAAAATACTATGAAATGTGACAATAAATAAAAAAAGCATGAAATGTGAGCATAAATAAATACGTGTCATGGAATATGTTTTTTGTTGCTTATTTATTTAATTTTGCCCATTAAAATTTTCCACCAAATTTAACATGAATTTAAATCTGTCACTTTTACTCATCAAAGATAAATTGGCGGGCTCTAGCAAGTACTTCTTTTTGATTGGTGAATCATCCATTGAGTGGAAGTACATGCTTTGCTTGACTTGGGAGTCCTGTGGCTCATGTACATATTCAACACATACTCAAATTTGTGACTATATGCATCGACTACAAGTGCAAGAAAAAGTTGCCTATAATTACAGTGCAGAGCAGCACTGTAAACTGCGTAAGCTCCAAATGTATCATTAGGAGTCTTCATCTAAAGTCTCTGCTGTAAATGTGACATTTGATGGCAAAAGGTTTGAGGCTAGTGTACTGACAATTCACCTTTTCAAGCACAGCAGTCACTAGAGCCCACCCTCTCATCTTTGACAAGTGAAACTTTAACATTCAAGGCGTATTTCATGTTGTGTATAAGGTATATTACAGACAAAATTAAATAAACAAAAAAAACTAGTCCATGACATTTATTTACACTCACATTTCATACTCTTTTTCTTTATTTATTGACACAATTAACAGAACTTTAATTTTGCATGAAATATTCCTGCATAGAACACAGGTAGAATAATTAGGAATAAATTTCCTTCCATCAGTTTCCTTAACTCATTTATCTAAGGCAGGGATTAAGGAAGCCAGAGATTATCCCTGAAATCACTGCATGGTGAATGCACACATACTCTCAATTCAATCCCAGGGCCAATTTAGGATTGTCAATATAAACATGAAGAGAACATAGACTCCATGCAGGAACGAACCCCAGTGTCCTTATTGTGATACAACAGCAATACTACTTTACCACTGTGCCATCCTGAAAAAGAGTGAATTAAATCTGTAATGACATTTCTTAAAAACTTATTTAATTTTATTTTTGTTTAGACCTACCAGTGTTTGACCTTGAGTGAACATATTTATAATTCTCACGTGACTTTATAAAAAAACCAACCAGTTCTCAAGCAAAGATGAATAACTGAAAAAAAGGAAACTGCAAGGTATACTTAATAAAAATGTTATACACACACACCCCACATATTATATATATATATATATATATATATATATATATATATATATAACACAAGTAAACACCTTTCATAAACCATTTTATTTGTGGGCATCTGTTTTGATCATAGTGTGAGAAACACACACTGATGGAATTCTTTATTAGATATATTTGCCATTCCCACATAATTGACTACTCAGTTACAGACTATCTGCTGGCAATGCTAAACAATATGTAGTCCAGCAGATTGTGTGTGTGGGCGTGTGTGCGTGTGTGTGTGTGTGTGTGTGTGTGGGTAGGTTAGGAGTAAAATTTTGAGGTATGGAGGAGGCCTAACACCTCAAAATTAGCACACCAAAGCAACAACCTTTCTATGGTTTGAGAGAAGGCTGAAAAGCAGAAGAAGAATTGGGCTTCCAGACCACTATTCGCTTAACTTTTATAAAGTATTTTCCAGTCAATAAATAAGTCTCCAAAGCTCTACTCTCTACTAATTACTTGGTAACTTGATTTATATACTGTATTCTGTGCCTATGTAGAAAAAACACATTATTACACTAGAAAAAAAATTACCCTAAAAACCAACTGATATCTGCAACCTGTTCTTTTCAAAAATTCATCATCAAGAAACAGACAGCACTGGCAAAAGAAAAGGAGAAATGGATAAGGTTTATTCCAACAGCAACTTGATTATCAGTTAGTCTACATAAAACTAATGCGGTCTCAGTATGTTAAGCAAATTAGGTGAATAGAAATCAACCAAATACTGTATGTTGTGTTTAATAAGCTATTTGTTTCTAAATTGTTTTATATGTACTTAATATAAAAGCACATATGGAAGCTGCTGCCTTCCCAGTCTGAATACACTCATTGATGCATCTTATTCTATAGTATAATACCATACTATTTTCTAAACCCATTTAGTCCTGAGCAAATTCTCAGGGTCCTGGAGCATATCCACATAGGGCGTCAATCCACCGCTGGGGAACACAATCACACATTCACACACTTCTTACAAACTAGGGCCAATTTAACATCTCCAATCCATGTAACCTGGGTGTCTTTGGACTGCAGGAGATAACCAAAGCACCCATTGGAAACCAATGAAGACACGGGGAGAACATGCAAACTCCATGCATGAAGCACCAAGTATGCAAACTCCAGTGTTAAATGCACAAATAAAAATTGTTAAAAGCTGATATTTGTAAAACACATTCATATAAATATGCCATATTGCTGATAACAGGAATTTAACCATCTCAAAAATATACAGCATAATACAAATTATCACTCAAAATTATCATAATATTTCTTCCTTTCTGTTTCATTTAGTAATTGAATTACATGGTGAATTCAAATCAGTATAATTTCATACAGTAGTATCCTTATAGTTAAGATAGCTATGGTGGTACTCTAACTGGAGCACATAACGCCAGACATCGCTTTCCCCAGTGACAGTCTTTTACTCCTCATGAGCTTCAAAATATATCCTCTACCATAGTGTCCTGCTTTTATGAGGCCACTAACTATCCTAATAATGCCAAATATTCTTCAAGATTTAGGTCAGCACTTTAGAGGTTTTAATAATAATGCAGTCTGTAAAAGGAGGTCACCAGGAAGAAAATTACTCGAAACCATTTTTCCAACAATGTATTCCATCACTTATATAATACTGCTATAGGTGTAAGGAGGCAATGAATCATCTTTGAATGCACTCTTAGCAAAAGGCAACATAAAAATTATTTTATTTTCTGTCTATCTGCTTTTATGTAGCAAATCGACTTGCTTACAGGAGAAACAAAACAACAAAAATACTGTTCATCCATCCTCATGGATGTATATTTTAATGACAGGGTCTCAGCGAGTTCATTCCAGTACCATTTGGCACAAGACAATAATAAATCCAGGATGGGGCAGTTTAATATAGGATTTAAAAAATTAGACTACGGACATTTTTGGGTTGTGGAAAGAAAAAACACTGTAAAATTAGACAGAACAAAACCTCTAAATATATGGAAACTGGATTGGGCAATGTAGCCATACGCCCCATCGTGCTACTCTCAAAAATACAGTTGGAAAACTACCTGACTATACAAACAAAATCCAGTTTAACAAAACAGAAAGCAATCAATAGATCAATATATATACTAAACCCCAATATGAACAACAGATCAAGCAAAACTGATTTCATCTTATTTGGCCAAAAACAATATCTATCTATATGTATTTTAGTACAACTGCTACTAGGGTTTGTACCGTGTTAGCCATTATGGATGTAGTGAGAAGTTAAGCAAAATGACACCTTTTATTGGTTAACTGGAAAGATTACAATATGCAGCCTTTTGAGGCAACTAAGGCCCCTTCTTCAGGCAAGATGCAATACAGAAACTGGAGTTCCCTGTGCTTATATAGACATTAGGACAGATACAGCATTGGAAAACCTTTAAATGAGACATCTTAGATGTAAAAAAAAAAAATAGACCTGTCCTAAAACAAAAATATACCAAAATGTTAAATACTTTCTATGCCTGAAGATTAGGTGAAAATGAAATCCTTAAAAATTGAACATTTGGCCATATAGCAATTCTACTGTATTTCATATGCAGACATGGAAATATTGGTATCTACAGCTGTCAATTTTATCATTTGAAAACAAAGGCCTACAAGGTTTTGCTGAGGTGTACAATCTGAAATTAAGTTAACAAAAGAAAACCTGCAAGTTCTGGACAAATTGAAACACATCTAAACATACTCATCGGTTAGGACTATTCATTTAGCGGCCATTGGGCAACATCAGTCCCTTGCTGTAGCGGCGAACTACATTTTCAAAATTATCATAATATTGCTTCCATGCTACTAGTTCATTAAACCGTATTCTACACTGTTTTACTATTTTAGTATGTTATGACAGATAAACATTATTAACCAATAACAGTGTTACTGCAAATTGCCCCTACAGTGCACTTGTGATTTGTGCAGGGCAGGCTCCTCCTGCATGTTATCCAGTGGCACTGTGACAAGCTTTAGACAGAAAATCTATGGAGATATTTTATTATCCACCAATGGCCAAAACCAATTCAATTTTAACATACTTTCTTAACACAAACAATTTAATTTTTTTTTTGCAGATTTTTTTATTCAAGAAGTGTAATGCATACAACAGCTAATACATCTTTGAATGTCCAAATTAAATTTTTTAGGTGTTCCTATTGATGATTTCTTGCAATATGAGTAACATTGGAAATATTCTTTACTTAGGATATACTGTAGATGTCAAATCATTAAATATTTAAAAATAAAACATTTTTAACCTGTTAAATCCATTAAAAGAAAAAATGTGTTACACACAAGATAGCAATTAATACTAAAAAGGATAGTAAACCCACCTTAATACACACTAATGCGCTCAAGTATATTCATTCACACAATCACACTGTAGCTAATAACTAATTGTAGTAACTGTAACACTGTATTTAATTTGTCAATCAAACACACATGACTTTATGGTATGGGAAAAATGCCAGGCAGACATCTGGAGAATTTACAAGCACTCTAAATTCAGTGATCAAGGCAGGAACTGAAAACAGGTCTCTACGGTTGTGAAGCAGCATCATTAACTACTGCACCAATTGTTTCTGACTTGGTAGTGTCGTATATCTTACATCATCATTGAGAGGAATTCTGTTCAAACAGCTATTTATGCAGGCTTGTTTAGTATATTTTTCCTGTAGTTTATTATTTTTTTTTAAATTTAAGTAATGCTTAACTGTGTTTTCATCATTAACTCAATGTATGTTAAGAGTAAAATCAATACAACAGATCATATCAGTAGTAACTGGCGCCTGGTTTCAAGAGCTCAGTACTATTCAGAAATGAGAGCATAATGGCTTTCGCATATAGAAACCTGAAATAGCATCTATCACTGCTGCACTAATCCTGGAAATGAAAGTGTAAATCAATAAAATTTCAACAGCTATTTCTAAAGTCTATTGGTGCTTTGTCCAAGGCCAATTTCTGCTATCCTGCTGGATTGGGCTCAGACTTCCCATAATCACCAATTGGTCCAAAAAATGCAGCAGAATTTGAAGAATAGTCTACAATTACAAATCAAAATAAAATGGAAAAAGCAAACAAATATATGGATACCCACATTTAAAGATGCTAATTCACCCAAGGTTGAAGAACTGTAGCAAGAAAACATTTCAAGTGAAGCTGGCATAAATGTTTTAAATCTACATTTCTTAATCCTGAAATTAACAACTGAAGTAATATGAAGTAGTAATACAATATGCTCATGCACATACCACTCTTCTCAGCTCCAACTAATTCTAAATACTTCACCTACAAAACAGTTATTGCTACCCAGAAATAATGATCTTTACTTTAATGTGGAAGCCACCAATGAACCATGGATTTATACTGAAAGTGTTAATATTTTTATTTAAAACACTTTGTTAAAGCAATCAAAGCTAAACATGTCCGTCTAAGCTAGTTTTGGCTATGGTAGTAGTGGATAAATGGATAAGCTTACATCTAGAAGCAAGAGATCATTCATAGAGGGGGAGTTTGTGAAACAAAGTTCGATTGTTTTAAGTGTTATGACAATCTGAATAACACATTAAGTCTGATAGAATTTCCACCTCTCTATTCACAGTGACCTAACCTAGTATCAAAAAGCGGGGTTGCAAACTCAATGCCAGATCGAGCCATTGGACCTTTTTAAAGCAGCTAACTTCAAAATTCAAAACATGTTACGTACAGTCCATGATGACTAGATCATGTGTCTGCGTGAGGTGGTGCCAACCAGGATCCCTAGCTTTTTAGTCGTGTGGTGGGTGCTGCAACATGCTGTACCAGTGCATGCTCCCCAACTTAACTTGACCAGACCTTTGTAAGAGGGTCAGATGGCATGCCACATACCCAGAACGAACTTTTGTATTTGAGCATGACAAAGATATTACAGTCTCGAAAAGGAGATGGCAGTGTGACTTCTCACCTGCTGCTGCCACCACTCTGCTGACTTTTTAACCCGCACGGGTGTCAGGGCTAGCTACCCTATTCCTCAGCTTACCTTAATGCTGCCACTCCCCTACACAATTCTTTTGGTTTTTTTTCCCCCCATTGACCTCATTATTGTATGTAGACAGAAAATGCATTTGCATTTACATTTCTGACCATACATTAAGAAGGGCTAATGGCATATGCAACCCATGCTGAAGTGCTGCAGAAGATGAGAAACGGCAAATTATAATGCACTTTTTTCACTCTACAAGTTTAGTATGGGTATCTGGGTACTTCTTACAATTGATCAGGATTAGGCAATTGCTGTACTTTAAAGTGAATAAAAAGTGGAATACAGTATATTAATCTACTAGCTGTGTTAGAAAATTTCCTGGGGAAAGCAGGGTAAGTCAAGGGGCCTCAGTTATTGTGCCATTGGTTAATCAAATGTTTTAGAATTACTATGTAACTAACCAAATACTTTTCTTTAAATGATATTTGCATTTTTTTGTTAGTGTCTAATATTATTAGTTCACTTATGCTGCTTACTTTTGAAAATGCTAAATGATAGATATTAAAGGGTTTGGCAACAATGGTCTAGATTTAAATAAACAAGGGAAAATCTTTTATAAATGCAGCATGTCTAAAACACAATCCAAGATGTACTCTAAGACAGTGTTTCTCAGTCACTGGGTTGCGACCCACTTTTGAATCACAGATCGCCGTTGATGGGTCATGAGTGGCTATTCTTCGGTAGCAAACACACCCAGAGGGAAAAAGCCATTTCAGGTAGCAAACTGTTGTAACACTCCCCCACTGCTCTTTGAACACTGTGGGTCGGGATGGAAATTAAAAAGGTAAATCTCAGTACCTAGGTCATAAAGGTTGAGAAACACTGCTCGAACACTGTAATCCAACAAAACACTGAATTTTCCCAAAAAGTGTGTGTGTGTGATGGGTGGGGGGAATTGTTTTTGTGGAACTTCAGCAGTTGCTACCTTTGATGACACACTGCTTTGATCAATACTCTTATTTAAACTTTGTGAGTGCTGATGAATGCAGCACACTGGCTGATGGGAATTGTAGTTCTCTCTTCGGAATTTGCACAAGGTTACAGATAAGAGGAAAATGTGAGTGATGTAATATTTATTAAATATTTTTCTTATGGATCAGCTGTCCGAAACTGACTCTACTCACAATCACAGTGGCTGGTCAGCAAATGCTGAACACGTCTTCTTTGAAAACTTTACTGAACCTTCCTCCTTTCACTATGTGGATGACATATTTTAATAAACCAGCATGCCTCATTTCTTTTTGCAATCGCTGGCAAAACATGAGTCCACTCAGCTAATTTTCTTTTTTCCACGTCACCAAATTTTAATTAAATCAGTCAAAGCATTTTTAAGATTTTTGGATATTTAGTGGAAGATTTTTACCCTTAAATATTGATATATAGAAATGTTCACTCTTAGTATACACCTACTGCCCTAAGATGTACTATCCTGCCAAATGACAGCTTTTTAGCTAAAGGGGAAATAGTGTTTTTGTTGATGAATGAATGAGTCAGTCAACTTTGCATTTTATATATATTTTCTGTAAGGATGATTCATAGCATTAGAATTTAAAACTATAGGAACTTTAAAAAGTGGCAAAACACTCTAAATTTAGATTAAAGATTGCACATTCCCTACCTTGTGATCAATGTGAATAGTCCCAACTGTAACTGAAAGCAAATCTGTCAAATGAACATTTAAGTGTGTGATATTTTAATGATTAAATGTTTTTCCATGCCATATGATGAAGGTTTAAAGTAAGATAGCTAGCTATCTAGCAAAATAAATTTAAATGAATCTAGCCGATCATTTGGAAACCTATTAAATGCCCAAAGATTACAGTTGCTTCACATGCACCATACTGCATTACTAAAATTGTGTGTAGGTGTGTTTTTTTTTTTTGGCCTACTTGAAGAAAGCACTGTAACAACAAAATATATTTGTTTACCATATTGCATGTGAATTTTTAGCCCTGGAACTGTACAGTTCATATTTCATATGACACACCAATTGGAAAGTAAAGAAAATAAGAATAAAAGAACTTGTAGATTATGACACAGAAACGTTAGGTGAAATTTTAGGTTCCTGCCACTTCAAAATTATTTGTGTGTACACACAGAATACTGCTTTCATGCAAACAGCAATCACTATAAATTCCAATTTTGTCCTTACTTCTGCCTAACTTAATTACTCACAAGGCTGTTTGAAATTGTGACTTGAATCCAAGTAAAATTCAGAATGTTGTGTGCTTCTTGATTTTTAATACAGAATTTGAATATTGAGGACATACTTGTTGCTACCATCTGTGCATTAACACATATGTCTGTTGAGTTTGAAAGAAGAAGAAGAAAAAAAAAAAAAAAAAACAGAACATGATGCACATGAAAATTGAAGTGAAAAAGCACAAGACTTTGTGTTTAAAACAATGCAATACCAGCAAATGAACAATTATCAATAAAAGACTCTTGTGATGATCCCCTGTACCCAAAATAATGCTACAGAGACCAAATGTATAAGAAATGGGGTGTTTACTATAAATAAACCACTATAAATAAACCACACAAGGGTGCATTAAACGCAGGAACATTATTAAGAGTAAACCAGATGGAATTAAAGCAAATCTACCTTTGCAGGGAATTTTGTTAATTACTAGAAACTGAATACCTGAAAAAGTTTGTCCTCTTATTTAAGTATTCAGAGAAAAAGAGAAACTGTTAGAAACACCTGAAAGTAACTCTAAAAATATTAAATATCCATTCAATTTAAAATAAAAAACATTTTTTAATAAAAACAGGAGCTATATTCTGTTCTGGCTTATTTTAATCTCAAAATTAAATGAAACAGGCCTCCACATTACTTTGCCAACTTTGTTGTATGCAAGATTAGCACTTACTATTCAGGGTAATGTGATAACCTGAATCAAGAATCAATTAACAGTGTGCTTTTCAAATATCTCACAATATTTGACTTTATTATTCATTTTTGTAAAGAAATTGAGATGTGTGACCCAAGCTTTAGTCCTTTCTGAAGGTCATCATAAGAAAGAAAGACAAGCTATTATTAGGCACATCAATGAAGCAGCACAAAAGATACATTCATCTGTTTTTACCATCCAGTCCCTCTTGTGTCTGTGGTATTGCAAGATCAGCTTTTCAACAAGGAATTTTATATGTTCTGTAAGTCTTTGTTGACAAATTATATAAATGTGGTATTTCTTTATCCAAGTACCCTATATATACACTCTGGATGTCCCATCCAGATGCCATTCTTTACCTTTAAGTTAATACTCCACAACCAAACAGTGGAATAAGTAGGCTGGGAAACATAAATGAATAAATAATTTTCATTATTTATCAAGTTAGAAAATATATAATCAGATAAAGCACACTCATCTTGTCTGCTATCAGCTTAGGGTATGTGCTTATGGTAAGTAAAAACTAGCTGGTAAGGGTTTCCTGAATTTAAGCTACTACTCTACCTCACTATGCTTTCCTTTCACAAAAGATGTAACACAACAGAGACAAACAGTTTAGCCACTTGTGCACATACATGAACCTTCAAGGTAATACAGTATACCTTGGTTTGCAAAGACTACTCAACATGAGGCACGTGACTCAATATATTATGTACAGAGTAAACCAGAGTATAGCCTGTTATCATGATTTTGGGGTATCAAGAGCCATGGGAAAATAATAAGGTTTTGTTAGAACAATACTGAGTTAAATGGCTGTCACCCTAAAGGTTGGCTCAAGCCATATGTGGCCCAAAAACAACCTCTGAGTGACACAGCCCGTGGTCCCACCAGGGCTCCAGACTGCAATTAAAATGGTTCAAATGAAACCAAAAATAAGCTTTGGTTATTATCATTTCTACTTTGTTTGCCAGTTGTGAATGAAATAATTGAAACTTAAAACCAATTATAACAGATGTCCTGTCCATCAGTAAACATGTACGAGCAGTCACCTGCCTGCTGTTTCATCATACATTAAGGTTGAAGGTGTATTATAGTAGTTTTATCGAGATGCTCTATGATTGACAACGGACAGTAAACTTTGCTAAAATGGTACCAAAAAATGCCACTTTGTTAGTTTTTACTTCAGTCGTTTTGAGGTGCACACTATTTGTTCTGTTTCCAATAAATTCTTTAACGGGAGCTCAAAGAAACTTGGAACATAAGATTTAGTAAAAAAATTAATAGTAATAATTATTATTAATAGTTTACTTGACACCCAAGAACTCTGTACAAAGACATTTTAAAGACAAATCATTCAAATAAAATGTACCAATCCATTTTCATACCATATGTAGCGGCTTGCTCTTAAAACATTTACTCAAGTAGTTTTTTTCTGGGGGACAGGGAAATAATTTCAAAAAGAAAGGATTTGTTGTGGAACTCAAATTTAACCTCTGTCTCACGAGTATTTCAAATCGTGTGAATAAATTGTTTTATGTTCTATGGAAAAAAAAATCCCTTGCCTATTATGATCACCCATTTAAAATTTTTGGGAAGAGATCTCATATTTCAAAAGGGAAACAAATGTTATTGTTAATACTGTGCACTTTTTTGATTTTATGCACTAAGATGTGTATGGGTCAGAAGTGAGAAAAATGTTAATTTTTTATTTCAAAAATGGAAATAAAAGTATTGCTACTACCCCAGATTCTCTTCAGTTATAGCTTTTTTAAATATACATTTTTTGACATGCCTGTGTCAGATATGACCAAATGTAAAAGGGATACAATGAATAAAATTACTTGTTTTTAAATACATTCATTTGTGTTGATTTAAAATGTGTCATTACCTGCTGCTTACCGGCTGCTCAAAACGTTAGGCCCAGATAAATTTCTTGGTTTGAAAATCTGGCCCAACTGAAATTGCAATTGAATAGCCCTGCCTTACAGTATAAATTAAGCCAACCACATCTGGAATTAAGTGCACTGAGTGGGAGGAACATGAATTAAAAAGAACATTAAAAAAAAATGAAAGATGTTTGACCATGAAATAATAAATAGCAATAGTTTGTTAGAAACGCACAGTGAGAATTCGGACAAAAATTGAACCACCTGATTTCCTCCTTCATTATGACAGTTTTCAAATTTAACTACAAAAGTTAAAAAATGTTAGCTTAACAATAATTAACACGCAAGGAAGAAAACATCTGAAAGAATTCAAAATATAATAAAACACAATACTGCCCCACTGGGAGTAGGGCCAGTTTATCAAGCTGGTCCCTCCTCCAGCATTACCCAAAGGACTTCAATTCCAAACTGTTGGTCTTCCTCAATTCACTCAACTGATCCTAATATCTCCTCCAAACTCTAAGCTTAGCTAGACCTCTAGTACAAGAAAGCTATAAAGTCTATGCCACTGTTACTTCTGGCCACCCTATGAAATCACTTTCTAGATTGGGGTGATGTTTCCATGGCTACAATGATACCAGGTTACGAAACCTCTGCCCGCCTATTTGTGTTTCTGCAACCCTCAAGTCTCTCAGGCAGTTTATCAACAACTTAATTATATCTCTCTCAGTCAGGAAATGTCAGCTTGTGTCGGTGCAGGTCAGCCCCACACTACTGGTTCCACCGTGGGAGCCTCTAGAATCTGCTACCTACGATAACATACCCAAGGAATGAGCCAGAAGATGGACACTCACACACAAAGTAAGGGATAGGTACATAAAAGTGCAAAAGTGCTTTTAATAAAAACAATCAAAATCAAACATTGTCCCAATAAATAGTGCAGTGGTCAAAAATGTTCAATAAATAAATAATTCTTAAAAGCGAATGATGGTGGAGGGTAAAAACAGTTCCATGAATAAATCCATTAAAAACTTTGAGGTTAAAATCCAGGGACAGTCCACAAAACTGAGCCCCATAACCTGGCCCTTTTAAACCTGCCGACTCCTCCCCTTTATTCCGGTCAGACCTTGCATGAGAGACTCCAACCAACAGGTGAAGTCAACCTTAATATCTGGGCTCTGTTCCCTGCCACCCTTCCATTGGCAAACCGGTTGAGTTGCACACACCACTCTCTCCACTCACCCCCGGGGCACTCCTACTCCTCTGCAATCGCTCCGCTAAGCTTCCTAAGCAGAGCTTCCTAGAAGTCAGAGAATACTGTCTTCCTAACCTTCATCTTAATTAGTCATCATGGCTCCAACTTGTTCAACTGGGACCTTTTAGCCTGAGCTTTATGTAGATCCTTGTCAGTCATTGTTGTACAGGATCTTTCTCTCTCATTGTTAGCTGAATGGCTATTTTATAGCAGACTGGAGGTACATCACATGTTTATCTTTTTCTTGCTCTAGCACTTTTTTTTTTTTTTATTTAAAGGATGCTTTTTAGACGCTGTCCATTATAGGGTATAACACCCCCCCCAGCACTCCTTGCTTTATCACACTAGCAAATCTATTTTCTCTCCCCCTCTCTGCTACTGTGGTTCTTCCTCAGCTGGTCAGGTTTCACTGGAGCTTTTCCCTGCACTCTGTCACTTTGGTGATCCCCCCCAAGGCAATAATTTGCCAGGCAAGCACCCCTCAAGCCGAACACAAAGTATTAATTTCCTTCTTAGTCATCTATGATTCAGTAAACACTATGCATGAGCATCAAACACAACAACATGTACTAGCATTTGAATTAAAAATATTGACAGCTTATTTAACACAACAGTGAATACAACATAAATGAAACACTAAAGTACATACATAAATTAAACTAAAACCTAGTCTTACTGTGTGCCACCCTAACTGAATGAACAAACATGAAAAATTATTACAGCTACCATGACAAAATCATTCAGGGTCAAAACTGATGACTATGATAATAAAAAAAAAAAAAAAAAACCTGAAACAGATTACTTTAGAACTATCAAGGGACTAAATGTAATGATTTCCCCCACTTTGGCTTTCAATAAAAGTTAAAACACTTGAATAATTTAAATAGCAATGACAGAATACCAAAAGTATGTATCCACTGAAAATTGGAGAAACATTATCTCCTATGTACACAACAATGGAGCTTCACCACCCACTAAATTTGCAGAATTTTTGGGGTAAAAAAATATATACAGTATCTTTTATGAAAGTGTTTTTGAAAACAGTCAGCAGTTAAAAACTATTGACTGATCAGGAATAACCATTTACATTCACAAGGCACAATAAATTATGCACCACACCAAAAGACCCATTTTATAATTTATTTCTGATAGCTCTTCTGCCTTACAACTTCAGCACACTGTATTGAAAATCAAGACCAACCTTTGTCTGTGTGCAGTTCAGATTCTCCCTAAGTCTGTACATTTTTTTAATTACTTCATAAGAAAAAAGGTCTTCTTATATTGTCAGCTCTAAAAATTAATTCACTGTTAGCATGTGCATAAGTATACCTGCAACGGACTGAGGGTTCCCATCAAGGGGTGACATCCCTTTTTTTTCTCTCCGATGCTGTAGTGGCTACCCAGGACCCTATACTTGGAATAAGCCAATTTGAAAATGAACCAAATTATAAGATTTTACTTAATGGCTATTCACTTGAACTGGGTCAAAAACAATGAATACACAAAAAATGAAGAATGTGCCTGAAGAGATTTCTGTAGTGAATAAAAAAAACTGAACTTTCTTTACTGCCTTAGGAAACACCAGTCTCTTTCTCCTATATTTTTTATTGTACTTGTTATCATATTGCACTTCTTGTATCTTGCAAATGTATTTGCACTTTATAAAGCAACTTGTGCTATCAAATCATCAGGATTGAAAATCTACGGGCCGGCTGTTTTTTGGTTCACATGAATAAAGTTTCAGACAGACAAACTACAGAACAATGATTTCAATACAAAAAGCATATATTTTTATAAATCTTAATTGAGCATAATTTGGGTAACACAATTGTTAACTTGGCATAAAAAAGGCTCTGTCACTTTTGAAATACCTCACACAGTATTTTTGTATTGGTTGTCTGCCACCGGTACAACTACAAGTTTGCAGGCTCGCCGCATAATGTGTCTGTCACCAGACAGACACATTTGAAACAAGCCACTGATCTGGCCTTGCACTATTTTTTTTTCCTGTCTTCTCTCCTCCAGAATGAGCTGGCTCCAGCTGCTGAACCTACCTGACGAAGGAGGCTCTCTATTCCTAAACTGACAAAGGGAGTTAATGCAGGACGACCAATAATGTTACTGCTGGATTACTGTGTTTGTGTGTGCTGAATTGGCTGCTCCTGTTTGAAAAAATGCAGAGACTGTTCCTCTTTTCACTACAATAAAGCTGATTTTCTTGGAAGCCTGGACTCTCCTCCTTCTCTCTGGTGTAAGTTGGTGACCCACACTTTACAGTAACTATAATTTTTAAAACATTTCTACTAAGGCTGTTTATTCAACTACAACTACATTTTTGTTCACTTATCCAGATTTTTTTTTCCCCCACTGGTCAGGATGGTTTTCTATTGAACACAAAAAAAAAATGATAAAATGTCTTTCTTAAAGATGGGAATCAGCCATCAATCACTGCCTAATATTTCAGTATATTAAGGTTGCAGAAACATGAAGCCTATTGCAGTACTATTTGACATAATATAGGAGGCCAGACCAGGATTAAACCATGCACTCACCCCCTACACTCAAACTTTATTTTATATATTACCATTAACAGCATCCAACATCACAAGGTGCTTTACAAAGAAAAGATCTAAATACTGCAAAATAAAGTTACATTTCAAAGTGACACCCAGATTTGAACATTTTCCACATTCAATTTGGGTTTTGTATCCCTTAAACTAATTGAGTTAAACGCCATCCAGTCATCGATTTGCTGCAAGTGTGTCACCTGCAGTTGTTCAGTGTTGAGAGGCCTAGGATCTATCACCACAGGGTCAGGTACAAAAGAGGAATCAATACTGGACAAGTTGCAAATTTATCACAGGATACACTATTGGACTTGCGAGCGTGCACACATACACACATACACACACAGGAACACAAACCTCTCCTAATGCTAAGTTATGCTCACCAGTTTTTGGACCGGAGGAGGAAAACACTCAATAATTTCTGGTGAAAAACCATAGGCTTGGACACAATGTCTAAACTATATATAGACAGTAGGAACCCTATCTAGGCTAAGATTTGAAATAAACCATTCATAAATGTGAAGTTGTTACTACAGTGTCATTTTACTACCTGAGGATCATTCTGGCCAGATTGGCCAGCTATTAAAAGACTTCTTTACCGCTATTTGCAAAAAGGGACTGGGGTGCTCTGAAACAACTCTTATTAACTGAAAATGTATCACTATGTTCAGTTATAATTTCTGTATTTAACATAAGCAGGTTATTAAAATACAAAAACTTAAGAAAAAGGCAGCTTATAATGCTTGCACTTGTAAAGTATTTTTAAATAATTGAACAATTACCAAAAAAAAAAAAAAAAATGTTTGATTCCTGCAGTTTAAACTCTGGAGAAGACTTTATCTTAACCTCATATTCAAACTATACAATACTGTTTTATAAATAGGCGCGACTCGAATTGCAGCATGTGCATGGGTGTTTCTTGCCTCTTCATTTCTAAAAACGTCTCTAATGTTACGGCCAACATCTGAAATTATTAATGATCTGAACTTTTACTTTTGTTCCACTCCTTCTTGCTGAACTTATTTTCACTTCTAGTTATGGTTACCTCTCCGGGCACTTCTTCAAAATTCAAACTAACCTGTCACAGTAAAGGACTCAGTTTTAAAGCCACTTTGAGCTTAGACAGCCCAGAGCTGGCTCTCTGGAAGCTACGAGGGAGGTGTTGCATGCTGTTTCTGATCCATCTATACCGTCTCATCCACTTTGTGTCACAGTATTTTAAATAATTTAAGTGCAATAAATCAAAACAGTAAATAGACTGATATTTGATGCCACAAAATTAACTTTTCCAAGACAAAGCTACTACAAATAACCACAAAGTATTAATGCAAAAAATACTGAAGTAGCAGGCACACTGAAAATTGGGTTGAACTGTGTGTGTGTGTACGCGCGTGTGTGTGTGTGCGCGCATAGTTTTAGCAACATTCAAGGAAGGTCTTATAATAGAGACTGTGTTAAGCATTATTAAACTGTGTAAGGATTATTATCGATTTCTTATACCTATTTTCCATTTTTGCTCTCATTGCAATATATGCATTTCAACAGAAAGATTGAGACAATAAAACCATACGTAGTAAGAAATCAAAAAAAGAAAAATGCTTTTTAAACCCTGGCTGTCATTGTACACCTTAATTATGTTTTAATGTTTATTCCCATTACAGTATTTGTGTGACGTGGGAGACTGTCATGAGATCAGAACAACTGTATTTGTTATGTCATCAGAAAGGGATAGTATGAATAGGACGACGATTCTGGCCTGAGGTATCCCTCAGTTGGATTATCAACATATAAAACAACTTTAGTGCCAGTTAGCTTTATATATATTTAAAAAAAAAAAAAAAAAAAAAAAAAAAAAAGTACAACTAACGCTAGGTTACATTTTGCTTTGTTCCTGTGGTTTGTTTGCTTGGTTACCTTTACAGTCTTCTATACATGAATCTGTCTGTCTTTGACAATGATTTTGCCTTGCGTTTCTT
Source organism: Polypterus bichir lapradei (assembly GCA_026402145.1). Classification (NCBI taxonomy): domain Eukaryota; kingdom Metazoa; phylum Chordata; class Cladistia; order Polypteriformes; family Polypteridae; genus Polypterus; species Polypterus bichir. The sequence goes on from JANRMT010062791.1 coordinate 8,918,553, forward strand.
ATCTCTTGGGGCCTCATGTATAACAACATGTCCATTGTGAAAGCTATATAAGCGCCCGACCAGGCACAGACCGACGCAGAGGCATGTCCAAAATAAACAGAGGCTTTTATTAATATTCTTCAGCCATGGGACACATCTTCCCTGTGCCACACAGCTCAACACAGTCCCAAACAGCAATCACAACACAAAACACACTCTTTCTTCTATTCCACCACTCCTCCTCAAGCTTAGTCCTCCTCCTCCCGACCCTGGCTCCTTGAGTGATGGTGGCTGGCCCTTTTTATAACCCACCCCGGAGTGTTTCAGGTTCTTGACCACCTGGTCCTGATTGCACCTCTGGGTGGGGCTGAAGAATCGTCCAGCCAGGCTGCTGAGTCCATGCAGCTCCCCCTAGCGGCCATCCAAGCCCCCAACCAGGCTGTGGAGGACTCCATCTCCCATGGAGCCCTGCGGGTGGTTGGGGAATCGCCATTGGCCAGGGAGGCTGCCACCAAGCGTCCCAGGGGACATACTGGACTTGCCATGGTGGCTCCCCCAGAACATAAACAGCAAGGGCGTCCCTGCCGGGCATGGGACCCAGCTGTCCTTCACACCGTACATGGCAAACGGACAAAAGTAGGAATGTGTGTAAGCAGGAAAAAAAAAAAAAAAAAAAAATCAGATGCATAAAACTGTGCATACGCGAAGATCTACACACTTTGCCTTTATAAATCCCAATCAACGTAAAGAGAGTCTAGCCCCAATTTCTCCCAGAATTTTGCCTATTTGAATATGCAAATCAATGTAAATAGCCCCTTCCATTCAGTGTTTTGTTAATATAATGCACAAGCACATGTAATAAAAAGAAGAATCCTGTTCAGTGAAGTGGATACAAGGAAAAATGCACTAAACATACTTGGTGGCTTATGCAGTGGCATAAGCAATAAAAGGAAATTGTGGTGTGGCACAGCGCGATGTATGTACTCAAAAGTTCAAGTTCATAAGGTCACACAGTGCCCAAAATAAAAAACAGTCAGATATCAAAGTCAACGTGAAAATGCGATATGCATTTTCGCATGACAGATAACTTTCACACTAAGAGTGGAAAAGTTTTCTATTTACATAGGTAAATGAATTCTCTGAAGGTGCCTTTATAGCAACATGTGTACAGTCAACACTCCATTACATTTGGAAAACTGGACATCACTACAAATTGCGATTTTACCCATCCACAGTGTAAGGAAATCTTGTATATCTGGATGACAAGTGAATAATATCATCCCATACAGCTGACATGGCATGATTCAGTGATGACTGAGAAATACCCAATCAGTCAGTTAGTTCACATTGAAAAGCTCCTGAGGCTAAAAACCCAAGGGTGGACAGAACTTGCAAAGGATCAGGTAGAGCACAATTCCCCAAACTCTGCCTTTATAAAGCCGGCCCCAGTTAAGCACACAACTCCAAGAGAATAACTCTTGGAAATTTAAATTGACTTAGAAGTCAGTCATCATCATGGGACAAGAAATCAGTATGATCTCTAAATACACACTCTCTTCTAATTCTTCCATTTGCAATGTCCGTGTGCCATTATATTGTTAAAGATTGACTACAATCAAGTACCTTAAACTTTTAACTGATATGCAGTTAAGCTCAGTGTATTTGATAAAAACTACTTCATGACTGCAAATCTCAAAAAGAAAGTGAAACTACACAGAAACAGCAGCACTGCTTTGACGCTGAGTGCCCCCCACCCCAGTACAAAACTGAGCAGAAACGTGTGTGCCGTGAATATGTGTAGCTTTACACATCTCGATGTGAAATTGGAAACGGGCATATGCAACATTTTTGTGCGTATGCACCATTTAAACATGAGGCCCCAGGTCTTTTAGTTCTCTGGAGTCTGTCGCCTAACAATGACCTGTACTTAATCAGTTTCTCTCCCTGGTCTTCTTTTTGATAATCTTTCTTTAGGCTGCATGTTAGAATTCTCTTGTTAGCTGGATATTGTATTCTTTTTTTGACACTGTGTTCATCTTAGCATTTGTCAAGCTTGTTGTTTTAGTGGCAGTCTCCATGGCTCTAACAATATTTGTAGGTGTTGGAAGGCTGGGGAACAGTTTGATTTTAACTAAAAAACTACAAACTTTTTTACCACATAGTTGCGAATGTCCAAAAAGCCTGCTCATGAGAAGACTGATTTAAACTAAAAAGCAGAGGACTATAGGTAATCCTGAAATATACAAATACTGGCAGGTTAATAACAACATTAATAAATTATGTATCTCTCATCCAAAAGAAAATGTACTTTCAAAAATACTATACTTTCACGGAAACACTGTGATGCATCATCGGTGATGTATCCTGGGGTCAACGAGCGTTTCGGGTCACACACCCTCATCCATGCAACCCAGCCGGGGGTGATCAGACCCCAGCTTGCATCTGGGCAGCAATTGATCACTGAGCCTCCCTCTTCAGCCAAAGCCACCTTGTGGCTCTCTCTGCGGCATCACAAATTGATTTGACAGCCCTTTTCTTAGCTAAACCCGCTATTCCCAGCTTCGTCAAGACTCTACAAAGACACAGGCCTGCAAAGCCCCGACATCCCACCTCGATTGGTTCACAGTGGATGATCCAGCCCAGCTGCCTGCACTACCTTTGTCAACTCCTAGTACATGGCACGTTTCTACTCTTGAGCTTCTTCCATGCATTCCTCCCAGGGTACCACGAGTTTCACTATGACCCCCTGTTTGGTAGAACTGGAAAAGATGACCAAGTCTGGATGCAGTGTTGTTGAGGCAATATGCTCTGGAAAGTATAGCTGCTAGCCCAGATCTGCTTTCAACTGCCAATTAGCTGCTGAGGCAAAGAGGTACATCAGTCTTGGCTCTGGGATTTCTCTCCAGCCTTAATAAAGTTTCTTCTTTGAGCGGCATTGCTTGCTGGTGGCCATAGCTGAGGCTACTCTCTCAGCAACTGCCTTGAGCACTTGGTCATGCAGCCAGCAGTAGCGGCCGTCTACAAGTGCCTTCGGACAGCTGCTGAGGATGTGCTCAAGGGATCCTCTTCCAGAGCACAGGATTGGCACTTCAGTCTTGCCCTAGATGTGGAGATTTGCTGGGCTTGGTAGGCCATCATAGAAGGCCTGGATCAGAAACTGGACTCTGTAGTAATCTGTTTGCAGGATGTTATACCAGGTGACCCTTTGCTGCAGTACCAATTCCCACTTTGTCCATGCTCCCTGCTGTCTTTGACCCATCATCCTGCTTACTCTTTCTTCCTCAATGCCTGGAGAAGGCAACACCTCTTTTTACCTGTGGCTTTGTGAAGTTGGGTTGCGGGAAAGTAAACAAGACCAGCACGACCTCTAGCCACATTCCCCACAATCTCCCTCTGCCTCAGCCAGGCCTCCTCCACCTCCAGTGCCTTGCTTGCATTTCCTGCTCATCCTGACCTTAATTCCTGCTGCTGACACCTGTGGATCCCTTAAGTCCATGTACAGGAGTGCCTCCCTTGTCCTCAACACCATGACCTCTTTTAAACTGCTAAAAGGGAGTGGCAAGATGTTACTACTTCCATATAGAGCCGCCCTGCTGAGGCTGCGTGGAAGGCCGAGCCACCTGAGAAGGTAGCTGCTGATGCTCCTCTCCATTGACTCAACCATTGTCATTGGGACCTCAAGACCAGCAGCAGCCAAAGGATCCTGGGCAGGATGGCATGCTAGTAAAACCAGGCGCTGGATCTCCTTGGTAGACCTGACTTGTCTGCCTTTGTAAGTCACTCTTCGAGGTCTTTGTTGGTCTTTTTTTATAGAAATGGCATCCTTGAGGCCGACATCAAACTCTTCACTGGCAGCTCAGTAATGGGCAAAATGGTGTCACAGACTAGTAAAAAGCAGAACTTGATTACTTCACACCCCTTCTTCAGTACCAATGACCCAGACTTACTGGGTTTGAAGCCCATCCTTACCCATGCAATGAGCTTTTCTAGAATCCACCTGGTTCCTGGCACTAAGGATGTGGTAATCGTAAGCTCATCCATGAAGGCCCTGATTGAGGGCTGTCTCATGCCGAATTTTGTCTTTGTGCCTCTGCATTCACCCTCTGCTGATTTAGCAACTATATTCACGGCCAGGGTGAAAAGTATAATGGAAGTGGTACATCCTGTTATAATCCCCTTTTCTAGCCGATGCCAGTTTGATGTTTCGGACCAGACGCAACTCTCATTGTCAAGTCGTTATAGTCAACCAGAATATGATTTCTGATGTTACTGGGCACATGGTGTCTCTGCAGGGCGACTTCCAATAAGCTGTGTGGTATGAACCCGTAGGCACTAGTCAGATCCAACCACAAAACAGCCAGATCTCCCTTTGCCTCCTAGGCTTCACAGATGAGCTGAGCGACGACACCTGTATGTTCTAAGCAGCCTGATACCCCAGGAATCCCGCTTTTCTGCACTGACATATTGATACAATTGTTCTGGAGGATAAACACTGTCAAGTGTTAAGATAAAATACTAAAAGATAATTTTGCCTTGCATGCTTAGTGGTGAGATGAAGCAAAACTGCTCGATGTTCTTTGAGATTTCCTCCTTAGGAATCCATACTCCTTCTGCACACCTCCACTGACTGGCAACTTTCCCTCTTCATCAAATCACCCAAGATCTTCCACAGGTGGCTTATGAGTCTCAGACATCTCAATATATGGCACAAAGCTTGATTCCTGGAGCTGGGGCTGACCTTGCTCTTTTCACAGCTTCCTGGGCCTCCTGTAGGCTGGGTTTATGAGGTTAAATTCTACCTTGGAGGTGGGCGGCTTAGTGATAGAATCCTGCGGACCAACCACTTAATCTCTCTGTGGATCACTCTGGGCATTTTTGAGAACTCGTTGACCTCCTCTTGTAAATTTATGAGGTGGCCACTGTGCTTGTACTGTAATAGCCTCTTGACAAAGCCAAATGGGTTTGAAAGTAAGGCTAGTTATTTTCTAGCTCTCTTCTTCTTCTTCTGTGCCCCTCTGCTCTCCGTATAAACATAAGCTTCTTCCGCATGATATCCCGCAGTTCAAAAACAGGTTCCTTCTGATCCACCCTTGCTCTCTTGTATTGTCTTTTAAGTGCGCGGAGCTCCTGCTGCAACTGACGAATCTGGTTGGCTCTATGGTTCTTGGCATAGGAGACTCCAGGTTTCCTCTTTTCATCAAAGCCAAACTGCTCTGCAGCATAGCTTATGATGATGGAGGTCATGCTGTGTAGTATGATATTGAATACATCCTCGTCAAACTGACAACACCCGATCTTTGTATTTGCTGAGGGCCATCTAATCTTCCTTTTCTGGGGTGCTGTGCTGATTGTAGGAGGTTAAAAAGCCTGGAGGTTCTGGTCTCTCTGGTGGGGTGATTACAGGCCAGGCCCCTGCGTCTCATCAGGGCTGGTGCCTGTGCGCTGCTCTTCATTCTCACTCTGTCTGCACTTCATCCTGTACTACTTAAAAAAATCAACACTTTGCTTAATGTATCTGTCAAAAAAAACAGTAACCATTGACTTTTTGGTAATGACGCTCTAGGTAAAAGTTTAAGATGAGCACGAAATACTGTTTTATATTAACATCCAGAAAAAGGGGCAGTATTTACTTTATAGTGGTGAAATCAGAATTGCAAAAGATTTCCTTTGAGGCAGCATCTTATTTTTCCAATGAGAAGCATATTGTGGCAATATTCAGAGCCTATAATGGGCGTTTGCATTTTCTCATCATTTCCACATTCCCTAGTTTGACCAACAGTTTAAACAAATGCAATTACTGAACTGAAGGTTAAATGTTGATGTTAAATCAAGCTATTTGACGATAAAAGGTCAGTTTTAGAAAAACACCAAGAGATCTATTAGAGCAGAGAAAGGAAAATTTTTCTAAAAAAGTGAATAGCCCTATAGGGAATAAGACATAAAAACAAGCAAGCAGAAGAGGATAAAAGAAATGTATAGTCATAAATAAACACTCATAATAAGACACTGTTAATTGATGGGTAATTAGTACAATTATGATTTCAGGTGTTCAGCCTGAAGCTGGAAGTCAATTAATATCTGAAATACAGTATTCTCACTGTTTTTGATGAACTTCTCCATTTTAGAAACAATTTCAGATAGATACAATATCTACAGAATTTGTTTATATCAAAACTTTGGAATATTCACCCTTCATTAACTAACATCTATGTTTACCCGTGCAGTCTATATGTACTCCTAATTGTTAAAACAGCATTCCTTTCAAACACTTAAGTAAATGTTTGAGGGTTTTCACAAAGAAGGAACAAAATATCATTAATGGCTTGAGAGAGAATGGTCTTTAAGTGCCCTCTGGTGGCTATGCAAATTTGTACATTCATATTTAGATACATCAATACATACTTCACCAAATTTAAATAGCAAAATATGGCTACAAAAGAATTAACCTTTACCTACAGTAACTCAGTGCTTCCCAAAATCAGTCCTAGTGACCCACTGTGGCTAGAGGTTTTTGTTCCAACCAGCTTCTGCTTTTAATTGGACTCCTGGGCTAATTAAGTGAACTGTTACTTTCCAAGTTTTGTGTTTTGGGAACAAAACAGAAATTTATTAAAAAAAAAAACACATTAAAATGTACCAAGCAGTTATATGGGAATAATCTATATATTTTTTTTAAACAATATTCTCATCTTGATGTCCATTCTACTTTTCCAGGTGTTCTAATTGTTTAATTAATCCATTTTTTACTAATTAGTGGGTCTCACTCTACAGTAGTTGCAGGTTTTGATTATTCAGTGTTGTTTGTCTGGGTGTCTGCTCTGCTTGTTTAATTGTCATTGATAAATTAAAACAAAGGGGGAAAACTGCACAGAGAAAGGGCAAAATATAATTAAATCATCTTTAGCAAAAGCAGAAATATTTCTAAATGTCTTATAAATGTAAAATCATGCTACTGTGCTTTTCTGAAATGTAGAATAAGAGAAAAAAAAATACCAGCTAATTAAATGAGATCAGAGTTATCAGGGGTTGTCACCGATTATGAATTTGGTGGAAACAAAAACCTGTAGCCAGAGTGGGCCCCGAGGACCGAGTTTGAGAAGCACTGAGATAACTACTTAAAGTATTTTATTAATCTAAATGCTTTCGTTGCAATGAATAAATTACATATCCCTAAGACAGACATTTTTGATACCCTTTTCCCTACCCATCTTTACTGCTGAGAAAGAAAATATAAAAACAACCCACCACACTACAAAATGCCAAAACTATATTAATGGTTCAGCATATTCAATAATGACACATGCACTTTAAACTCTGAAAAGAATTTACTTGTTCCTTGCAAGGAGATTTTTATTATAAGCAAATAGAGGGTATCTTTTTCCCCATTATGCTACATTAAAGGATTCTTCTATTTGAGTTATTATAATTGATTATTAACTTAATAGTACAGTCCTATCAGGTGTTGAACTGCCTGATGAAGAAGAAATTTCTTGAATAAATTTCAAGCAGAGGACATCAAAAAGTAAGCTTGCAAAGCAGTTCCCACAGGACGCCTCCCATAAATTGGGTCTTGACCTGCATACATTTTGAACAGTATGAAACTGGAGAAATGTGTACAGTACACAATGCATAATTTTGAACTGAGCAGTGCTATGTTTTGCCCATAGTGTAGAAAAGTTTGTTTTGTCTAAGACTGACTTCTGAATGCTGTTGCAATTATCTAGAAGCGTGCTTTTCTGAATGCAGATGTATAGTTTGGAGATGCAAATTTTACAGCAGCAAGAAAAAGTTGTAGTAGATAGTGAAACAAGATTAACTTAGGAAAGATTCCTTTAGGAATATATGTGACTTGCATGTAGTAAAAAATGTTTTGGTAAGAATTTAAATATATTGTCAATGTTCTGTCTCTAAAAAGGTCCTAATACAAATAACACAAATATAATGGTCTAGTATGGAAACTGATGTGTAGTGTATGAATTCTAAAACATATTTTTTGGAGAAAACCAAAAAACAAACACTATTCCAGCTTGTTGATTTCCGTTTTTGTTACTGTACTTGTTGATAAAATTCTCCTGGATAGTAATTTGGGTCTGGTACCTCAGAGTTGATGAAATTTAATAGAACCTAACATCTCAGAGAATATTAAAGATGAAGCAGAGGCTCTATTGACATTGAACTCCAGAACATAATTTAACAAACACTTTGGAACATAAATAAAATATCCACAAAATGCTAAAAAGATTACATACTATGTTACATACTATGTACCAAAACAGAGTATATCCCTGTCATTTGCCGGCCATACTAAATGTTCTTCCTGAAGCAGGCCTTTTGACACAAATGCACACTTTTGTGCCATCTTGTCCAACAAAGGGAATCTAGCCAGCTATTGTGTCACTACCCTAAAGGTTCTCTTTCTCCAGTGCCTCCTTCCTGCAGAAGTTATGTCAGTTCACTATCATCCTGCATTTCTGGTAAAACCTACACAGCAGTCTGGGCTCTCCTGTTCTGCAGCATGTCACATAGCCTTTTGTTTCTGTGTTAAGGAAGGGCAGGCCCGACCTTCACAGCTCTAGCATAGTTTGCACTTTTATCATGTTGTCCTCTTCCACCTTGATCTTTACCATTTACTTAAAAAGTTGATCCTTTTGACCATTCTTGACCATTCACAACCACTCCATCCCCCATATTGCCATATACCATGGATACAGTGGATACAGGACGGTAGACTTTCTCAGGAGCTTTTGAAGTGCATTTGGCCTGTACTTTTCACCAAGAACACTGCATATATTTTGCTTGATGTCTGCTTTGAGTGGGATGACTTTGTCTTTGGCATCCAGGATCCTCTCTTTAAAGGGTCTAGTGCAGGTTTCAGGGAGATACTTTTCTCCCACTAAAATATCAGTAAAAATCAGCAGGTGGTTGTAGTGCTGCACTGATAAAATTTCAACACACTTGCATCTTGTCAGGTTGGGTTGAGAGGTCCATGCTTTCTGTCATCAACCAGGACACATCTTATGGCATAAAGGTGTTCCTCACCCTATAGTGTGGTAATATCCTGCAGGAAAGACAACACACTTCTGACATTTATGGTCACTATTGCAAAACATTTTCTGCATTAATTATTGGAGAGAAAATTGTTTATTTCCAGGTTTAAAATGTAGTACATACAATTACACTTGTATTTTATTTTCAATTTGTAGGGCATATTAAAGTTTTATAAATATTTTAAAAATAACTCACCAAAACCAAAACCAAGATTGTACTGGACCATATTAGTCTCTTTTCTTTTTCCAGCTCATAGGGAAAGGCATTAACCAGACTTCTACATTGTCCCAAGGCTCACATGATGTGTTCCTTCTCTCTTGCAGAGAGGTTTTTGAAACCAAAATGTTTGTGGCCAAAGCAATTTAGCCATGACCTGCAGAGTTTGTGCACTGTACCCACAATATTATCACTATCTATGGTTATGCAGGGTATTTTTTTAACCAAGCTAATGCCCAATCTCGTAATGCAGACTGAGTACATTCTGCAAGCAGAGCAGCTTTGTGGTTGTCTGGTGTACATCTTATTTCTCAAAATCCGGACAGTAACATCCAGTTATTTGTGTGGTAACATGCTGTTAATTTCTTACATGGGGTTATATCTGAGCTTGACCAGGAATGCCTGTAGTAAAAGCTTAAAGTTAATTTTTTCAAATATTTGAAAGCATTATCCTTTACTAGATTACATAAGGATTGCAGTTTTAGAGATGTATGGCTTTTCTAATAATTGATACGAACTGTCAAACCTCTGCAGCATTTCTTTAAAATGCTGGCTTTCCAACCCTATTTAATAGCTGCATATCTTTGGCTACATATTGCTTTACATTTGCGGGTAATGTGCACCATCTAATGCCGTCAAATTTATATTTTGATGCTCAGCCTCTGCTATACCCAATTGCCCACAGAAACCTATGGCTATGGTTGTCTGTACAAGTTCTGTAAATCTGGAGGTGGAATGTGGAATTTTTAAATATCATTAGATTAGCAGATTTGACAATCACCTTTTTGCAACAGATTCAGCACATTACTTCAAACTACTCACTTTTCTTATAGGGTTTAAAACCAAAATTTTCCCACAGCTGTGATGTATTTGGATTTGCAAATACAGTAAATCCATACGGTTTTAACATTTGCTCCTTAAAATACAGTCAAAATGGCTAACTGTTGTAGGTGATCCTAAATTAAACTTAATCTTTTGCGCATGCATTCAAGCATCACTTCCTGTCATACCGACAGGTTTCAAGTTACAGTGGTCTCAATAGTTTCGCAGGAACTAAAAGGAACACACAGGACCCTAAAATGTTTTCCTTCAACTGAATTTCAATTAATTTTCATCTAGTGCCCAGGGATGTGAATAAAAAAAATGTTTATACATTTACCCAATCTTTGGTTGAAAACAGTTAGGAAATAAAAAAAAAAAAAAAAAAAAAAAAAAAAAGATTAGCACCTAAATCCCTACATCCTCTTACTCAAAACGGCAAATCACAATTCGCTTTAAGGAGAAAAACAACATTTCAGCATACAATACTTGACAGATTACAAGATGATTTTATAAATCTGATTTGCACAAGCAAATCAAATTGAGCATTATATAAATGCTACCACTGCATATCCCAGGTAAAATGGGTTTTGGCACACTGCCTCTCCCATTCTCCTTTTTCTGAGTGATTTAATGAAACTCAAGACAAGAACTTATAAATACAGTAACTGCTTCTACACTGGTAGTTACAACTTTTATAGCATAAGCACAGAAGCAATAGTGGGGTTACAAGTCAAGCACCTAGAAAATAAAATGAAGACAAACAGTACTTTTATGAGACTGAGATACTGGACTGTGTAGTATGAGCACACAAAGAATTAAAGTGTCAGAACTTTTTCAGATTCAGCTGAATGTCCATGAATGCTTGCTGCTTTAACTAATAAAAGCAATGATGGTGTTACTTTAAGCTGGAATGCTTTTTTTCAGCTTACATGAATGCAGAGATCACATTGTTTAATATTTAATTTTTCCTGAAATAAATGTTAGTTTTTAAAACATGGTGGTTAAAACTTTAGGGTTTGTGATCTTAAAGATTTTTTGCTTTGTTCTTACTGGAGCAACCACAGGGTTACAGATTTTCTAATACAAGAGCCCTGGAGGTCATGACTGCTTCTAATGTTGTTTAAATACTTTGATGTAAGTAATCTGAATCCATACATTCATATTCTAGTGATTTAATTTTTTTTTTTTTTTAAATTAAGTGATTAAGTGATTAAGGAAGCATTACCCACAAAATAAAAACTTGTGATGGACTCTGTCAGTGTCGGGTTTGAGCAACTAGAGCAGCCACTATGGTCCACAAGTAGCATAGTCAGTAGGATTCCTAGCATATTGTGTGACAGGGATCAGTGTTTTAAAAAGTCTTGTGGCAAACCCCGGCAAAGCAGTACAGCAGCATGCACGCACCAGTGAAGAGAAGCACGGAAGCATCACTCCCACCCTGATGGAAAAGAAATTCCAGGCAAGGCACAAAGACAGAGGACACCCAGGCGCACATTGCTTCTCCCAGGTGGCTTCTCCTCTGGGCAAGATAATCTCAGGAGGACGGGATGTGAAAGGAGGTAGGTGCTGGGCCTGGGGACGATCTCTCCTGGGAGTGTTTCATGTCTGTCCTGTGAGCCTCACTCGTAGGTGGAGACTGTGCAGATTCCCATCTGTAGTTGAAGCATGCAGATCCGTAGGAGACAGCAGGGCAAACACCAGTGACTCGAGTGAGGAGGACCTGGCCCTGCTACTCATGAAAGAAAACCCAGACGCCCGCCTGGAGCCTCACCCAATGGATAGGATCCTACAAAGGAAGGAGGAAGCAGTGAGTGTCTGAACCGCCCTCCCTGGTGTGTTCCAGGATCCTGTCAGTAAACTGGTAGAGGCAGGGCCACTGAACAAACACCCCGAGCCCATAGGACACCAGAGCACCCCCTACAGGCCACAATGGTGTTCACCATTCTGTATCCCAAACTGTATGTTGTCTTATCTATTCTCTTACAATAGATGCCACAACAAAATGAAAGTTTTAAAGGCTACGAATTCTGCCAATCTCTTCAGGATGGGGGGTTATGGAGGGGAGAAAAAAAAAAAAAAAAGTACAAAGCAATCTCTGCTTGAAATGGAATGCTGGGAAAGAAGTGGACATGAGCTTAAAAAACTGTGAAACACAAAATGCACTTAATATTGTAATGACATCATATTGGTCTCTTACATTCATGAAAGGTCTACAGTTCAGGATCAGATGACATTAATTTTAAGTGTTGTTTTAAGAGACGCAAGTCTCTTACATTAGAGATGAGAATTTTACATTAAGTATCACCACATATACTGTAAACTTTGTCATGGAAAGTCTAGCCATGATCTCATGTTTAAGTATGAATACAGTCTATAACTACTGCTGATTAAAGGGAACCACTCTCACAGCTCTACTGCATAGAGATAATTTGCAAATTGAATACATGCGCATATGCTAATTAACAATTCAATTTGTTATCACAGATTCAGAGTTTTTGGGAGAGAGAAGCATTAAACAGCATTAGGTATAAGACATGAACCAAAACTTATTGTGCAATTCTGATGTACTGCCCATCAAAAAACTATATTCAACAACATCAACTAAGACTATTCATACCACTTTGTGTGTGGAAAGAAAAAAAGAAAAAAGAAACTGACACAGAGACACACCCATCATCGAGAAATAATGTTTTTGGTATCAGGGGACCCTAAAACTTTAAGATTTGTTGAAAACTGATCCTAACTGAAAAAGGTATATGTATATCAGAAAAAGTAAAAGACGAAGTAAAAAAAAAAAAAAAAAAAAAACTAAGACCGAAAAACTGAAAAGCTCAAACCCAAAATAAAATGAATGTGCACAGAAAAAGCAAATGAAAAAGGGAAGTCAACACTCTGACAATGCATATTTGGACTGTAGGAGGAAACAAATATTGTGATAAAACTATTGGAACTCCAAGCAGATGCTGGGATTTGAATCTAATGCAGTAGGTTTGTGTAAATCAAATTGGTTTCTATACACCCAGGTGGTGTACAGTAAATGCCTGTGGGTGTGGATACAAGTATAAATTACAATGGGTGGCATTGAGGCAAGTTCTAACTCTTATTGCACTCTATTGACTCTGGCCACACACCATCCTGAAATTAACAAGCAAAGTAGAAAGGCACATCTAAAAAAAGATGCATTAATCATACATAGAAAGGACAGTAGTCCAGTGCAGATTTTATAAGTATTTTCCTTCTTTATGTATTTTTCTCCAGCAATTACTGTGTATGTGTCAATCCTCTCTTTTCGGTCCTCCTTGTTGATTTGTTTTTCCAATATATTTAACACATTTTTTCAATTTATTATTATTTTGTTCTTTATAATTTGTTTTTCTGGACTGCATTTAAAAGGCAACTGCAGAATCAAACACACTCAATACCTTCATCATGTAACAGAAGCAGGTAGCTTTTGTTTTAAGGAGAAAAATTAATTCACTACTATTTTCAGTAAAGTTCATTGTTATCATACTTTTTCAGTCTCCAGCTGAAAAGTCCTTGTCTGAACATAAACGTTACTCTTCATTAGCCTTTAATCACATTTGTGTGTCTTACGGTATGTGGAAGGACAACTAAAGCAACTGGAATTCATACAAATTGAGAGAATATGAAAACTCTACATTGGTGAAATCTGGGAGTGGGATTCAGACCCAAGCTTCAAGATTTGTGAAGCAGCAGCTCTAACCACTGCACCATCAAGACTCCTAAAAGCTAAAAGTCCACTTTAGTTACTTTTGGCCAGCAACTGGCCAAATACCCCTGAACATTCAGTTTTCCATTGTAAATATTGTCTCCCCATAACAAAAGACCAGAATAAAAGTGATTAACCTTGCTCTAACATGATCTTAAGGCCATAAATAAACTATTAGCTAACTGCTCAACACAGTAGTGAAACCTAAAATACCAGAAAATGCTATTAACCTGTGGTTACATTTCTTAGATGAGAAAACCTCAAAATGTCCATTTTTCTTCTTTCAGTTTTGAAAAATCAAAAAAAAAAAAAAAAAACACAAAAAAAAAACACAGGATAGAAAGCTTTTGCAGGTATTGAATTAGCCATAGATTATTAGGTCATGTTGCAAGGAACACATACAAGCAGCTGTGCTCCTTAATGCGGAGTTTGTAAACTAAAAAAAGATACATTTACCATACAATAACAAAATTTGGTCATGAAGTACTGTACAACAAATACACACAATTTAATCACCTAATGCTCTGTGAAGTGAAGAATATTGTCCTTCTTGCGTCTTTGCATAAACATTTTGGACTGTACCACTTGAAATGCAACTCTGTAAAGGGTATGATTTTAATCTCCATGATCTTTCCTTATTGAGATATCACCTAGCACTGTAAAGAAAAGTGTAAAATATACTATAAAACCAAGCTGGCCAATGTTTACTGTAACAGCTAAGCTACAGACTTATTTTGTTAATTTTTGTTAATATGCCCAACCTGTGATACTGTTACAATGCTACAACAGTATTATTTTGGCAGATAAGACGGATGATGGCCTCCATGGCTACAGGAAATGTATTTTAGCTCAGCTGGCTAGGTTACTCCAGGACGTTTATCTGGAAAAGGTCTAAAAGTACATCCCCAGTAGAGGACAGGAGTGAACCTAAACTTTGTTATAATAAGAGACAGTCTTTGCCAAGAACTGCAAACTGAGGAATAGGCAAGTGTAACAGCATTTGATGCTGTATCCTATTATGGAGCAGTGACAGTGACACTTCCATATATAACCACAATGCTAACTCAAATTAATGTTGCTCATTATATATTCATTATTGAGTTTTCAATACTTAATATTTGGCACTTGATGTCTGATTAGCTCTGAAACCAAAAAAGTGAAGGTGGCTGTATATAAAACACACACCACCAATATGACTGATTGAAGTCTTTTTACTAAAAAAACTGATAGTTATTTGGAAACCTCCATCTTAATAAAATATCTAAATAAGCATTATGCCAGCAACTCCTTAACTGTAAAAAGAAGAGTTGAGAATTAACAAATTGGCTCATAAATGTAGGAGGATAAGCAGAATTAACAGAATGATGTTATCTAAATAATTGTATGCTTCATATTCCTTCTTCTTACTTTGCTATTTGCAGTCTTTGCAAGAGAGTTAGAAAAATATACACCTCTCCAATTAAGGCACTAAACATAAAAGTTCATTAGTGTGGAAACGTTACCATGATGACCTCCACAATACATTTTTGAAGATTCAAAGGTCTGCATATGACAATAAAATCTAGAAAAATTATTTCTTGTGTAATGGTCAAGTTCAAAATTAGCAATGGAAAGAATATGAAAAACTGATAGAGTACACCAACATTCCAAAATTTGCAACTGAGCAAACTCCTTTTCCAAAAGTAGAATTCCACAATGGCACAGCCTATATATGCAAAAGTATCAGACTTAAACTATCTGGGTTGGGAGTACATCTGATGGAACAGAAAGTGGAACTCTTCAACCGAGTACAAACAGTATAACCAAATGCTCACATAACACAGTTTATGAAGAACTTAATGGAATATCTGAGGAAGAATTCAGTATGGAAGAACACGAAAATCTGCTACCAAAATTGCAGTGGTGACTAGCAAATCTATCTCCATGGATGTTTATGATAGAGAGAGAGGTTGAGGTCATGCGCTAATACAGCACAGCGCCACACGACGAACCACCTGGACTGGGACCCAAATGTAGCCATGCAATGGGTGACACCTCGGCACCATACTGGAACAGTAAGAGTTTTTTTGAGTGCCAAGCTTGACACCAAACCCAAAGTCTTCCCTGCAAGTTGGAGCACCTGCTTGCAGGGTTGGATGCACATTAAAGGTCACACCCAAGACGAAGCAATTGCAGGTCAAGTGCCCAACAGAGTAGAATAAATTCTGCCATTTGTGGGATTTGAACTGGCAACCTTGCAATTGCCAGCATAGATCCCTAGCCTCAGAGCTGCCACTCTTACCTATTTATGATAACACAAATCAAAACACTTATTTCATTGAGAATGCTCTAATGCAAATAATTTATTCACATTTACTGTATACTTTACATGCCCTTTTTGGGAAAAAAAATAGCAAAGCTCTTGCTTAAATGGAGATTACAAACTTTAAATAAATTTACAGCAAGTATATACTGATTGATTTAAATTATTATTGTAGACTTCCATAACTTAATCCTTGTCAAAGAAAATGTGAAAATGACCAAAATATTTAGAAACTTTTCATAATTTAATTTTACTTTATTAATTACATTTACAGTAAAAACTTATTGGTCTACTGGATTCTAACAGTTCCTGAGATCTGCGTTCAAAACCCAGTCTGAGAAAATTATGTGAAGCATGCATGCTTTCTCCAACACTGGAAAGATTCTGTTGTTGGAACTCTTGTTTTCTCTAATCCAGTTGGTTATTGCCTCAATTATGTTTGGACATGTTCTACCTCTGTAATTGAATAAAAAGGCTAAGAAAAGTGAAAGATGGATTAACCATTCTTTAACAGGTCCAATTCATGCAACATCTAGAATGGCCTTCTAGACAAGGGGAGAGAATTAAATAAAATGCAAAATAAAGTGCAGAGACAATACCAACGACCAGATCTAGGTCATTGTTCCAACTCAGCAAGCCCTTTACAACAGCCAGAATGATATCTGCACAATCAAAGAGTAATAGAAGACAACAAAACTGCATATATTTAACTTTGCATTTTAAATAGCATTTAAGCTAAAATGTATACAGAACTGCAGAAAGTCTATCTCTGAATAAATAGACACACAGTGCAGTTTCATTCAATATTAAAAAAATTAAAAATATTCCATGAACCCAAGATGTACAGTCATATAACACCAAAAGTACACCTATTTCAGTCCTAAGTTTGTACGTATCAGGACATAAAACAAATCATCTGGTCCTTAGCATTTATTAAAATTAGGTAAATACAACCTCATTATTTAACAAAAACTAAGCCAAAATGCGGAAGCAGTGTGTGAAAAATTAAATACACCCTTACTGCTTCCATAGGAATTAAGAGAGAAAATGGCAATGCCAATCAAATGCACATGATTAATTGATCATCAGCAAGTGCAACCACCTCTATAAAAGCAAAACTTTTGGTACTCTGCTGGTCTGGAGCATTCAGGTGTATGTTAACACAATGACAAGAAGGAAAGACATCAAGCATTGATCTCAGAGAAGCAATTATTGCTGCCCATCAATCCGAGAAGATTTATATAGCCATTTCCAAACAATTTGAAGTACATCATTCTACAGTGAGAAAGATTATTCACAAGTGGAAAACATAAAAGACAGTTGCCAATCTTCCATGGAGTGGATGTTCTAGCAAATTCACCCTTAGTTCAAACCATGCAATGCTCAGAAAAACTGCAAAAAACCCAAAAGCAACACCTTAGACTCTACAGGCCTCAATTAGTATGTTAAATGTTAAAATTCATGACAGTAAAATTAAAAAAAGACTGAACAAGTAAGCCTTGTTTGGAAGGGTTTCCTCTTCTCTCTAAAAAGAAAATGGCAGCACGGCTATTTGCAAAGATGCATCTAGGGAAACTACAACTCTTCTGGGACAATATTATTTGGTCAGACGAACACAAAGTACAGAATTTTGGCCATAATGCACATTACAACGTTTGGCGAAAACCAATTACAGCAAATCAGCACAAACACCACATACCAACTGTCAAGCATGGTGGTGGAGGGGTAAGGATTTGGGCTTGTTTTGCAGCCACAGCAACTGGACACCTTGTAGTCATTGAGTTGACTATGAACTCCTCTGTATACCAAAGTATTATAGAGCCAAATATCTGACAGTTAAAGCTTGGATGAAACTGTAATGCAAAAGGACAATGATCCCAAGCACACCAATGGCCTAGTCAAATTCCAGACCACATGACTGAAATGCTGTGGTGGGAACTTGAGAGCTGTGCATAATTGAACACCTGCAAACCTCAATGAACTAAATCCATGTTTTAAAGAAAAATTGGGCCAAATTTTCTACACAATTCCTCCATGTGAGAGACTGATAGTTATACAGAAAATGATTACTTCAGGTTATCGCTGCTAAAGATGGTTCTACAAGCTATTGAATCATGCTGTGTACTTAGTTTTTCACACATGACTTCTCCATTTTGGCTTCATTTTTGTTAAATGATGACACTGTGGAATCTGCTATATGTTGTTTTACACCAAAGGTTAGATTTAAATAATTTTAGAACCTGGAAATGACCAGATTTTTATTTCCCGATACGTAAAACTATAGAACAGTAAGGGAGTGTACTTTCTTTTTCACATGACTGTAATTGTTTTAACAATCTGTAAAACACAGACACATTAAACTGTCTGTATTCACACTAAAAATTGGGTTACAAATATAAAAACAGAATTTTACAGTATTATACATCGCATAAAGCAGTTATATAATAACTGTTGCCATGAACTCATGACAATTACAAATTCATTTTGGTGGTGGTCTCTTTTAGCTTTTTGAGGGGTAAAGTGGCCTTAAATTCTTGTAAGTCTGAAGCCTGATTTAGAAAAATGAACCTAGCAGCCCTAAAGCTGCATCTTCATAATATTAATATATTCTTGGGACTACAGCAAATACATGACACCTTCGATTGTCTAAAATCTCAGCTTGCATGTTCATGTTTTACTTTAAGTCTATTCTTTGATTTTGAATGAGTTGTTTTAACAAGACCAGGGCCCTCATGCATAAACGGTGCGTATGCACAGAAATGTTGCGCAAGAACATTTCCACGTTCAAATCGCGATGTATAAAACCTACACTTGGCGTAAAGCCACGCACATTTCCACGGTACCTCATACCCTGTCGTACGCAAGTTCTCCGCTCGGTATTGCAGACTGGCGGCACCCAGCGTCAAAGCTGTGCTACTGTTCCTGTGTGGTTACTCTTTATTTTCCTGACGCGGCTTTATAAATACACTGAAATTAACCACGTATTGTTTATTAGTTTAAGGCATCTGATTGTAATTAACCTGTAACAATATAATGTCCACAGAATGGCCAAACTATTCCAAATACCATAGTTTTAGCGTTGTTACTCTCAATGCACCACTCAGAGTATTTATCCCACTGTATCAGAGTGTGGAATCACAGCTCTACAGCAGCTAATCTGAAAGAGAATTATCGGTATACAGCATCAAGCAAATGCTGCCTCAGCCATGCGCACAGTGTTTGAACTGCTCTCAAACGACAAACGCTTCAGAGCCTTTCCTGTAGGGACCTCGCGGTTCAAAAACAGTTTCATCCCAAGAACTATAAACGTTCTCAATCAGTCCATCAAATGCTCCTTGTAGAACTGTTTGTACTTATAAGTACAATTACCTCACTGTAAACTTGTGATAGTTATAATATTGCACAACCTGAGCCACTTTATGAAGCGAGTATTTATATATGACGACAATATAATTTTTAAGATGAAATGCAGCAAAATACGTTTATTACATTATACAGATAAAATGTTAACATCATTTAAATAATCTATATTGTTAATAATTAAACATGTGAGGACACGGTGTCGCAGCGCTGACAACAAGCTGGCACCCCGCTCGGGGATTGTTCCTGCCTCATGCTGTATTCTTGCTGGGAATGGCACAACACTGGATGGATAGAAAAATTAAACATGTACTTCAAAGATATTTCAATGTACCTTAAAAGTTTTGAAGAATCGACTTTCTAAGCTTACAGATGGCTTGACATCTATTACAGAGCTGATTGTGTGGCGATTGGGTACTTGAAGAAAGAAAAGGAAGGACAGAAATTGGGGGTTAGTACGTTTGAAGGAGACAGTACTGCTGCAATAAATTATTTCATCAAAGGTCATGCACGGCACAACAAGCATCTTTCAGGAGACAGAAACAATCTCTGGATGGGGTGCCATATCATCACTATCACTGTGCCAACATGTTATTAAACATGGGAACATGCATTAATTCCTATCATCATGAAAATGATATCAAGTATACATCTCAGTATTTAAATTATTCAGAGAGCTATAATATTATAAATGTAATGGATTCAGTTTCCTTTCAGAGGAAGAGAAAGCCTGTTTAACAGGCACGTAGCGATTCACACACACAGCACATAGAAGAGCACATACAAAACAAAGCATTTAACGTGCTACTTTAGTTACGATGGTATTTGAGAAACTAGTAAATTAAACTATTTTAAGATGAACTTTATGATGCTCTACTTTAATGACAAAATAAACTATGTGATAAAAGTGGAAATTTCTAGATTAAAATTGACATTGAGATTTTCTTCCCCCACTGTGTGCCTATTTTTTTCTTTTCTCTGTATCCTGATAATCTATACTAATAAAAGGCAAAGCCCTCACTCACTGACTGACTGACTGACTGACTGACTGACTGACTGACTGACTGACT
>JANRMT010062791.1:8944079-8958383 GCA_026402145.1 Polypterus bichir lapradei
ATGTTACGTTATTTTTTAAATTTTTCCTTTTCTTTTTCATACCTTCTTTAACACACTACTTCTCCGCTGCGAAGCGCGGGTATTCTGCTAGTCATCCATATGACTCTCAGACAGTGGGCTATGACTCGCCTTTTCATGGCGACTTTAATATCTGACAACTTCTTTTTTATATTTCGGGCACTGTGTGACTTTGTGAGCTTGAGCTTTCGAATTTCTCCAACACTGTGTGTCAATCGATCAACTTCCTTTTGTTGTTTATACCACTGTTTAAACCAACAAATAGTACGTTTTTCCTTGCTTCCTTTCCTCTTAGTATTCGCTGAAATTCTACTTTTTTCCCCTCGTGCTTTTGCCATTGTCTTTTCACAGAACGCTAAGCTTAAGGGCTATTTAGATCGATTTGCATATTCAAAGAGGCGTAATTCTGGGAGGAGTTGGAGAGTGGCAGTAACACGCATGCATGTGTGTTACTTTTCACGCTGTCCGGGATTTATGTAGCAGAACATGATGGAAGGCGGCATACTCCCAGATTTATGCATCTGGATTTTTTTGTGCATACGCACATTTCTTCTTTTGTCTGTACACCATGTTTTAGTGCAAATTCTACAAACGGCACTATGCATGAGGCCCCAAGTCTTTAGGACCCCGGGTATCCTGTTTTTCTATATGGTTGTAAGACATGGACGCTATAAATGACCCGAAACAAAGACTGGACTCCTTCAGTATTGTCTCTCTTTGGAGAATCCTTCGGTAACACTGGTTTGCGTCAAATGAGCAGTGCTCACGGAGTCCCAAATGAGGCACATGCCCAGCATTATGAGGGAGCGTCAGTTATAGCACTAGAACCATGTCACACAATTCCCCCATGATGGTGATCTGGCTTGCAGGATCATCCTTGTTGACGTAAGCAGCTGGACCAAGCCAAGGGTACACCCATTTAACACCTGGCTGGGGTAGATAGATGGTTTCTGGAGGGTGGAACTGAACAGTGTGTCTGCCTGGAGGGTTGCAAACAGGGATCTCAAGTTGTCTTGTTGAGTGGTGTTGTGGCAACACTCTGTACCAGTGCATGCCCCCTAGCCTAACCAGACATGCCATTTATTGAAAACAATTTAATTGTGCTCTCTTATACAAATACGATTAGTGACAAGTGGTAAACACACAGCTACAAATGACACGGAAAGCTAAAAGCTACTTGGCTGGTCAGGATATTCTCTTGTTTTCAACCCACCCTCTAGGTCCTTTAACACAGCAGAACACCAGCAGTCTCAAATATCTTCAACCTTAATAATAATGTTGCTTTATACAAAGAAGAAAGGCCA
This sequence comes from Polypterus bichir lapradei, assembly GCA_026402145.1. Taxonomy (NCBI): domain Eukaryota; kingdom Metazoa; phylum Chordata; class Cladistia; order Polypteriformes; family Polypteridae; genus Polypterus; species Polypterus bichir. The sequence goes on from JANRMT010062791.1 coordinate 8,945,402, forward strand.
GTTATATATGAATTTGCATTCCATAATTACCAAACTACCACTGTATCTCGTCATCTACAATATCAAATTCTATATAAAACAAACAAAGGCTTCATTCTTTGCAAAATTTCTCCTTTTACTGTTCTCAATGAAAATTATACAAACCATTCGCAGCTCAAAACTGAACAGAACAATGTGTTAGTAACAGTTAGGTCTAAAATCAGTTTTGTGCAAAATAATCAGTACTATAAAAGTCTTGGCCAACCTACATTTTTGAATATAATTTTTGTCTTAGATGTTTTTTTCTTCCTTCTACTTTACAGTTTCAGTCAAGACTAATTTTATATTTCAAAACATTAACATATTTTAGTTCTGAAACAAAAAAACATTAAGTAATCAACCCCTTTTTAAGATAGAAGCTTGATTGCTAGGTATGTACAGTATATAGCCTACAAGACAAAAAGCAGTCATCCTACATTAGGTCTCTGCTAAGCAGAAATGCCACTGCAGACAAGTTTCAAGATGTCCAAGCTCTTCTGAAAAAACAAGGAAATTGACAAGGCTGAGGACAAGAAACACAGTGGACATCCACAGAAACTGAGTGCAGTACATAAGAGAGACATTAAATTGAAGTCCAGCACTGCACTTACAAAAACCACTAAAGTCTAAGTATACCCCTCTACAATTTGGATAAGTCTTGTCTGAAGTTGTAAAGTAATCTACAGTATAAAGATGAATACAATTCTGCAGCAGATGGCATGGTCTCCACAGAGCTCTGAATTCAGTATCATCAATGCTGTCTAGGATTACCTTGAGAAACAGAAATACTAGATAGACAATGCCTGTAGAAAATCATTAGCAAATTCTCCAAGATTTTTAAAACAAACTAAAGGCAGATTTTCTTATAAAAAAAACTACATACATGTGGACCTAAAAAATGTGATGCATTTTTAAATGAAAGGTGGATCACACCAAACATTGGTGTAATTTAGTTTTTTGTACTGCTTATTTATCTTCATAGTCATTTTTGAGACTTAGAAACTTGCTTTTAAAGGCACTTTGCTGGATGTTTTTTTCCATGTGCCCAAAACATTAGGCACAGTATTATAAATCTATAATTTTGTTGCTTTTTGAGGTTTTAACTTATCAGGCTTGCAATGCTGCTAAAATCCAAATGTATAAAATGAGAAATTTAAGTTTGTTACTTAAAATGAGGAAAAAGAAACAGTGTTACAAACCTGTTTCCCTTTTCTGTTTAATGCAGTGTGTTGGAATGTATAAGAAGAAAAAAAAAAGAGCAATATCTAACATACAGATTGATAATAACTTTGTATGGTTTTATTTGCAACACCTTCATACTTATATAATGTTTAAAGCGAACAACTGTAATCAGTTGTGTTTTTTGTGGCACATTTATAACACTATTAGATACGATAACATTTTTGTTGAGACATCTGGGTGGGGAGGGCTGAGTTAACCAAAGTGGACCAAGTATGCTGAGCTTACAGGCCCATCACCCAGGAAGAATGCCTAGACTAGAGGGCAGGGGTGAAAATGTAGTTTGTGCACCCATTGGTCTAGTCATGATGAAATAGGATTGGATGAACCAAGGGTGTCACCCACATTCACTTGTTCAGTGACATACCATAGAATAAATCGGACCAGTTCAAGACAAGGCCAACCCTCCCTCTTAGTTTCTTCTCTCTTACATCACTCCTATCAATGTTATCAATGAAAAAAAGCCATAGAATCTGCCACTCCATGCAGAGGCTATGCTGGATCCAGACAAAAGACTGAACAAAATCAGACATCATGCTGCCTGGTAGATTATTTTGCCAATGCTCATCTTAACTCTGCTTATTAATTTTTTCACATATTATCTATAATACATAAATAATTTATCTTAATTCCTACCTGTTATTTTACTCTAAATGTCTGGTGTTATAGATGTAAAAAGGAAGAGGCAGAAAGTGTTGAACTACAGTTGATTACATCTTGCCTGAAGAAGGGGCCTGAGTTGCCTCGAAAGCTTGCATATTGTAATCTTTTTAGTTAGCCAATAAAAGGTGTCATTTTGCTTGGCTCTTCTCTACATTCATAATGGCTAACACGGTACAACACCCTAGTACTACTAACTACAGTACCTGACAGTGTTGCAAGAATATGGCAATAAGGCATTTTGCAAAGTCCGCATAATAAACAGTATAAAAGTATCAACAAAAAACATGCAGAAAAGCTGGAAGGATTAAGTTTCCCCCAGTTTTCACATCTAAGTCTAGAGAGGGGCTTCAAATATAAATATATAACATGCTTATTTTTTTAAACATTATACTTAGTAATGGGTATACCTAATAACAAATGTTTACTTCTTTTGTAAGCCGCTGTGGATAAAAGTGTCTCCAAGCAAATAAAAATAAATAATAATATTCATTCAACATTAAAAAAAAGAAACTAAATGAAATATGACTAAACTATAAAAACAGAGCCATGTTTTCCTTTCATTTACATTTATTTAAACAGTCAGAAGTCAAGGTGCAACCTACATTTAAATTACCTAAATCACTAGTTATGATAGCTTTATTTAATATTAATATTGCAGAAAGTATTTAAATGTTATTAACCATCTCAAGAAATCAACAAAACCAAGAATCCTTTTGTGGCTTAACAGTACCAGTCAAATTATTGGTTATGTGCACGCAGTGTGGCCTAGTGGCTAAGGTATCACTAACAAACAACATCTTTTGGTTCAGAGGTCACCACAGACTAGCTGTGTAGCTCTTAACAAGTCACAACCTGTTAAGTTCTTTGCATTGGGGAATAACTGTACTTTTCAACTTACTGTATAGAATGCTTTGGATAAAACCCATCAAATAACACAATGAGCACAGCTGAGGAATGCTCTGTGATATAGTTAATGTTACTTTATTTGAATCTTCTACAAACAATCTGCAGGCTGTTATTTTTAGTTGATGCATTTTGTCAAATGTGTTCAATCGATACTTTGTGCCTTACTATTTCACAACAGTCATATACTTGAAACTTAGCATATTCTAATAATAATATTGTAATAATCAGCCATTCCAGCAGCTCCGTGTATGACTATCTTTCTACCTTTTTTTCTCTATTTTTCTCTATTTCACTGATCACTCCTACCACTTTCTTTTATGTGGACTCGTTCCCTGGACAATTTTTACTACTTTTACTACTTGGACATGGATTTTTACACGCCGAGACTCATCGATTCAAGTAGTCAACTTCAAGTGCTGAGAACAAATGCGCCAAGATAAAAGCCAAGCATCTAGCGAGAAAGTGGCGCTACAAACCTTCGGTGCCTTCTGTGATCCTGAGAAATGTGAACTCACTACCAAATAAGATCGACGAACTGGCTGCGCTGGTGAAAAATGTCAGGACCTACAGAGAATGCAGTCTGCTGTGTTTTAGTGAAACATGATTAACAACTATCATCCCAGATGCTAACGTGGAGCTACCCGGGTTTAGCACAGTTAGAACGGACAGAGACGCAAATACCTGCGGGAAGCAGAAAGGAGGTTGAGTCGCTCTCTATGTCAATACAAGGTGGTGCAACTCTGGACATGTAAACGTTTTAAAATCTCCACTTGCTGCAGGGACATCGAACTGTTGGCCATAAGTTTGCGTCCCTATTACTTGCCCAGAGAGTTTGGACGCATTGTTGTTATTATTTACATCCCTCCTCGGGCGGACGTGGAAATAGCGGGTGACATCATCCATTCCGCAATTGCTAAGATACAAACACAGCACCCTGAGGCGCTTGTGCTAATTGCTGGAGACTTTAACCGTGCGACGCTGGACAAAACATTACCTGCCTTCTCCCAGTATGTGGAATGTAACACCCGGGGAAATAGGACTATCGACCTAAAGTATGCAAACGTTAAAGATACATACAGCGCCACCCCGCTGCCTACGCTTAGGAAAGCGGATCATAACCTGGTTCTGCTTCGGCCTCACTACAAACCAAGAGTGAGGGAGCTACCTACAACCACACGCTCATTCAGTAAGTGGTCCCCTGAAGCAGAGCGGGCTCTGAGAGACTGCTTTGGAACTACAGACTGGGATATCCTGCAGGGGTCACATAGTGAGAACATTGAGGAGGTTGTTGACTGCACTACTGACTACATCAACTTCTGTATGGACATTGTAGTTCCAGTAAGAATAGTACGCTGCTATGCTAACAACAAGCCATGGATGACAAGTGACATCAAGGGTCTTTTGAACCAGAAGAAAAGGGCTTTTAAAACGCGGTGATCAGCATTCGCGCAAGCGTGTGCAAAAGGAACTCAGAGCCCAGCTCAGGGCAGTGAAGGAGCAGTACAGGAGAAAGCTGGAGCAGAAGTTGCAGAATAACAGCATGAAGGAAGTGTGGGATGGGATGAAGATCATCACTGGCAGCAGCTCGAAGTGGGGTGCCACCACTAAGAGAGACGTGGAGAGAGCAAACCAGATGAACAACTTCTTCAACAGGTTTCACCACCCTAACCCACTCTCATCTCGAAGTACTGCACCCTTCACCCATCCTTCTGTTGATACCAGCATAGGAGAGAGAGAGAGAGAGAGAGAGAGAGAGAGAGAGTTTCCCCCAACCCACAATTACAGCAGCCCAGGTAAGCAGAGAGCTGAGGAGACTTTGTGCCAGCAAAGCAGCGGGTCCAGATAGAGTATCGCCACGACTGCTGAAGGCCTGTGCGTTGGAGCTGGAGAGTCCTCTACAGCGCATCTTCAACCTGAGCCTGGAACAGGGGGGAGTCCCGAGGCTCTTGGAAAAAACATCTTGCATCACCCCAGTCCCAAAGGTATCACGTCTTAGTGAGCTGAACGACTTCCGGTCTGTCGCTCTGACGTCACATGTAATGAAGACCATGGAGTGGCTGCTGCTTCACCACCTGAGGCCACAGGTCTGCCACGCCCTCGACCATCTGCAGTTCACATACCAGGAGAAGGTGGGAGCAGAGGATGCCATCATCTATATGCTACACCGATCCCTCTCCCACTTGGACAGAGGCAGTGGTGCCGTAACAATTATATGTTTCTGGACTTCTCTAGCGCCTTCAGCATCATCCAACCTCTGCTCCTTAGGGACAAGCGGACAGAGATGGGAGTAGATTCATACCTGGTAGCATGGATCATGGACTATGTTAAAGACAGACCTCGGTATGTGCGTCTCGGAAACTGCAGGTCTGACATTGCAGTCAGCAACACAAGAGCGCAGCAGGGGACTGTACTTTCTCCGGTCCTGTTCAGCCTATATACATCAGACTTCCAATACAACTGGGAGTCCTGCCACATGCAAAAGTTTGCAGACAACACTGCTATCGTGGGCTGCATCAGGAGTGGGCAGGAGGAGAAGTATAGGAAACTAATCAAGGACTTTGTTAAATGGTGTGACTCAAAACACCTACAACTGAACACCAGCAAAACCAAGGAGCTGGTGGTGGATTTTAGGAGGCCCAGGCCCCTCATGGACCCCGTGATCATCAGAGGTGACTGTGTGCAGATAATGCAGACCTATAAACACCTAGGAGTGCAGCTGGATGATAATTTGGACTGGACTGCCAATACTGATGCTCTGTGTAAGAAAGGACAGAGCCAACTATACTTCCTTGAAGGCTGGCGTCCTTCAACATCTGTAATAAGATGCTGCAGATGTTCTATCAGACAGTTGTGGCGAGCGCCCTCTTCTACGCGGTGGTGTGCTGGGGAGGCAGCATAAAGAAGAGGGATGCCTCACGCCTGGACAAACTGGCGAGGAGGGTAGGCTCTATTGTAGGCATGGAGCTGGACAGTTTGACATCTGTGGCAGAGCGACGGGCACTGAGCAGGTTCCTGTCAATAATGGAAAATCCACTGTATCCACTGAACAGGATCATCTCCAGACAGAGGAGCAGCTTCAGCGACAGAGTGGCGTCACCGTTCTGCTCCACTGACAGACTGAGGAGATCGTTCCTCCTCCACACTATGCGACTCTTCAATTCCACCCTTGGGGAGGGGGGGGTTTGGGAGGGTGTAAACATTAATATTATACAAAATTGTTGTCTGTCTGTTATACTTTCATTGTTATATGTTGCTGCTGGAGTATGTGACTTTCCCCTTGGGATTAATAAAGTGTCTATCTATCTATTTATTCTCAACCTAATTAAACCTAAACGCAGACCTGGGTATTGTGTAGCATTCTGCCCGTGGTCTGGTTCTGTCTGGCAATACCTGCCTGAGCATGTCGGTCTACATCACAGCCAAATTTGACCATGCAGACATAGATCAAAATTGCTATGTATGGGAAACTGCAGAAGATTGCAGAGAAATGGGCGATATAGAGATTGTTCAGGTTATACTGAATAGAGGAACACAGCACCTGCTGTTAATCTGCGTTCTGTCTGCATTCTGCGTAAAGACACAACAAAAATGAGCAGTAAAAAATGATAAATTGATACAGAAAACAGGTCATTCAACAAATCCTGGACTTCCAAGTATTTTTCGCACGGAGGTTAGCAATAAAGCAATCTGTATGGTATGCAAAGAGCACTTCGCTGCATTTCAAGACAAGACAAACTGAAAAATACAGAAATTTATCTGAAGGAGAGGACTACAGAAGAATTGTTAGCTAAACTGCAAAAACAGTAAAGTCTTTTAAAAAGCTTCAAAACGGCAAAGAAAGTAACAGTAAAAACCAGCTGTGTATTAGCTCACAAATTTGCCAAAAGAAGCAAACCATTTTCTGATGGAAAATATGTTAGAGTGCTTATTGGAGTCAGAGACAATTCCCTGCCCAAAGACGAAGGATGCATTTGAACATCTGTCCCTCTCACGGTGAATGGTTGCAATACGGACTGAGGAAATGGCAGAGAATTTGGTACTACAGCTGATATGCATGGTGAAAAATGTTGACGACTTCTCCTTGGCCTTGGATGAGAGCTGTGATGTTCATGACACAGTGCAGCTGCTCCTTTTTGTGAAAGGAATGAAAATCTTTGAAATGACAGAGGAACCGGCTTTTATGCAGTCAGTATGTGCATGCAAAAGTTAGGATTCTAGTGCGAAAAAGTTAGTTGATGTGACAACTAACTAATTTGACAGGTAAAATGTTAAACTTTTAAAAAGGATGCAGGAAAAAGTGGCAGAGATTAAATCCGCCCCAAAACTCATAATTTTACATTGTAAATCGGTGCTTAAAAATAATCCTGTGATTGATGATGTAATAAACACTGTAAATTTTCATCAGGGCTAGGGCACTGATCTAGGTTACCACACAGCTGTCAAGTGGCTAAGCTTGGGCAAAGTGCTCAAACAGGTCTGGGATCTGATATCAGATATTCAGGAGTTTTGTCAAATGAAAAGAAAACCCATCCCTGAATTAAGCTGCACTGAGCAGCTATCAGATTTAGTATTTGCTGGTGATGCGACTATACTTATAAATGAACTGAATTCAGAATTGGAAGGTAAACATCTTTTGCGAATGATATGCACAACCTAGTCAAGGCCTTCATGAGGAAGCTGTTGCTTCTTTCTCAACAAGTAGACAGGAACACATTGACACAATTTCACACATTTAGAGAATCTATCAGCTGATCAGCTATGCAGTCACATTCTTGTCACTGCATGGTTAGCTATCCAGGCAACCAGAAGACTGCACAGCAGTGGAAACGGAAATGTTCAGCATTGCCTCTGCATGTAATGTGGACAGTACCCCCAGTAAGGTACAACTTGAGCTTAGACTTGCAATCTGATGTATTGCTGGCAGAACACTACAAGCAAGTGCCATTACTAACATTTTAGAATTCTATCAAAAATACAGAATTTCCCACACTTGAGAAGACTAGCTCAGAGAATGCTTGTCTTCCTTGGATCAACATACATACTGTGGACATTCTCAATAATGAAATTCAACAAATCCATGTACAGATCTTCCCTCAGTGATTACCATTTGACTGCTATACAGCAAATAGAAACATCAGGAAATACACCTGACTTCAGTGCACTAGTTGAAGCTCATCAAATACTTAAATTCTTCCCACTAAGTTGTGAAAGGTACAGAGACAGTAAAATACATTTTACTGTAATGTAACAGCTGACATAATGTGTTCACCTTGCCTCAACAAGCTGGAGTTCTCATGTGGCCCTCAATAAAAATAAACAGTTGCCCACCCCTGTCTTAATGACTAAGCAACTTAGAGAATCAAATTTCCCATTGCCCACACACTCTTCACCATTAAACAAACATTTATTTCTATAGCACATTTTAATACACATAATGCAGCTCAAAATGCTTTACAAAATGTAAAGGAAGAGAGTTACAAGAAAAGAAAAACAAATTAAATTAGATAAAAATAATGAATAAGTAAAAAAATAAATTATATGGACTTACATAACAGATACATAATTAGTAGAAAGAGATTATGTGTATATAGAGTAGTATTGATTCTGTATTTGTAAGTTTCTATGAGTATGTATACAAGGTTAGTTGGCAAGGTGGCCAGGGGGAGATTTTGTGGGGTATGGAACCCTAGAATAGAAAAAACTAAATCTGCAAGGGTTCCAAGGCCAAAAGACCACCCAGCCCCCACTGGATATTCTACCAAACACAAATGTCCTCAAGTCATTCCTCATTGTTTCTAGGCTTTGTCCTGTAGTGATATGTTCATCCTGACATTAATGTTTTAAAGTACCACTTTTACAGAGCTCTCTCCACAACAGGCTGATCTAAAACTAGGTACAGCAAAGATAACTCTTATTTGTAAAAATTATAATTTCAGAGATGAAACGATTTATTTTAACCAGACAATATAACATTTAAAAAATTGAGACAGTAAAATGTGCAAGTTGGCTTAAAAATTTTAAAATTACTCAGCAATTTACGGTCATCTCAAGTTTGATCAGCACAGTGGGTCTGTGTCAAACGTTCAAGATAATACAGCATAACTTACATTAAACATCAATCTGTTGATAGTCAAAATTGAAGAAGTTGCTGTGTTAAAGCTTGCAGCTTTGTTTTTGTGCATACCAAGAACTGTCCATGTTTCCAATGCACATCTTCAACAGATTGCCAAGAACCTAAATAACATATTTCCATTAAGAAGACAAATACCAATAATTACAGGAAAATTTGAAAAATATAAAACACATATGACATGCACGTAAATTAACCAGTGACCAAAATTCATCAGGTGAGAATGGAGAGAGATGTGTCTTGCACACAAGCAGTTATGTTATTGAAACAAGTCACACAACTTTACAGTATTTGCCATTAACTTCTGTGCTAATGTTAATTCAAGACATGTGGAGAGATGTAGTAAAAAATATCTTTTGTAGATTTTTAATTTTTAAAATTTACATTAACAAAAATAAATAAATTATTTTAATTTGGTCACTTGCAAAGCAGTATAATACCATTCCGATATACACAGAAGGCGCTCAATATACACCGTAAGCAGTTATGATCTGTGCTCAAGAGATACAACAGCAAAAAGCCTGCTATAATAAAGAAAAGATTAAATCCACATGGGGTGTGGGAATGAAATGTTGTTTAAAAGGTTTATAACTCAAGATGAAAAAATAAATAAATAAACTGCTTGTTTTTATTGAACATTTTCTTATGAACAAGGGGACAGAATGAATTAACCCTACAGAAAATTTTAAAACCTTTATATTCTGAAAAAAATAACTCATTCCAACACGCTAGAAAACTGCAATTTGTTCATAGAGTACTTTTCCAAAATTAAATCTCACTTTTAAACACATTTCCATGACCCAACTTGCCATTTTGATAATATAAATGGGAATTAAATCCTACTTCTGCAACAGAAGTTGCTGCTGTTTAGTCTGACAGTCTTAACAAAATGTTTCCTATGATCAACTTATATTAAGGGAAGTATTACAGTTTCAATTAAGAGGTTATTCCCCCATTAATTATATGCCATATCTGTAAAGAATTATAACCCAACAGAGACGTTTTGCTGTACATTACTATTTCATTTGGGTTTTTTTCCCTCCAAGTTGGGAGTAACATAATGACTCATCTACCTGTATAGTTACAATAATTCTTTTACCTACACTTGTGATTACTAGAGCAGTATTCACATACACCCTCCAAAGGCTGAACCTTGCCTTCTTACTGATGGTGCTTTATTGATTCATGCTCTCCTCAGCCCTAAATTAGAGAAGTAAAATAAGAAAACATATGCTTAAAAGCAGTGTTGGTGCCATCACTAGATCTAGAAATAAGTTGGCAAACAATAAGTTGTTTTTAAACTGATTCAGTAACACATTGTGAAACTGCAGGTTCAATACTGCCACAATATGGCAACAGATTGTTTTTTAAGAGTATGGTTCACAGTGGAGAAAGCAGATTAATGAAATGAACAGAAAATAGGAAAGTTGCTGAGTTAGTGATTGCAGAAATGTCATTTAAAGTCAAAGTTCAAATACATTTTAATAATTTCCAAAGGAGTATTACTTGGCTTTGTGTATTTAAAAATAAAAACTAAATTCAAAAGAACAGTAAGTAAATATTTTATTTAACAAAGAAAACATGTGTGATCCAACTTTGTATTAAAAATGTTTGTTAAATTCCAGTTTTTAAAAATATCAATAACCTAATTTCTGAAAGAATACACTTCACTCACATTACATTATAGAGTTTTACAGGAAACACTGAAATTCAACTGATATTTGTGTTTTTATGGTGGAAATAGGACAGTATATTGTTTTATCTGTTGAATTAGTCATTCAGTGATCTGTTTGTAAACCACAAAAGGATGTTTAATTGCTGCTTTTTGATTCTTTTGTGACCTTTAAAAGTTGTGTCTACTAACAGTTAAATTCTTAAAAAAAATGTTTTTAGGAAGTAAGTTATTCAGATGAAACTTGTATATATTTTAGTACACTGTAATAAAGTAAAATGATAACAGCCAAAGTCCCTTTGATCTTTACTCATGCTCCAAATTTAGATCCTGACACTTGTGGCTAATAGAGGGTGGGGGATGGCTTGAGTTGTGCAAGGTATCCGGAAACAAAGAAGTATAACAAAACACTAAAAAAAATATTTATAATATATAAATGAGTTCAATTTCTTATAACTATTAGTTTAAAACACATTTAACAAAGTGAAGGGGGTGCATTGTAAGAGTACTTTTATGAAATACTGAATAACATTGACATACAATTGCTAATTCATTTCCTGTAATTAAGCAAAAAGCTTTTTAAGAGTTGGAGTCAGACAAATCTAAAATGTACTAGGAAGCATTATACTGTACTTGTTTTTATGACTTAGTTTACTGTCAGCCCTGCATTATGCTTGTCAGTGAGATAGACAAGACTGACTATGTTTATTCTGTTGTATAATTTAATGATCAGAACTGCAGTCTTAATTTTTTTGAGATGTTGGTTGATTGTTAAAGGGGGAGTGTTTAAATTACCTGATTTAAATTAGAGGTACCAAGTCCTTTCCTAAAAAATTGTTTCTTATCTATACTAATAAAAGGCAAAGCCCTCACTGACTGACTGACTAACTCATCACTAATTCTCCAAGTTCCTGTGTAGGTAGAAGGCTGAAATTTGGCAGGCTCATTCCTTACAGTTTACTTACAAAACTCGAAATTCTACGCGTAATGGTCATAACTGGAAGCTATTTTTCTGCATATACTGTAATGGAGTTGAGCTCGAAAGCCGTGGGGGCGGAGTTTCGTGTGACATCATCACGCCTCCCACATAATCACGTGAACGGACTGTCAATGCAGTGTGTAGAAAACCAGGAAGACCTCCAAAAAGCGCTGAAGAAAACATGCATTATATAATTGAGAAAGCAGCGAAACAATAAGAAGCGAGCGACTGACATATACAACCATATTCATGAGTGCTGCTACTTCGGAAACAAAGCACGGTGGAAACCTAAAGTTTAAATTAAGTTCATAGACAGGCTGCCGCTGGTGTTTGTAATTTAGTGCCTGCCCATATAACGCCGTCCGTCAGGGGCAATCCAATAGAAACACTGCCGCTAAATATTCACGGGTGAAGGACTGTGCTTATGCAGAGGAAGATGAGATGGTCAGGGTGATGTTTGGCACAAACTCAGCGAAACTGCGAGAGAAACTTTTAAGTGCCGGGTCTTAGCTAACATTACATACAGCCGTGAACATCACACGAGATGGCACCAGCACAGCTGGGAACCTTCGATGCAAGAACACCAAGCGGCTCACGTGAACTAACGCAGTGCACAGACAAAAAGCAACAGTTTCAAAGAGTGCTGAACAAAAACCGAATTACACAATTGAGAAGGCAGCAAAAAAATATGAAGCGTCTGATACATACAAGCATATTCATAAGTGCAGCTACTGCGGAAACAAAGCACACGGTGCAAAAAGAGAATGTCCCGCTAAAGGAAGACAGTGTAAAAAAAAAAAAAAAAAAACCCATGCATGCAGTGCGTGATGTCTCAAATAAAGAGGAAGACGAGCTGTTTATTGATGCAGTAAGAAACGAATCGATGAATGAAACCTCTTATCTTTACAACGATTGACAAACACGGAATGTAACTTGAACACAAACACATCGTACAAATACGACCCTGATTGAAACAAATAATGATAATCAAATCCTTGATGACAGCAACACTCAGTAACACTCACAAAACAATTACTGTATATTGAGAACTAGCAAAATACCCGCACTTCACAGCGGAGAAGTAGTGTGTTAAAGAAGCAATGATAAAGAAAATGAAACATTTTGAAAATAACGTAACATGATTGTCAATGTAATTGTTTTGTCACTGTTGTGAGTGATGAGTGTTGTTGTCATATATATATATATATATTTATTTACACACACACACACACACATAAACATATATATATACACATATCTATACATATACACATATATATACACACACACACATATATATACATACATATATATCTACATATATACACATACATATACATACACACATACATACATACATACATACACACACACA